>VXBH01007712.1:965898-993132 GCA_013400035.1 Rynchops niger | reverse complement strand
TTTTTTTTTTTTTAAAGCTAGATCAGAAAATCAGTGAAGTCCAAATCAAATCTCATTCTTGTATCTCCTTCCAGTGCTCACAAAGGACGATGCCGAATCAGCGAGGCACTACGCTGTGGTTCCACAAGATGGCAAACTCAGCTGCAAAGTAATGAACATCGATCTAACATGTTGCAGCTCCATGTTTCAAAGCGAGGAGCAAATACTTGGCCAATTCAACTCGACTCAACATTAGGTTTGCCTATCTATGCTGTACTACAGTCATACTGGATCAAGTAATATCTGTTTTCCTGGATTTAATGTTGAACCGAGCAGTGTAAACTACATGTGTGCTCTAACGTGACAGAATATGTGATCCCATGTTCCTGCCTGGTCTGGATTGAACGTTCACTGCCTAGTGAGTCCGCAGTGCACTAGGATCTGGTGGGCGAGTGTTGATGTCTGTTTTCTGTTGTGAAGTTAGAGAGCAAAGGCTGAAAAAGCAACTGAAATTGGAGGAGATAGAGAGACAAAAGCTGAATGAAATACAAAGAAATGAGGACATACTAAAACAATGAAATATAAAATCATATGGAAGAACAAGAGCAATGTGTTTAATGAGACGCAAAAAAAAACCCCAAAAAGGTAAAACCCCAAAAGCTCCATTAAGAAGAACAATAGCGCAAAACCCAAGGAGGCTTGTTGACCAGTCAATGACAGCAGGCATTCCTCTTCAGAGCATGGGAAGAGCTGGAGAGACACTCAGCCAGAGATTAAAAAGCAAGCACAATGGATGTTGACTGAAAACAGCTGTACATAGATAACCTTGAGCATCAATTTCAATGAGGGAAGCAGATGCAGTACTGCTCTGGCCTTGTTCTATGAAGTCCATCAAACTTCCTTAATTGAGGTACCTATGGCCTGAAAGGCTTGAGTTGGACTTGAAGTGCAGGAATTTGCCTGTGCATCTCATCTTTCCCGGTTGAAAAAACTATTGTGAAAATTGCATTCATTAAGACATAACAAAGACATTTATAAACGGGAGGTCCTTTCCTCATTAACTTAGTGTGAAGCTGCAATCAAGACTACTAGAATAAAACCAGAAAGGACAAGGAACAGTTTAGGCTTCTAAATTCTAAGGAGAGTTGCAGGTATCTCTAAGATGTCTCCTTACAATTGTCCTGAGGATTGTTTTTCCCCTTCTTAATCAGAAGGCAGAGAATCAGAATTTGGTTTCTGATCACAGTCTACTTTTACTGCTTAGGGAATAGAGCAAAAGGAAGAAATTGCACCTTTCCCCAGAAAGATATATCCTCATTTATGGTTATGAGGGCAGAAAGAAACTGTCAGACCTTCTCACGTTTGAAACATACTTCACTGTACGAGCAAGATAATTTTCTACTTACCCTATCTTGGGACACTGAGGGTAGAGAGAGATTGGGAGATTTTCCTGCCGGGCGAGTCTCAGAGAGAGTGGAGACTGGGACTACGAGCTCCTCAGCCTCCCTTATCGAATCTCGGGTAGAGTGGGGGATAGAAGTCGCATTCCACTTGGTAAAGCAAGAGTTTGCGGTCTGGGAGCAAAAATGGGATAATTTTTTCTTTGCGGCAAACTGTAAAACCGCTTTATTTAACGAACATCTCCTGGTCTTTCCTGTATGTTGGTTTGGCTCCACTGACACTGAGAAAGTGCCCAGGAGATATATCAGTAAGTAGTTCCCAAGAACTGCCCTTAAGTCTGGCTAAGCCTCTGTATTACTTCATAAGCCCTCAGGTAACAGCGTGAGGACTTAAACAGAAAAGAGGAAAAAATTAAATCAAGGGCCAATTCAATAACTGAAGAGGCAAGGGACAAGAATACAACTAATGAGAAACCAACAAAACATTTCTAAAATAAAGGATCCTGGACTACCAAGTTGCTTTTTATTAGAGGCAAAACCTCTGGTGGAAATGAGAGTGTTGAGAGGAGGGCCTTTTACACTGTACTTATGTTCTTGTCTTTCTCAGCTTCAGCAAGAGGTGCACTGTATGATGGCATGGATTAAAGCAGCAACTGTGTTAAAGGAAAGCACTTTAGGAAAGTAGGTCCCTTAAGAAAAAAAGATGAAATAAGGATTCAAAATTGACCAGCTCACCAAACCGTTTTTGCATTTCAGATAACTCAAAAGATACAAATTTCATACAGACCTATGTAACAGTAATTTTAAGGTAAAAACTCAACTAATTCTTCTCTCTGGAATAACAAAATGTCTTTCTTTTCTGAAATTACACTGAAAAATAGGAATTGCCACATGGAGTGGGTTATTATCTCACAGTGGCTAGGATTAGCTCTTTTAGAAGAAATAAAGGGGAGGTCAACATGGACAACTGCCGTGATAACAATTTTTCTTTCTTTCTTCTTCCCTAGATTGAACAAACGCTGCAGTTTCACACAAGCAGTCTCTATCATCTGGTAAGTCTTTGCATCTCGCACTGCAGTAAGTAAATATTAAAAAGCAGCTCTAAACCTAGACAAAGCAAGCAGAAATGTGATCAAGCACCGTGTATTCTATTCACATCTCTCTCGTGTAAAATATTTTAAGAGTATTTGCTTATAAAAATAATAAAAAAAAAATCCTTGAAAATTAACAGCAGTGAGCAGACAATGAATCTGCTCGAAGTTCAACAAACGCCTTTATCATCTTCTCAGCTACTTGTGTTCAGGGGACTCCCAACAAGCTTCCTACCTGCGAGGTTTCCGAAGGAGTAGGGTAGATGGCACTGCAGGGCCTCTCTCTGGGGGACAGGCAAGAGTTTTCTCGCGAATGCTTATGTTTGTCAGACAGCAGTGGAGATGCTAGAATATAAATGTGTCAAGTGATTAAATTCACGCAGTGAAACTTGAACATTTCAATTCTACGTTTTTGACAAAGAAGTCCTCTGTCCCCAATAATTCCTATTCATCAAACAATTGGCTAAATTTGATGTCTGACCAGTGATATCACGCAGAAATTCAGCTGTGTAATGTGTCAAGAATCATTTAAAACAGTTTACCACAGTAGATGAGCACTGACCTCTGGCACTAGATGGAGCAGAACTGGTCACATTAGGTGAAGCGGAATGAGTAGAACTCAGGCTTGAGGTAGACGGACTAGGCTGTGTATAGAAGAGATGCTGCTGTTACCACATCACACTTACTAGTTTGCAAAACAAAAATTTATGACATACATTGGACTAAAACAAAGAACTCGTAATTTGTTAGACTAGTTTCTCAGTATTTCAAAATAGCAAACCAGTATAAAGAGCATTAGTGTAACTACACAAAGATGCAGTAAAATATCAAATAAATAGAAATGTAATTAATGAAGAAGGAATAGTTACATAAAAAGTTGTTCTAATTTAAGGAGGTTAACAGCCCATTTAAAGATATGTTTTTTAAAAGAAGTATCAGCAATAACTTTAAGATTTCGGAATGAAATAACAGAAGCATTAATTTAGTAAATAGCCTTGTAAGAAAGATTCTGTTTAGTTTGAAGAATGACAATAATTTGTACCTGCATGTTAAAAACTTCATCGGAGCTTTCTGATTGCCCAGTGATATTGCTGACTTCAGCAGAAGCTTGGGATGACAGTGATGAGGATGAATACCGATTGACAGCTGGGTAACTCAAGGGACTATTAGAAGAATAAAAAATGGTTAACTCTAGTTGCCATGTTTATTAATCTCCACAGTTTAATTTGGATTTATTGGGAGGGGGAGGAGGGGAAGAGAGAGAGAGAGAGAGAGAATGTATATCTATCAGCTCTTCATGACTGAACATACTTCAGGCGGACCATACAAGGAAGAGTGTACACAATAAAAGTATTTTCTGGTTCATCTGTGAGTAACAAAATCTATCCATTTCTAGTATTTTAACTTGCCTGCGTCGTGGTATTACCCTGGCACCATCGGGACTCATAGAAACAGGTAGGGAATTTCGGCATACACGAGGACTTCCATTGGGGAAATGAACAGGGCTAGCTTGTACACAGGCAGAAAATTCCTGGCGAGTTGTTAAAAGAAGGTTAATTAAAATGAACATAATATCATTAAGCATTTTGTAAAATACAGATAGTCACTTGAATAGTTACATCTGCATTTTGGATCAGCTTCAGCGTTAGTAAGAAAAATATTTTAACTTTTCGCAGATGATACTTTCTCTTTAGTAAAATGTGACTATTTTTCTCTGCACTGTATGGAAAGTTTATTAATTTTCTCTTCTCTATGTGGTACTGTTAATGCTACAAGATGTAATGTGGACAAACAACCAGAAGATGTCACTATTTGTTGCTGAGGAAAATTAAACAACCCTTCCTGCAACTAAACGGTCTCCTGGTTTATCCATGCACCTGCTCACGTACCTGTATTCCCAAGCTCGACTTCATCACAAAGAACTGATCCACCAGCTTTTTGTGCAACGGCCTCATGTCCTGCGGCACCACCTTCTCGTGCACCGCCAAGCCAAATTCTAGAATCTGCGCCTGCAGAAGAGACAGGACAAAAAAGGGGAAAAATACATTTTTGATCCATTTTCTTTAAGCTTTCATCAATTAGTAATAATAAAAAAAAAAAAGCGCCAACAAAATGCATGTTGCATTAAAAGCATCTACCTAAATCCCTGACAGACCTGTGAGACCAAACAAGACCTAAGACAAAACCAGTAACACACAAGAGGATTTATGCCTCTTCTGATGTTACTATCCAACTTTCCCAAGGGTTTGGCCTATGTGAATTTAATTCTAATATAAAACCCCCTATGGATAACATAGTGGAAAATCTGTCTAAATGGCAGCTTTACAAAGGAGCAGTTCTAAACCCTAAATGAAAGCTGTTTTCTACAAGAACAGTCATAAAAAGCATGAAACAACAGCAGTGGCCACATCCTCCAGAGAGCCTGTAATATATTTTCAATGAAATCCATGGTTCCCTATCCTATTCCAACTCCCCAGAGACCTCAGTAAGTGGTGGCTTTATGTATATTCTCGACACAAGGCACGAGAGGCTTCAGAATAACATTGTTAAAACTCTAATCTTGCTCAAATTTGGTCACAGGCATTTGAAATACTGAATTGGCTACATGAGGAATCGGATAAACTCAAAAACAAAATAGCTACGCTATGCTGTAATACCTTTGGATGGGAGCTGCTAGCTGACGTTTTGAGGCAGCCTGCGAGCGGGCACGCAGCTGCGCAGCACCACCGACCCGAGGTCAGGACTGCAGCACATCCATCCGCACGCGCCGCCACCCCCTGGCCCTTCCGAATGCTCCCCATTGTCTGCTAAATCATCTCTGGGTGCCAGTCAGCATTTAACTGCTATCGCTTGGAATTCACGTTTTTGTCACAGGAAGTTATTAACTCCAGTTTTAAATTGTAAGGGTTAAGCTTGAAAAAACGAAACTGCAATGTATATTACTCTACACTATCTAAATGAAATTAAAGTGAGCTCAGTGGACCTATTCAGATTTATACTGTCTGACGATCTGTCCTTCGGCTGATCTGATCAAAAGATACCACAAGGCTGACGAAAAATGGAATTTCTGTCTTGCCAAATTCCAATACTCTGACCTCTTTATCCCATGCTGGCAATAAAGTTTGAAATTTCAACATGCTGCGTAGAACAAAGATAGGTAAATGTCAGTTAAAAAAAGCTGAAATACTTAGCAAGATCATTTGATCAAAGTAATTTTTTTTAGCATTTCCAAATGGAGACACTTCATATTTGAGGCTGGTGGTGGCTGTCTTAAAAATAAATAAAAAAATAATTAAAAAATCATATAATGCATAGAATACCAGTTTAATTTAATAACTTGGTGTTTATTTTACTGCCTACGTGCTTTGGTAATTATTATTAGATATCTTTCACAAATAAGATTTTTGATGTTTTTCTTCCTCTTATGCTAAATCTTGTAGTGAAAGTGTTTGTCCTGTAGTAGTGGTAAAATACAACATACAAATATTTGCTGAAGCTATCAGATGTTTCAATGAGATAATGTTCATTCTGTAAAAGTGGTAAAATGTGTTGTGCAAATATTTGCATATGATCATCACAAGACAAAAACTTGCCTCTCATTCAACACTTAATTTAGAAGTTTGAAGTGATTAAGATGATGATGCAAAAGTCTAGGGAAAAACTATTAACATGACCCAGAAACCTGCTTCTATCGAAAGTTGCTGCCTACTTGGAATCTGATTCACCAAATACTGAAGACCGCTGGGCAATTATTAACCTCTGAAATTTTATATTTTATTTTGGGACACTTCTAGCTAGACCAGCTAAGCAGGCCACCTAGTCGGTCTCCTCCCCGCTTTACCTGCTCGAGCATCAGCTCTCTCAAGCGTGTGATCTTCTCTCCATCCTCTGGATGATTCAAGATGTATTCTTTGATAAAGAATGCCTAAGCAGAATAAAATCACAAAGGAACATAAAGTGAGTAAAAACACATGACTTTTTAAAACAAGTTTCTAGATTATATTTTTGAAACAAAGGCTCCTTTCTACGGCAACAGAGGATAGTAAATGCTAAATAATTAATCATTCACATATGCATTGGTGGAGACTATGGGCAAATAAAATGTAGCCACTCTTGAGTGGAATTTACCAGTTGTTCAATATCCAAGACAGATCCTGAATCAAATTTGGAAATCTGCAAATCAGAGTTGAAACCAAACACAGGTCACCTGAATGAAATATCTCTTCCTCGTTAATTGTGACATAGGACTTTCAAATAATTACGAAGAGTTAGATTTTCCCATCTTTTCGTACTAGGAGTTTCATTATCCCTAAATATAAAGATATCTTAAGATAAGTATGGAACTGTATGCTATTTTATGTATTGGAGCTTGACATTATCTTCTTATTCACTCAATATAAATAATGTTTTAAAGAACTCACAGTGACACCTGTGTCAAAAAACCCCACACTCTTCACTTCAGGAGCACCTGACCAACATCGAGGTGTGTTCATGAACTTATATGACTTTCCACCCCATCTCCGATGCTCGAATTGTACCAGTCATAGTACCCCAAAGTCAGTTTACCCACCAGCAGTGGCCTGGACATAGCACTCCCCTGGTTGTTCACAATTGCACCTGTCTTAACATAGCACCTATCCTACTCCGCAAGGGGATTATATTGAATTTACAACAATTCTTGACACTATTCTGTAAAGAAAATGGCCAGCTGCTCAGTTGAGAGATTTCTAGACCTTCTCAAAAACGCATTTCTCACAAAAAGTCTCTGTACGCATACCTATACATACACATGGTTTTCTACCCGTAGAGCTGAGAGGATAAGAGTGGCTGCCCTGTGCTGTGTTTTCCTTTTGCACCCATCTTAGCATTTCCATCACATACTTCTTATAAGGCTCTCCATCCAGCTTTAGCTGTTAAAATCCTTGCTAGGCAGAATCATTAGTAAATATGGGGAGAAGTGGAGCTGGAGATAAATATACCCCTTCCTCTGATTCAGTTCCAAAATTTCATGGTCTGACAACCCGTAACAAGGAAGTGCTGAGACCTGCCTAGAAAATGCTGATACTGTAATGAAGAACATTTATTTCACAAGGTCCTTTCACTGCAGATAAGTAGACTTATAAGAATTCATGTTTAAATTGTTAAAAGGAATCCTCTGATACTCGCTAAAATCCCAAATCCCAAACTTCTGCCAGCTGATGGTTTTTTTTCCCCCTCAGCTACAAGCTTAATGTTCTTTCAATACCAAGCAGGTGGTGTCCCAGCGGTTTTGGGCTGAGATTTACACAGATCTGTAATATGAGTCAGAGATGTAATAATCTAACTTCAAACAAAATCACCAGTACTTTAGAGAAATAAAAATAATCAGAATTTGACTAAATCCAGTAGCATTCTTCGAACCAGTGGTTTCCAATAATCAATCATGAAAGTGCCTCTACTCTTCCAGCACGTGTAAAGGAGATGAAGTATATGTAAGTTATGGTAAAGATTGCAGTTTCAGAGATGTTAGTGGGCACAAAACACACTCTTTAGCAGTGTTCAGAAAAATTTGAAAAAAGTCAGTTCAGTCTACAGCCATTTTTTAGCTCACAGTAAGGTGCTGCACAATAACTATTACTCCTATAGTTTTCCTGGAATCTGTTCCAGTATCGAAACCAGTGAAACTGCAGCTTTAACACCTGCAATACTGGTCAAAGTGCTGAATAATTAGAGATACCTAGTTTATATTGTATCAAAAAAAGAAGAGAAAAAGGAAAAAAAAAAAAGGGAAAGGGGGCAAAGGAGGAAAGGGGGCAAAGGAGGAAAGGGTGGGAGGGAAACACGGGGGGGTCACTGACAGACTTTTGAGCTTTGTATAGGGCAGAAGGCAAAAGCAAGCGAAACAGATAGGCAAAGCATTTACAGAGGAGAGTAAAAGAAGGGAGGTAGAAGATAAGAAGTGGCAAACCAGCAGGAAGACATATAAAAACTGAAAAAGGGACATGCAAAGAGAAGGAGGATGAAATAGAAAAAAACCCAACCCAACAACCAGATCTCACAGCTCTCGCTATCATTTTTGTCTTTACAACACAAATTGGTGAAAAGTCCTATTTTAGATATATAGCAAGAGACAGGGGGAGAGGACAACAGTAGGGAACAGAAACATGAAGACTGTCTAGGAGATCAAGAATTGCAGCTAAGAACAACAGTAAGAAAGGCGCAAGCTAGAACCTTTACTATACTGGTGCCGAACGGGAAGCTAGGCAGAGACACCGAGCTAGCTCTGACACTGCTAATCCAAACCAGACATAGCTCTGACATGACTGTACTTCTCAAGGGACTGCCCCCTTCGTGGGGCTTTACTATGCTAAACAGCTTTGCTGCTGTTGATAAAGGCAGCTGGGAAACATCAAGCATAGTACCGCTTTGGTTTAGTCTCACAATTTTCATAATGTTGCACTTTCTAACACTATAGCGGACTCAATTTCTTGTACTTTAATTTAGATGCTGTTTTCTCAAATTTAACACTGTTGAGTGAACACTGAATCTTGCAGCCCTTTGAGACAAGTGGACAGAATGTTATTCAACTTGACATTTTCAAAGGAAAAGGAACAACCAGCAGATTCAAGTATGTCATAAGACTATTAGGAGAAAGAGGAAGATCAAGTTGGGCTGAAAAAAATTATCCCTCGTTTCTTTTTACTGCAGTTTCAAAAGGCCACAAAACTTTGTGGAAATACATCATCCCAAACATTTACAGTTCTCCTAAGGTGATTCAGAGACGATATTGGGAAAGAATCCAGTGTTAAATATTTTTTAATTATACATATTATTTCTTACTAAATTTTCCAGAAAATAGCTTTCCTTAAAAACTTGGAGAAGAGAAAGAAGGATATAGAAAAATATGATTCTTCAAGATAATAAATTTCCTGTTAAGACTTTTATGTGTATATATATGCATATATCTCTCAAAATTAGAATGCCAGCACACAAAAGTAAATTTGCTGGTTGGTCAGAAGTAGTTCCTGATCTAGAAGAGGAGGGAGGAGGGACTACATTATAATAATATATATATAAAAAACAATATCTATCTATAAAAATATAGTTACAATTAACTATTTCATTAAAAATCCTCAAACAAACCTCTAAAGAATACAAGGTAATTGTGAACTGACTCATCATTGGAGAAAGTTTATGGAACTATCTGCAGCAAAACAGTTGTTTCACTAAAGCTATACATATTTAAAGTCACCTCACCAAAAACTGCAACATAAGTATAATTAAAACTAATATTGATATAGTACTTTCTGTCCTCAGTTCATACAGAGGAGCTGTATCTGTACAAAGAAAGAAACTAGTAAGAAACTGTCTTACGACAGATTTTTAATAAACAGAAAATAAATTGCTTACCTCTTGGTATCTAGCAACTCCACCATTAACTGCTGCATCAATGACCCCATTTAGACACATTGTGAGAGGGTTAATGTTTTGCATCTGTCGAGTTTGACACTGAGTGATCAGTGTTCTCAGCTGCTGGTTCTTATTTTCTAAGACTTCAATAGCATTCTCAAGGGGACTCATTTCCACCTGAAAGAGGAGTGAGAGAGATTGTAAACATACTTAATCTTCAGTTAAAATATGAAATATATTAAAGGTAATTTTTGATTTCTTAAAAGAAAACAATATTATTCTATGTTGTAGAGTACTGGCGCAGAAAAAGTTCTTCTCACTTGGGCTACGCTGAGTGAATTAATTTTATCACATAATCAAGGACCAAAATAAACAACCGTCCCTCTTTTATAGATTCATTATCTGACCTTGAGAAATACGCAGCCCTTGCTGCAAAACACACACACTTCAGCCTGTGGTGGAACTCTTGGAACTCAGGGTTAAACTGTCCTTGGTAACTTTACCTAAATTGGTCTTGAGGTCAGGGAGAGCTTCACCATACTTAAGGGCACAGCGTAGAGCTTAAGCATGGGCGAGCTAGTTCCCCCACCCAAAGCGAAGTCAACAACTAGCCATTATGGGTGAGTTTGAATGTAAGCTTCAAGTTAAGATGATGATCAAGTTATTGCCAAGGGCAGTCCTTAAGCAGGATGTGCCTGTCCTCTCTAGAGACCGAGAAGCTTTTCTCACAGGTAGCATGAACTGCAGGAAGTGAAAAGCTCAGCGATGGGAAGAGTACAGGCCTGAGGTTGCCATAACTTACCGAAACATACAAGCACAAATCTGAGTCATGATCTAGTACATGCCCAGGAAAAATTATTACATAACGGTAACATGATAGTAACCTGAGGAACTTCATATTAGGGGCCATATTAACCTAGTAAGAACTCAGTAGGAGTCAACTAACAAAATTTCTCATGTCACAAACAATTTTTTGATTTTTACTAAATTCCATTTTTTATTTTCTACAGGAGAATATGAGGTCAGTGAACGACTTACATTTTGTTGCTATTATAGAAGAAAAACACAATAGAGTTTTAGAGAAAATCAGTTGCACAATGGTATCCCTATATTTAACAGGACCATTGTAAGACTGGCTTTCACAGGAAGGAAAATAGTTACAGATGTTATACTCCTGGGCTCAACAATTGACCAATTATTTAGAGATCTTTACATGAGCAGCACTGCTCCAAATACATTCAAAATGTATTTAAGGATTTTCTAAGAAATACAACAACAAGGAAGGAGAAGAAATTATAACGTGTCAGTATGAGATTGCTACGTTAGACCCCATTTCTACAGGTTCTGAGTAGGCACGCTTCCCTGCCCATGCGGAGAAGTGGGAACTTCAACAGAACTCTAGGAGGACACAGAGATATACCCACATGACATTTATTATAGTACTTGGAGAATGTTTACTTTTCAAGAACACTGAAAGATATGTTAAGCTATAGGTACTCTAAGTATTAAACATTACATCATGCCGAGTTTTAAGAAGGTAATTTGCTGACATTAAATGTTGTCTTTGGCTGCCCATTATTCCTCTCAACTTCTTTCCTCAATTTGTTTGAATGAATCATAATGGGCGGTTCTTAATAATACTTTTCAAGATATGAGAAACTAGACAACTTAAAACACTTGGTAAATAATTTTGTTGCAGCCAGCTTGAAAACTTGATCAAAGAAATTAGATATGGTAACAAATCTTAAAGTAGATCATCAAATAAGATATGGGTAAGGAAGTAAACCAACCCACAACATGTATTGCAATCTGTCTCATACTCACTACTTCACGTTTTTCCACTTCAAACCAGCGAGATATTCCAGGTAAACTCTGCACCAAGATCAGTGTGGTTCTCTCCACCCATAGGCTCTACAATATACAAACCAAATTGATTTCCCTAATTTGCCTCTATAGTTTTCTTAGTTATTCCCAGTTTTCTTTATGAATACTTTCATTTAAGTAACAGTAAAAAAAAAAACCAAAACCAACTTAAAAAAAAGAAAGTATTAACATACAGATTTCTACTGAAATATCTACCCCAGAAGCCTACGACATTCATTTTTCTCCTTACTTTCTAGGACCTACTACTACGGCAGTAGATTGTGCTGATTCTTCGCTCTTAAACATAGTATTATTCTATATTGTATGTTGTTCCCTAATCTCCAAAAGTCACTCACAACTAAATTAGCATTTTAACATTTCCTTTCCGAGATAACATACGAAGAGAGGGAGAGTTCAGAAGCAGAACAACTTACAGATCACACAGAGTGACCACCTCTCCTCTGTGAAGTCCCGTTTGAGGTTCCACAATGCACGGCTGATGCGGTACTCGAATGTACTACTGTTAAACACTTTGTGCAAGAGGTTTGTAAAATGATAAATCACTGCATACGGTAGCGCTTGCACAAAATATTTATAAGCTGTACAATTAAAATCAGCCTTAGCCTTTAATTAGAGGACAATACTGACTTAATTTAGATGATTTATTACCCTTACTGTTCTTTCCTCTAAGTTTATAACAAAATTATTATGGGATAACTCTCTTCATGTGTCTGAATACCAGAATATATTCTGTGTCAGGATGTTTCTTGTGGGTCAGAACTAAAACATTGCTAGTGGGTCAGAAGTAAAACTACACCAGAAGAATGTAAGACAAATTTTCAGTGTGGCATTTTTATTAGGAGGAACAGAAGTGTTTTACATATTAAGGAAGGAACTATTGCTTTTCCCTGAGACAATCTCGAAGTTCAGAGGTAGATTTTAGTCTTGATATCACAGGAAAAGAACACTATGCTGTAGTTTAGTTAAAACTGTCTCACCCTTGCTCTAGGGAGAGATAACTTTTGCCAAACCTATCCATACCCCAGATTACCTACTTAACCATGTTTTCCCCATCTGCCTTATAAGCTTCTCTGGAGGCTGCTCTGCTGTCTCCAGTTCTGCCTTCTATATATCACTCATGCAAAAACAAATGCGCATTTTTGCTCTCCTATTCCCATATACAACAAAATCTTCCCATCTCCCGTATATTTTTAATATTATTTTAATTAAAATGAGAAGCAAAATAGTCAAACCTGAGCTACCATCTCCTCTAGAGACTTTGGTATACCACACTCAGTTGAATAACACAACTGTAGGCAATGTTTCAATAATACAACTATAGTTGATGTTACAGATAAATCTATACGTCCAGTAGCTTGGGAAAGTGCACGGTGATTTACCTTGAATTCATTTTCCTTGTCCTTGGTTCCTTTGTGAAATGGTCTGTCATATCGGAATCGCCAGATGTGATTTACTTTGTAAAAGCTTTTGATGTTATCGGGAATGCCGTCTCTCTGCAGGACTTCCTGGTTTTCTGGAATTGGTGTCACTGCATAAATCTGCAAATCTGTATGTAAAACGTTAAGGCTATCCCATTTCATCCAAATTAGCAAAGCTAATTTGACTCCTGAAGCATGACAGAAGAAAAACTCTTTAAAAAGTGCGGACCATGAAATACATCTAGATTATTAATGGCTGGGGAAAGGAACCTGAGAGATATTTTGATGCTTTGGGATTTGTTTTTACTGTTTTGTTGAAAATTTCATGTTTATTTTTGAAATAGAGCAACTTACATGGAATAGTACATAGAGTAAAGGGATTTAATGAAATATATTCTTACACACAATATGTCATACGAGGCTAAAATTATGTTGTATTATAGGAACTTGAAATACTGCAACTTGAACTAATACACCATTATCATAGCGGTGATAGTTCTACAAGTATTTTTGGCTAACATAAGAGTCTTAATAACCTGTCAAGGAATTTTTAAATAAAATCAACAATTACAAAAAAAATATTCCAAACATAATGGAGTGACTGGGACAAATTGCAGGGGAATTCTAACCTACCCTTTATTTCAGTGGAGGCACATTGTGATTGAAATTGGCTTTAGGTGTACCTACATTTTTTAAAAGCATGAAAGACGTAACTGCGGTGTATGGGTTTGTGATTATGTGGATACACTGTGCTTCTGCCTGAAAGATGGTCTCATCTGGCTGATTAGCATGTTGCATAGCAATGGCATGTGGGAACTCATTCAGCATTCGCTGCTGGAAGGCCTCCAGCCTTTCATAGTCATGTCCTCGGCAAACAAATTCCTTATTCTGAGCAGAATAAGAGAAAAAAAAAAAAAAAAAAAAAAAAAAAAAAAAAACCACAACAAAAACCAGAGTGAGTTATGTGAAAATAATTTGGTATCACTAGATAGATCCAAACATATGCTCTTAAATATAGACATTCTGGGCATTTTTACATCACTTTAAGAAGGAAAAAATAAGAAACAAAAGGCAGTAATGAAAATAAGAAATCTAGAAGGACCAGGTTACTTAGAAGAAGGAAATTTTACAATATAAAGTATGTTTTATTCAAAAGTCTGGAAAAATTGAATTATTATACTTAAAGCTTTAATAAAAATCTGAAGGGAGAAATTGTTCTTAATGGATTAAAGTATGTAACTAACATAACAGATCATATCAGATCGTATAAAATATGTAACAAAGATATAATGCAAGAGACAGTTAAGACAATGAAATGAAAGTCCTTTCCATGAGGAACTAGGAAACTTCACTTTGAAGTTATACAATTCTGAAGAAAAACAATGCATAAGAAAACAGTACAATGCATTCAATTTGCCTTATCCTCTAAATGACTATGAATTATCAGCCTTGTAAATTAAAATTATTCTGGTTTTGCAATATGAAGTAAAAGAATACTCCTTGCTCCAACACAGTTTTTTTTACCTGGATGCCCACTATGAAGTTGCACCATTATTTTCCTGAGATTGTACACCATCAGTACAGATACCACACACAACCTACATTAAACATGAGATGCCTGGATCTGGAGTAACTGTTGGAACTAGGCACTGACGACGGTGGTGCTGAGGGCACTTTTTGGTTTGATTCTGCTCGCACACGTTTGAAATAAGGAAATATCTCAACCATTTTTCTAGAAACACTATTAAAGGAATTCCCTTTTACAATCTATATTGGACAATTCTAAAAAGTCATTACTCATGTGTTCCTCTTGAAGCAGGTTTAGACAGACACAGTTGTTGTCTTTATAGTATTTTGACAACAGAGACAGGAAGAATTGAATTTTGAGAGCCTGGACTTTCATGTGAATTCATGGGAATTGCTACAAGAAATCAACTGCAATAGTGTTATTGTGCGACTTCAAATTAAAACGTGAAAGCTTTATTCTGAAGCTTTATTCTTTATTCCTTCTATACTAAACGCAGCCAGGCTGTTTAAAAGAATTGCAAACTGCTTTGCCATTAAAAAAAAAAAAAAAATAAAAATCAAATGTAAGTTCTGAGGTGTTCCTTGCTGGTGCTGCAAGCATAGATCTGTGCTAAGTACATTTAACTTGGGAAATGTATAAATACTTCCAGGGCAGATGCATAAGCAGTGAAAGATCTACAGGTCTGAAAGTACTGCACTATTGCGCAGTTTTCCCCAGTACTTCATCATTTGATGTATTTTTAGTAATCTAAACATTAAATTCTAATTAACATTTTCAAATTGGTTTATACAGATGTTATATTCAGATGACTACTAGGCAATATAAAAAACTATGTGCCCGTCAGATTCTTTTTGTGCATTGCTTTTAAAGGGGAGAGTTTCATGCTATATTTACCATTTGGATTTTGTCATTTTTCCCACCACAAAGGCAAAGAAGAATTAGGCTTTTTAGGCCTCCACCACACAGAGGAAGTTCCTTCATCACTTATTATAATTACCATGGGAAGAGGAGCTTGGATTATGATTACAGAGGCTCCATGATTAAGATGGATTCTGTTCTCTTCCCAAGGTGACAGTCAAAGTAGCTAAACCGCTGGAGACTGCGGAAAAGGGGAACAGGGTAAACATAACTAACATTTTCAAAGGCGCTTCAAAGAATTCCCTGTTTCTCATAGGATAAGAACTTGTACATGGTACGATCAAATTCTCACATAAAGTGATTTATGAACGACAGCATGAATTCCAGAATTGCTCCATTCTGATTATTTTCAATTCACTTACTCTCAAGAAGAATGGGAACTTCTTCCCATAAAATCCAACTCTGAAAAATTCTGGCTCCAAACGCTGTTGATCCATAATTTTATCATACAAAGATGCTTCCATCATCTGGGTGAGATTGATAAGAAATGCAATTAGTCTTTTTTGAAAACATATTTTCACCTCCAACTATCACAAAAGGAAGGCTCTTTCAGCACACTGCTCTGGAGTACTGGAATTGCAGTGCACCTCTGAGTAACAAAAAGGACATCTAGATGTCTCTGAATGCATCAGATTAAATAATTATACCTCTTAATGACCAGAGAATTTCCAAGAATTAAAAAAAAAAGCGCTTTTAGATATGAAGTGTCTATATCAAAGGGGTAAAATATTTGATTAATGACAACATGCATAGTTCTTTAATGAAAAATGGAAGTCATAGAAATGCAGTTTGAAACATATGACCCAGTAACCTGTTAATCATCCAAACACATGGCAGTAATGTGGTCAGTTCAGTCAGCAAAGTCCAATTTCCACATTCAAAAGAGTTGTGTCCAAATCATACCAGATTCCAATGATTTAAGCATCTAATGTGAGTTCCTTTAAAAAAATCTCACGATAGCAATTAACATCACTTTTGATCGATACATCCTGCTTTTATTTCACTCAAAACACTGACAAAAAGCGATCTTAATGTCAAAGCCCCCTTTTTCTGATGATATTTCAGTAAAGCATTCTCTGTTCGTAATTTTTTAATATGGTGAAAAACCCCTCAGTATTAGCCCTATTTTAGGTAATGCAGGCAGCTATTTGATGTGTGTATGAGATCAAAAGCTGCCTGGTTACATTGCTGTGAGAAATCCCCACACCTCCATTTTTGGATAAGCATAGGTGGCACAGATGTAGTAGAAGGATATTTCCTAATTCAAACACAAAACACATTAAATACAATTAATTAAACATGCGTAAACTAATTAATTTATTCACATGATGGCAGTCAGTTTGCTTTTACTTATAGGATTCTGCCCTTGGGATGTATAAAGATGTATGGACTAAGCAGATCCCAGGGAGTACTGCCACATAGGTTTGTGGTGAGAATTTTGCATCATGCTGTTAAGCAGCTCTGGATTAAGTCTGCTTTAGTCACTCCTAGCAGCAAGTATCCCACATGTACAGAAAATTTAAAAAGGAAGCTGTAATATAAAATTGAATCCTTCCAAAGCAAACCAGAAAAGGGAAGACTGAATAATCTTTAAAACACCATATCAGAAAGAATGAAGAAAGAAACAATGCTTAGAGTTCTATGAAAAATGTGAGAGAAAGCAGGAAGACTGTACCAGGAAAGACTCGTTTTGTCTACATGGTATTAAACAGACCATATTTTTAAGCATTAAATAACAAAACTGCAAAGGTGTACGTTGCTTGTTGCAACCTCTTTGCTCCCAGCTACACACGCAGATACATTGCTGATCTTACTGAAGGACTGCATAGAGCACATTCCCTGGATAAACCATCGGAAATCAGGGAAAGTGAATTTGTAATATAATTTTTCTGCATTTTTCGTTGCAAAAGGGGTGCCGTACAGGTACAAACATTGCAAGATCAGTTATTTTCCCATTTTTTCTTCAAAAAGCTCACGATCCTTTTTTATAATCTTTATGGTAAAAAGAAAACACAGGCTAAAAAATAAAGTTTGCAACCCAAATCTAAGGACCGTTCCACGGCAAATTTAATTTTCTAAGTGATATTTTATAACCCAAACTAAAAAGCTTTTGGATCTCTGATTGATGAAAAGTACTCAGGTACATTACCCTCATCTTGCTGAGGTTTCTGTAGTCATAGTAGCTCTCATACTGTTCTGCAATTTTCCTGCATAAGATAATGCCATTTTCCCAACACTGCAAGGAAGTAAAAGATATTCAGCAATTTCAAAACAAGTGTTTGATAACTTGTGATTTATTAGCGATCGGTTCTTTCTACACTAAGTCATACTTCCAGTAACTGAAAATACTCGAACATATTGTCCGCTAGCAATACCGATAGCTGCTGAGTAACGCTGATGAATTCTTTGAAGGATCGAAAATATATTTAGAGACGTATTTAATAAATTATTTTTTCAGAACTATCACTGCACAAAATACAAGTCATTGCAAGAGCGACAGACTTCTCTTTTGATACCACATATGAGATTGATTCAACACAGTATCATTTTTACATTTTAAAATTATATTCTTAACATATCCTCCTTAATTTTTGTAGATTGGAAAATATTTTATTGCATCATATCAGTTAAATTCCTTAAGATGATTACAGAATTTTTTGAAAAAACTGATGATCAGCATGAGTTTGATTACATGTACTCAGCTCACATGAATATTACACTAGCTACACAAAACTGCACTGAATTGCATGTTTAGCAGCAAGACAAATTATCATACAAAGTACGATGCATAGAAATTAGTATATAAAATTTTAGACTACAGGATAGTTACTCTTGCTTAATTCAGAATAAACATTCTCAGTGATGACAATGAACTGTGATCCCCAAAACTCATTCCTTTTTAGAGATTCTGCAATTGCTATTCTAAAAGATGCAACGTGATTTAGAAGGTGTAAACAAAGTCCTTATAATCCAGACCCCTAATTTTTTTTCCCCTCACTTGGTCACTAAGTGAATTTCATCAGCTTTGTATGGCTCATTTTCACCACCTTTAAAATGGGGGGGAATTATGTTATCTTTTATGAAGTGCTTTGATAGTTACAAAGCTAATTGCTATACAAGTGCAAATTATTGTCACATGTAAGTGTGGGATTTCTAGGATACAAGCACAGGACTAGAAGAAACCTACTGTGTCGCTAAGTAACTGCTTAATCAGGCAATGAGACAAACACTTCCCCTCTATATGAGAAAGGACTGCAGCCCTAGCAGCAACGTCCTAAAATGAATAAACTATCCTTTCAAGATCCACTCACTGAAATAGGACTATTTTACCTTTCCCCTATCAAAGTTTTGAATGATGGTCAGATGGAGACACTCTTTACGTTGCCACTCTGTTTGCATGGGGTAGTTGAGAAATTCTCTCAGTGGCCGGTCAGACCACTCCAACAGCTCATCGTACAGCAGCAGCGTGTAGGCAGCCTCTGCAAGACAAATTATAGCATGGTACTTACGAACACCAAACAAATAAAACAGCCAAACCAAGTACACAGGAATGTGAATGCTCCTGATGAGGCGCACCTTTTTAATGGGTAGCTGCCTTATTTCAAGTATAAGACAGATGGTGGTACTGGTTTTGGACAGAGTTATTATCTTCAGCTATAATAAATGAATCTTACAGTTGTCACACACTATTTAAAGTAGAGCCACTGGGACAGTTTTCCTGGTGTCTGACAATACAAAGGGGACAGAGGAATTAAGAAAACAATTCCCTGCTTAGCCCTAGTCTTTCCTATTGCTAAGGAGAGACACTCACCGGCTCTGCTGTCTGAACAAGGAAACAAGGACCAGAGGATGAGGAACGTCAGTAGGGAAAGAGGAAAGAAGACAGATAGGACTGTGGACACAGTCCCAAAGAGATCAGGGCTGGGAGGGAAATGAAGAGGCAGATATCTGCTTAATAGACTAATTCTTTCCATAATAGAAATAAATCCCTCATAGCTGAGTCTTAACAATCTACCATAACAAATAATTTAGAAGCACACACATAATTATTATTATTTTTTAAACTTTATGTATTTATTTATAGGATTGGAAGGAATCAAACCTATTGTTGCTGTCTGGTCAGAGAGCTGTGTAGTAATCTTTAGAGCACGGTAGAAATTATATGGGAATATAAAAATTATTACTATTATTTTTACTTTGATCAAAAGAATTCCTCAGAAATAGTACACTAAAACTAATATTAAATGAACCTCTCTATTGCAACATCAGACTTTGGTCAATTACAAAACACCGGAATTACTACTGTCTATGACAATTCAATTTGGCTAACTGGGCACATGCGTTATTGTTTTCCATGTCAGCGTTCACAGTCTATTTTCCACTCACAGGACCACTTTGCATCAGTCAGCACAAAGATGGGCCACATTCTGGAGATGTGCTGCACTGGAGAAAGAAGTTGCCTACTGGACTTATTTTATTGCAGGTTTTATAGGTTGCACATAAGGCAAAAAATAACTATAAAGTATTTTTTATGCTAAGGTAAGTTTGCCCCATATGAGTTCTCATAAGACAGGCGACTTAAACCAAACTCCACAGAGTTTTTCCTAAGAGTAGTGTTCCTCTTACGCGTCCAGCCTAAGAACCTGTGGATGAAAAACCATCACTGCAGCAGATGTTTGTGGGAGAATGTGCTTTGAATCCTTATGTTGTAAAATGCTAAACATGGTGCAAAATGATGCTGCACTGCTATACATATGTGCAAAGGACACGGCTGAAGTTGCGCAATCTTAATTCTGGCATCACACAGCTTTCAGGCTGCTTGGCTGGTAACATCCTTTGTCATAGCTTCAAGCTACAGTTTGGTACTCGAAATATGCAGCACATTCATATACCAATTTAAAGAATCCATGAAGTTGATAACAACCAATCATTCAAAATCACAAGGAAGCAAAAGATAGCAGAGCATAAACACATGTCAGGATAGCTCCCTCTGACCCTTCCTTTCTAACTTGGCATGCAAGTCCTTCATTTGAACAGATTTTTGCCTGCCATACCAATATATACATATTTTTAAGTTATCATAAATGTATATAGAAGCTTTCTAAAAAAAGAATGGCCATACTGGACAAAAGGTCCGAAGAGTCCCTTTACCCAGCACCCTGGCAGTAGCCAGTATAACAGATAACATATTGGTACCTTTGGGAGAGGTCTGTAACTATTGGCTGTGCACCAAAACAGTAAGGAGAGAGATAAACAAGGTTGACTCATGATGTGGGAAATTAAATTATTTTTTTTTAACAGGAGAGATTCAAAAAACTAAACATTTCTAAGACAGATAGATACAAAGACAATTTCATTACACTTCTGAGGTGACTGAGAGGACACAAGAGGAATCAGTGCGTTTATGTGCTTCAGCCTCAAGAGAATTATATTTACAGTTGTACCTGAGTGCTGGTTAAAGAAAGATTTGAAGGTACATTTTATATTAATAACGACTTTTTTTTTTTTTTTTTTTTTAAACAGAGGATTATTAGAGACAGTTCTGTGAATTATACTATGGAAGGAGAGAAAAATTATTTTAAGGGCAAGCTGGCTTCATCCCTGGAATGAAACTATGCAGTTAGCAAATTAATGGTGCAACATGTAGGAATGCTGCTGAAGTAGCAAACTTCTTTTCTTACTCCCATGTACTTTAGATCAGCTGGTTTCCAAAAGGTCTGTGTGTTGATGAGGGAAGGTAATGGACTACATGAGTCTGTTTTCTAGTGGAAAGACTGACTCTATCACAATGTCACGGGCGTGAGACAATTCTTCCTTAAGGCCCTCATAGCAAAAAAAAAATAAATCAGTCTCATGGAATCTACCATGGCAAGGAATGCAAAAATCACACATGTTAATAATAAATACACAGGAAATAGATCAAAGTCCTGGAAATAATTTTTGAGATAAATACTGTTTAAAATAAGAATGGATGGCAAAACAATTAAAAAAAATAGGTTCATATCACCGCTAAAGGTAAACTGGACACATCTTAGCAGCCAATGCATAGAGAACTCAACATTGCTTAAAGGGTTACTAAGAACTGTTATGTAAAATCAGGAAATGAATAGTTTGGCACAAAAGCCAGCTGTGGGAAAGATACTGCTTGATAATCAAAACTCTCTTGTGACTCACTACTGCCAGGTCACATGAGGAAATTAAAATCTCTCCTTAAATACATCTGGCTAACCAGTCTACGCTTTAAACCCATGAACTGCAAAGGGAATGTGGAAATTCCAAGTGAAGGATCTTTCCTATGGATAGCAGAAAAGCATAAGGAAATTTGCCGTGGCAGTAGGTACCTGTGTCCTGTTTACTAGTGACCCCCAGCCAAGTGATCTGCTTTTAAGAAGGAAAAAATTCTGGAGAGATTCTGAACACATGCACTAGAAATTGCAAATACTGGGGAAAAGATGGAGGTATTATAAGGTCAGTTAAATATTTTGGCAACCAAAGATAGTTTAATTTAAAGAGATACTGATTTTATCTTCTCCAGCAATTATTGATGGCACATAGTCACCTAAATGAAGTGCCCTTTACGTTGTGTAAAGAACAACCGTGCACATTATCTTCTTACTTCTTCATTTGAAAGATAATGGCCAGCCCTGGCACTAAATTCACATTGAGAAATCTTGGACAATATTACTGCAAACGTGGTATGTGAAGATTCAGAAAGACAGCAGCAGAATGCTATACTGGTTAGAGGTTTTAGGGTGTCTGTCTCATCATTAGTAAGTGATATATGTCTTCCTTTCTTTTCTTCTTTTAATCTAAAAGTTAGGTTCTGAAACACAGCTGTGTCAAAACACCACAGCAAACAGCTAACCAGCAGCATTATAAAAACGTATATAGGCTCAGATACTACCAAATGGACTCATAAAAACTTCCTCTAAACTTCACTCCTTTTGGGTGAAGAATGACCGTATCACACATTTATTACTAGTGTGTATCAATAGTGATCATTTACATGCAACGTGGCCCAGCAAGTAGGGTTGAGGGGCTGAAAAAAAGCCATATTTTGAGAGAGATTAACAGGGCAAGGAAACTCTGCTGTTGCCTGTGTTGGTATGTTCTCCACTGAGGACACAGCTTACAGGTTTACAAAAGGCTGCAAATCATGGACCAGCCCTAAATATCTTTTTCTAGTTCGTACTCAATTACCTGTGAAGTTTTGTGCTTTCAGATGTAGGTCATAGAGCTTATGAATATAGCGAATATACATCTCTTCCTTGTTCAGTTCAGTCTTGTAAAAATTCTGCAATAAAGTTGAATGTTGAATAAAAGGTAGTAGTTAATAAATATATGACAGTGGTTACAAATGAAAGCCTTCAAACATAATGCTCTAGAAATAAATGCATACATTCAAAAGTTTCGCACGTACAAAGTCATTACACATAACTGCAGTAATATAGTAAGAAGCAGTAAATAGAATAGTAAATTTTCAGTAGACAAGACAACACGATCCTGAATGTTTTTTATTTAAATTGTCATAGAACATAAGAGGCAGAACCTGAAAGAACTGGAATCTGACAGTTCTTTCTTTATATATACTAATCTATCCAAAAAGTGAACCCATATATCCTTACTTAGGCCATTTAATATCCCGCTGAAAGCTGTATGTTGGTTTTAAAATACTGACAGACTGACTTTTGAATTCATATTTTAACAAAATATCTACTGCCTGGTATGTCTACTCTTCCTTTTGTTGTAGCACAATGCCAGAAGGATTTTGGTATCTTTGTGAAGAACTATTTCGTATTGTAAACAGCAAAGTCCTGAATGAAAAACGTGACTTCTTCAGCCTTACCTGCTGCTAGGAACTGGTAACTGGTGCATAAATATTGGACTGTATGATTGAAACACACAAAGTTGCACTCTAAAGTGATACCGGGACAAAATTTCTAGAAGTGGCTAAAGATTTTGGGGTGTGTAACTGCTATTTTTTGTTACATAGATAAAATATGGAATGCAACGTCAACACTCTTTGTTCAAAACATTCATTATCTACTGGGAAGCCCTAAAACAAAGTATGAAAAAGTTATAGGGAGACAAGTATAACCCTATAGCACTGTTCACAAGTATTGCCATACTCACTACAGACATGCAGCTACAGTCCCCCTCCTAGCCATACGTCATGTTCAGGATAATCTGCTTTGGTTAATAAAAATGTGTAGAAGAATCTAGCATAGGTCCTCATTACAATTAACAGTTTCTGTTCTATTATTCAAATCACTAAGCAAGTGACCAAAAATTTCCCCCTATTGTACAGTATCCTTACTCTGTGCCACTGTTTCCTAAATTGTGTTATTATCAAAGAGAAAGGTGAGAGGAACATTATCAAAATAAAAACTTTATAGAGAAAGTATTTTTTAACTGACTTGAGAAAACAACTAGCTATCAATAGTTCTGTAATGACATGCCTGCTTTAGGCCACCATCTGTTTTTATAATTCAATGACACCTCTTTTCCTCCCACAAGGTATAGATCAGGAACATAAGCTTCTCTTTAGAATTAAAAAATGAAAAAATATCTGTTTGTATCTCCATATTTACCTGTCTGAAAAAAAGCATAATCTACAATACAGAATTGCGAGCAATAAAGCATAAAGATTAAGACAAAATATGGCACTGAACTGCAGTACTAGACTTCTTGGCTCTTACCCCTAAGCACTAAAGGCAGCAGTACGTGCACAAGTCTGAACTATACAAATCAACTGGCTCTTCTCTGAAGCTCGGCTCTGACAACGTGCAGTTGGTCTGTAAGGCAGACCACAGCAAGACAACTCAGTCACAGCTCAGGAAATACATCGTGCTAATAAAGGTGTCATGTCATTTTTCAATAAACTATTTCAAGATAAAAACTGCAGCAGACGTAGTCTCCAAAAGGGGACACGATGTAAAAAGTAGACTTCCCTGATTAATAAAGACTTCTTTTCCTAAGAAAAAACAGCTTGAAAACAACATTCAAACAGGCAATTTGGACACGTTCTACTTAAATGGCATGATGTCTACATGGCAGTGTAGAGCATCACAGGAAAATGTCCTCTTTCTAAAAAGATGATAAAATTTTGAATTACTAGAACCTAAAATATCAATTAAATATCAAATCCTAATGAGGACCAGAGATGCCTGAGAAAAACTACTCAGTGAATTACCAAAAGTTATTCAATACGCTTCACGGAATCATAGAATTGTTTGGGTTGGAAGGGAACTTTAAAGGTCCTACCCCTCCGCAATGAGCAGGGACATCTTCAACTAGATCAGGTTGCTCAGAGCTCCCTCCAACCTGACCTTGAATGTTTCCAGGCATGAGGCATCTACCACTTCTCTGGAAAATCTGCACCAGTGTTTCACCACCCTCATTGTAAAACATTTCTTCCTTATATGTAGTCTGAATCTTCCCACTTTTAGTTTAAAACCATTACCCCTTGCCCTATTGCAACAGGCCCTGGTAAAAAGTCTGTCCCCATCTTTCCTGTAGGCCCCCTTTAACTATTGAAAGGCCACAATAAGGTCTCCCTGGAGACCCTTCTTTTCTCCAGGCTGAACAACCCCAACCCTCTCAGCCCTTTCCTCACAGGAGAGGTGCTCCAGTCCTCTCATCATTTTTGTGGCCCTCTGGACCCGCTCGAAAAGGTCCATGTCTTTCCTGTGCTGAGGGCTCCAGAGCCGGATGCAGTACTCCAGGTGGGGTCTCACCAGAGTGGAGCAGAGGGTCAGAATCACCTCCCTTGACCTGCTGGCCATGCTTCTTTTGATTCAGCCCAGGATACAGTTGGCCTTCTGGGCTGCGAGCACACATTGTTGGCTCATGTCCAGCTTTTCACCCACCAGTACCCCACCAAGTCCTTCTCAGCATGGCTACTCCAATCCCTTCATCCCAGAGCCTGTATTGATACCCAGGGTTGCCCTGACCCAGGTGCAGGACCCTACACTTGGCCTTGCTGAATCTCATGAAGTTCACACGGTCCCCTTCTTGAGCCTCTGGCTTGAGTCTCTGGACGACATCCCATCCCTCAGGTGTGTCAACTGCACCACTCAGCTTGGTGTCATCTGCAAACTTCCTGAGGGTGCACTCGATCCCACTGTCTATGGCATTAATGAAGACATTAAACAGTACTGGTCCCAGAGCAGACCCATGAGGGACACCCTTGTCACCAGTCTCCATCTGGACATTGAGCCATTGACCGCTACTCTCTGGATGTGACCATCCAACCAATTCCTCATCTGCCGAACAGTCCACCCATCAAATCCATACCTCTCCAACTTAGAGAGAAGGATGTTGTGGGGAACCGTGTCAAAGGCCTTACAGAAGTCCAGAGAGACAACAGCCATAGGTCTTTCCTTGTCCACTGAGGTAGCCACTCCACCATAGAAGGCCACTAGGTTGGTCAGGTGGGACTTGCCCTTGGTGAAGCCACGCTGGCCATGTTGAATCACCTCCCTGTCCTCCATGTGCCTTAGCATAGCTTCTAGGAGGACCTGTTCCACGATCTTCCCAGGCACAGAGGTGAAGCTGACAGGTCTTTCAATGCTTTGGTACAACTCTGTGATGACAGAGTTCTTTCATTAGAAATTCAACTTTCAAATTGGAGTTAGATGATTCTTATGCATAAGGAACTAACTCCATTAGACACCTCTTAAACAAGCATTACTAATGTGAAACCTACTCCATATGATCCAGACGGTGGGGAGAGTGGGAAAATGTTCCTACCTTCTTTTATCTGTGTTATTGCTGCTGGTCCATATCCCCCCCTTCTGCATATTTCATGACGTGGCATAATGCCAGTTAATTTGATAACTTTGTTAACTTGGACAATTCTATTTTCTGGAAGAACAGTATATACCTCTATGGCAAAACAACATAAAAGTTCTCTTTTCATGCCGTCCAGTCCTCTTATCTTTGGAAGTCAGAATACCTTCAAAGTAGTGGTGAAAAATGAAACATTGCTTCCTCCTCTGTACTTCAAATAATTTTAACATTATACATTCCTCTAATTATTCATTGCATGAAACATCTTTTGAGATGAAAACCAGTTCATGATCATATGGGCAAGAAAATATCTTAAAATTTGTGTGCTACTTCTGCAATTGAAATTTCCTTTTCAAAATTTAGCATTTGTTGTTTCTGGGGTTTGCAAATAGTATTAAATTTTTTCTGAAAAATTGTTCAGATATGAAATCTGCCTTAGCCTGTAGTAGTCATTGAAAATCCCATTAAAAAGTATTATGGTGTTTTGGGGTTTTTAAATATTTTAATTTTCTTTCTGTGCAAACCTTAGATGATGTCCTAATAATGGTTTAAAAGCTTCTTAGTGATAGAATGAAAATAATCCAGGTGCTTTACAGAATTCAGATCATGCCAGATATTCTGACAGAAAGCCAGCTGCTCCATGGCTACGTAGTAAACATCATCCCTATTTACAGAGCAGCATTTTCCTACTGAAGGAATCCTTTATTCTCTTATGTGTAACTGCTACTTAGAACTGATACCAAATTGTTTCACTGACGTCAAAAATGCAGAATTACAAGTCAGCTCTTTTTTTTTTTTTTTTTTTTTTTTTTGTCAAAAATATAATTTTTCAAAAA
>VXBH01007712.1:912763-965278 GCA_013400035.1 Rynchops niger | reverse complement strand
ATCCTAAGTACAGTATTATTTTGTCGACTTCCACTCAAACTGCATCAGGAAGCAAGATACCTCCCATTCAAATGTGTGGCTATATATTAGAAAATGCTCAACTGGAATCAAAAAGGGCAAGAAGAAGTACTATACAAACCAAAAGGCTAACAGTGCAGCCAATCTTTTTGCCGTCCACTTCTCCCATTTTCATGCAGTCCCTAAAACAGAAAGTAATGAAAGTCAAAAGGAATTACGTTTATCCTCTTGTAGTGAAGCACGCCTCAGAAAACAGACATATTTAGCTCGGCAAGCTAACCAAAATGATGCAACCCCATGGCATTTGGGTGAACATCTGACCCAGGCGTGTAAGGGACTTCATGTCTCCTTTTCTAGGACATGGAATACCCTCAGTCATCAAGAAAGTAAATGTTTTTTTTTTTTTCTGGTTTTGTCATTGATTTTCTGGGTGGCTGCTGGAGATCATTTGACTTTTTCATACCTTGTGCTCAAATCACACCAGCAGAAGCCAGCATGGCTGCCAGAAGAGGCAGTCCTGTACCCCTCCTGCTCTCAGGCACTCATTCCCAGTCCTGCACTGCTGCCTGCACAAACCTCAGGAAGAGATACAGGTTAGGACTATCTTTTGCTAGGTTAGTTTTAGCCCACGTCAGTCAGATCACCAAAGTGCAGCACAAACGCTTGTGCTGGCACAAGGAAGAGGGTGATGTGCAGATGGAATGAGCAGGGATGAGTCTGCTTTCTTCAGAGACAGTGTACATCTAAGTTGGTCATGGAATTACAGCATTAATTCCTCCTCTGCAAAAAAACAGAATGAGACTGACCTTCTCTTTAAAATGTTGCAAGATCCACCAAATTTTTCTCAGTACCACTTTATAATTAGTATCATTTATTGTTTGGGAAGGCAACGGATCTGACCCTCAAGCCAAAGGTTAAAATGGAACCACATAGAATTTGATTATCACAAAGGAAAAAATACTCTCTGTATAACCATATTGGAGCGAAAAAATAACAGGCAGACATCACCATGTAGTCACTAAAAAAATTTAATGCAATTTTAAAACATTCTCGCATACACGAGCTAAACGATGACCCCAAATACTCTCATAATCACCAGTATGCACAATTGTTTTGAAAGATGTTGAATTAAGAGCCCTGGAGGTTGTAATCCAAACAATCCTTGAAGAGGAATAGCACTGCCAGGCTTCTAGAAATTAAGAGTTCAGTCTCTTTGTTGACAAAATAGCTTTCCTTTCAAACTATTAGTGAGGACAGCAAGTGGAGTACCAGGTCTTATGATGTGTCCCCCATGAAATTGCAGAAAAAACCTAACACTTAGCTCTACAAAGTGCTACTACTGATGGCAATAAGGAGAACTAAGCTGAAATCTGTTTAAAGTTTCTGCAAGGACTTCACAAGTGACTGAGAAAATCCCTCTTAGTCTCTCACTCCTAAAAGGGAGTGTATCTCTCTTATTTCCCCCTCCTTTGTTCATGTAGTACAGTCAGATGCAAGCTTCTCACCCAGAGATCATATCTTTGTATACTTACTTACTGTGCTGGCTGACACTACAACTAAGGATGATTGACATAGTAGTAAGAATTTTACATATTCCGTAAAACAACTGTCAAGTGATTAGTATTGAGCTCTGTGCCTTCAGACAGACTTGAGTCACTAACCTACTACCAAAAGTTCCTATATTGCTTGAAAGGAAACTCGTACGCGCCAGTGGATTTTCATACCATGGGGAGGCTACTTGGTTGGTTTTCAGCCAGCTTGTCTCATTGTTCTGTTGACTAAACAGCTGCTGTCAAAGATCCTGAGCGCGTACAATTGATGTGCCCATGTGCAGTCACCGTTTGCACAAGATCACCATATTTGCCTCCTAATATTTTGAAGAGGACAGCCCTACTTATAAATGGTGATAATCACTCACCTGTAGTCCAGCAACCTCTCCATGAGGCGGGTTACAGTGGCGATTAACGAAACACCACTTTCCCTCCATGTTTCCCGCTCAATTTTCTTCAGTAGACTGAAAAAAAAAAAAAAAAAAGCCAGAACAATTTTACCGTTTATTTTTAACTGTCACTATGACAACCACTCTGCTTTTACCAGTACCTTAATACCTTAGCAACATCTTTGATAGTTAGGTTTTCTTTTACAAACACCCTCCCAAGAAGCACAATTTGCAAACAATGTCTTACCTAGGATAAGGACCAAAAAGTGGAATTCTAGTCCAGGAAGCATTGACAAAACAAATGATTTTTATATTAGCTGCATCAGGTTAAAATATATCAAATACCTAATTTTCAGAAAATATTCATATCCCAAAGACTTAACAGAACTCTTACATAAAATATATATATTAATTTCATGCTGAAACATGAGAAAATGGGGAGTTTTAAGATGTACCTAGAAAAGAATATTTATCAACCCAATATACCTTCTCAATTGGGCCTCAATTTTTTTAACGAATATTTTTCCTGCTCTCCTCTCGAATATTTCATTATGCATCAAATACAAGAATGCGTAAGGGATTTGAATAAGATGGTTCCCCCTCTTCACTTAATATTTCCCTCTGAGAACATACTATCATGCACATGTAAAATTCCGTTAGCTTAAATTATGATAAGATTCTTTATTAGAAACCATTGCATTGAGTTCTTACACTAATGTAAACGCAGATTACACATTGAATTGCAAAGATTTCAAAATGGTGTTGTAAGTGGAGCTGTCAGTAAAATTATACTTAATACTTCTTTCTGTTACAGGCCTTTGATTTTCACTGCTTAAGTTTATCAAATATTAATCATTTGGGCATGGATTTCCAACATTTCCTCTCTGAGAATGAACAAGGAAATATTTATCTACAGAGTTGTGTTACTTTCATGCTTTGGTGCAGGACCTCAGGTGGATGACATGTCCATGGAGATATTTTAGCAGTCTCCCTGAAAATGCACTCAGGTATGGTTTACTGAAAAGTCTCTGAAAATTGCCACATCCATATACTCAGAGCTTTTTAGAGAGTTGTTAATAGCATCTCCGAACCTTCTGTCTGCAGTGGGCAAGCTGTCAGCTCCACTGACCTTCATCTATACTGAGCATGTTCAGTGCCATAAAACTCCTACGTCCAAATTTCACCAACAACACAACAGCGCCCAATAACTCCTACATGCCAGCTGCACTAGCTATACACTCCAGCTCTGCTCGGCTCCTTACGTGCAGGGGGATGTCACAGATGCAATTCTCCAAACTAATTCGACCTAAATGAACCTGTGCTCTGCTGGAAGCAAGGAGGAAACATGGATCTTCGTTCTGCACCCTTATATTGATCTTAGACTCACTTCTCTTTAGGCGGTAACTAGATGTCTTTCCCTAACATTCAGAGACCGGTTACCTGTCATTGCTAGGAGAGAGAGATGACAAAGCCATCCTTTACCAGAAGAGGTTAAAGCACTGATCTGGCACCTCTGCTTTCCATACAGAATACACAGGCTAAATTAATTCGCTTTTAAACCCCTTATATTCCTTTCAATACAAGTTTTTGGGTCTAACAAGAAATAAGAATAAAGCTTGTTACATTATTAAGCACTGATTACTGCACTGATTTTTCCTTTCTATCGCCTTTCAACTCTGTATTAAACAGGAACATTTCAACCTAAATTCATCAAAATAATTACCTACAGTTCCTGTAACAGCAGTCTGACTTCTCTTTTAAAACAGATGGTTTTCATCTGTATTTGACTTATGCATGTTCTTTATAAATGTATTGGCATATTCATTATAAATATACAATTTGTACAAATGGGTTGTGTAGATACATTCAAAGTACTTATTCAAACTGACATCAATGTCGTCAGTTGAACAATCTTATGACTTGCCTTCTGATGCATTCCTCCCCCTCTCCACCATACATCTTTCACCACAATGCACAGAACAAACACTCAGAATAAAGAGCTACTTTATTCTGGCTCTTTGTAGCCTCATGGCTACATCTAGATAGAATTAAATTCCTGTTGCTTACAGGTCCCAAAGCATAGCCAAGATGCTATGTTCTACAAACCACTAAGGGGGATAAACAACACAGAGAAACAATGAAAACACTTCTGCCTATCCATGCTGCTATAGCCTAACATCTGGGCTCACCTGAACAATTGTGGTTTGGTTTTTTGTTTTGCCTTTTTTATTATTATTATTATTATTATTATTTTAGATCTTGGAGACCCAAGAATAAGAGAGTGGAGGAGTGCAGTGGGAATCATGTTCAGGCTAGCTCAATCATGTAGTGAGTGGATTCTATATGCCTAAGCCACAGAGTTATTCAGACCACTGACTGACAGGCATCTGATCCTAGAGGTGCCTTAAAACATCTGGATGTCTATTTTGGAGTACAAAATTCTCCAGGTACCTCAGTATAGCCAGAGGTTCCCTCATCTAGTCAGACGGGTCGAAGTCAAAGTTTGCTGCAGAAGTTCAGAGATCAGTGAGGACCTCCTCAAACCCTACAAAAATATTCAGAAGGGCTCTGAAAGACTCAGTCCAGACAGAGTCTAATAGACTGGGCATTGCTGAATTCATTTATGCAATGGGGTGAAGAAATTAAGAAGACTGAAGACAGCATGGGAGAGGTGGCAGCCATCACTTTTTATGTGATAGCTTCATGGCTAGAGAAATCACCTACAAACTGGCAGAGCTCGATATTAAATTCCTGCTCAGCTGGAATGTTAGCTCCAGTTTCTTCAAAGAGAAGCCTCGTCGTCAGGCACCCCATGGAGTTCACCAGCCCAGGTTTTGTGCTTCTGTAATGTGGCCACCTGACCTCCAAACCCAAAATGGCTTGTGTTAGGCTAAATTGGACACAGCTACAGAAGTAATGAACTGCCAGCATCCATCAGATTCAGAACAAAAGAGTTACTTGAGTACATCCCTTGGCTTTCAAGGATTTTGTTCTAACCACCAACTGTTTAATAAAGTGAAATCATCCTTTCCCCTGTGCTAACTAACTCAGGAATTAAATTACAGTGTTACAGAGTAAATGTAAATCAGGACACTTTTCATATCACAATTACCCTGGGTAGCAATTACAACATCTAGTTTCTCATGATAGCAAAGTGTTCACTACTCCATGCTTTGCAACTCTTCAAAAGACATCAGGAATTAATCACTGAGTGGTCACATTCAAGTCCCTAGAAAGACATTGATTCAAAACAGCAGTCGTCTTCCCCCTACTTTCACTATGTCTTTTCATTTGATAAAGGTACGTCCATTATAAGCAGTGAATTCTAAGCACATAAGATTTTAAATGTGTCCTGTGATGCTTATAATTTGTCCTTGAAAATAGAAGATGTTAAAAAAAAAGTTGCAGTGACTGTCTTGGGGGAAAAAAAAAAAAAAAGGCAGTTAACGTGGGAGTTGAGAGATTTGAATTCATTTTCTGATTCAGACAAAATAAACAAAAACCACGACAAAACCTGAAAGTGTCACACCCACTGCAGTCACTAGACTGTATCCAAAGTAGGTGTGTGCATCCCCTTGGCTCCCAACTGTTCCCATCAAAACCTACCATGCTGAATCTTCAAAAAGATCAAGTAATATGGCAGCATTTGCTTTCCTTAAGGACCACAAAACCACTGCCTGCTGTGAAACTACATTACTGTTTCACAGTCCTTGGGTATATACCACATCTCTGTCACTGCAGCCTAAACAAGTTTGCTTTCTTGCACTGTCTAAAAACACTCTAATATTTCTTAGTTTAAATTACCTATGGAAGAAATAAAAAAAAAAGAAATCTCAGGCGAACTGACCCCATCCCTTACATTCAGTTCCCTAAACTGTCCATCTGATTTCAATAATTTTCTTTCACAAACCCTAGAACACTACGTCACCCTCCATTTTAGATTAGTATCTCCTGCAAGCCCTCCTCTTGAGAGGTGTTCATGTATGGTGTCAAATCAAACTCAGATAAAAAAATAATGATAAACACTATTTTTTCTTAAGCTGGAAGTGAACTTGAGCAGTTAGTCTCAAATTTCCCAGAGTTTAGTTTTAACTTCTGTTAGAACAGAAACAACAAGTATACTGATGCTGTGAGACATTTTGCAATTTAAATGACTATGGCTATGTCTTCAGCATTTAGATTTATAAAAGGCTCTCAGCATTTTTCACTGTATCTTCTTTAACATCCCCCAGTTTAAATCTAACTCAAAACCACACACAAAAAAAAAAAATAACGAGGAACTATATTTCATACCAATATGCTTTCCTATAGAATTTTAAATTATTTCAGTGACAGAAATCCTGATGTATTTTGCACATGAGAATGCATTTAGACTTCATTTTATAATTAGAGCTTTCCCCTTAATGACTTGATTTTGAAGCTAGAATACGGTGTTACTAAAATATTGAAATCATTTTACCTTTTCTTATCTTTACTCAGATTATGAAAAATTTCATGAATAATTACAAGAAAGTTCTGCTTAAGCATACTGTACTGTTGTTTATTATTATTATCCATTTCCATAATATTCTGCCTAATCTCTCTACCCACTTTTGATCTGTAAATGATAAATATTTAGGAACTCTATTTTTTTTAACTCAATATAGTTACAGATTTTTACATGTTTGCTACTCACAGACACTGAGATGTGAATGTTCTCATTTAAGCAAAAACAACAGAGCTGACACTAATCCTCGAAGAAGAAGAAATGCTTAAGGAGCCATATAAACTGGAAAAGATCATGTGTTTAATACTACTGAAGAAAACACAGCTTGGAATCCTGAAGAGGAACAATACATCTCCTACTAAGCCCACCAGAAATAAGTGAAATCTTCCACTTAGGTGGAACTGAGTTCTGAGGAGCGACAGAGACAGAGTTCAGTTAGTTATTTTGTACCTGCACTCTGTAACAATCGTTTATTTCAGTCAATGGGATAAGTTATGGGCAACCCTGGGGACTGCAGCATTATTATTAGCTTTTCCTATCAGATTTCAGATATATGCCATATATTGAAATATACTAAAAGCTTAACAACTAATTTATAAAATAAAAGCATAAAAAATAAACTTATGAGAATAAATAAAATTGTTTAAATCAATCGACAAGTCAACAAGTGACATTACATCTGGCAATAGAAAATTACTTGTTAAACAGCTTTTTATTGAATTCTCATGCCTTGTTTTCAAAGTGCTCCATTTGAGCTCTACCTGCACCCTACGCAATTATGAAGCATTTCTTGCTTTTCTGACTTTAAAATTAGTAGGTAGAGAAAGAGAATGTTCTGTGATATAACAGATTTAGCCTTTCCCAATTATAGCTGTATGCAAGAAGTACAGCCAGACTTTACAGATGCCATACAACAGCATAAAATGTTTTGGGGGACAGATTTTCAGGAAAAAAGAAAAAAGAAAAAGAAAAAAAAAAAAAGAGAGAGATTTCAACTGTTTTAAACATTCTTTCTCTACAATGATATTAGCATCCGATACAACCAGCCGAAGTCAAGGAATTAGTGTAAGATAAACATATTACTCACATACTGTTGAAGAGCTCTCGGTATGTTTCGTCACCTTTACCTTCCGACATGAGGCTGTCCAGTTTGTCAATCAGTTTTGCTTCCACCTGCAACATATAAGTGTGATGTGAACAGCTTCTTTTTCCTTTAATGAGATTAGGGAAAATTGAGGGAAGATTTGGTTTTATGTAAGGGACTTTGCTAAATGCATATCTTAGAATTATTGGTCAATCATGCAAATCTGATAAGTCACTTCATCTCTTTGAAGCTGTTATCATTCCCAAGGTTTGTGGGATTTTCTTTTTTTGGTGTGGCTTTTTCTTTTCTTTTTTTTTTTTTTTTGAGGGAGGGAGCTAATTTAAATTGAGCAACGTGACTTTAAAACTACAGGCTGTGTAGCATTTGCTGCTGCTAAGGCAGCTATCTATTTATGGAGTCAGACAAAAAGCACACAGCCCAAATAAATTGCCTGAATTCTCAATGCAGGGCTGTAAGCACAAGCCGTTTTCTTAGACTTCAATAAAAAGATCATCTTTCCTGACCTGCACCCCTCTCTTTACAAATTAATTTTTAGAAGTGTCTGTACTATTCAGAACACTTGGGGGCTCAGACTTACTTTCCCAGCCTTCCTTACCTGCCAGTGTATCTGGTTAGAAATCCGATTTGCTGGATTTACATTTTAGCTATCAAAGAAACTTACAGAACCTATTTGGTGGCTAATGACTCCTTCAGTGCATATTTTTAAGTGTATGGATTATAAAAAATAGACAGGTGAGCCTATGATTCTATGATACACCGTGCGTTAGTATTTCAAACCTCCTTTTTAGCAGTAATATATTAGCAACCACAAATCTAGGGGAGAAACCACGCCATTGTCAAGATATTTTATTAGAGAATAAATCTACTACAATTCACATTTAAACCCAAGCTGAAAACACAGAGAAGCAGAACAAGTGGATTTTTTCCTTCTCGCTCCTTTTTAACATTTCTATGGTGATTTTTAACAATAAGCTTATATATTGATAGTGAAAAGCTACCTCCTTACATCACATGCACTCCTCTGTTCATAATAGTTTGTTTTGTGTTTCAGATACAGCTCCCACCGTAAGCATTATGATTGCCTGGGAGTAATTCAAATACTTCTGCTTTCCTTCATTTGAAGCAGCAGGAAGGAGGGCACTGAGAAATGGTTTGAGGCAGGCTGAAAGAAGTGAGTGGGAGCTGCGGGAGCAGATGGCACATTTGGTCGTTCCTTCCCAGCCCGTTAGGAAGGTGTTTGAGCAGCAAGAATACTTGGATCCTTACAGAAGAACATTCCTCAGAGGAACCATCTGATCTTTTTTCATACTATCCGGAAGGGAAACTGGTGGAATCCTACCTAACCAGTAGTCTGTACTGCTGTAAAGCAGAGCTGAAAAACCACCACAACAAAATCTGCCTTGTTGAAAATAACTCAAGTTTTATTCTTCACTTCAGCAGGCCATGGATTCTATCCCTCATCTTACATTAAGAGCATGATAGCATTAATTGGACAATCTTACTACCCCTGCAGAGAATGAAAGGGAAAACCCCGGTAATCCCTCTTCAACAGGCAGAATGTCGTGGCTACTTTCTCCACCCTGAACCTCCGATGGTTTGGACCAGCCCTCTCTGAAGTGCTTGAATTTCAGTCCCGTTTTATCAACAGCTTCGCATTCAGTACCTGTTTAAAGTTGCCACTTCGCCTTTGCTCCCAGTCCATCATGTCATGGAAAATGGGAATCATTACATTCCTCAGGTCTGGCTGAGGGATCAAGGTCACTTCCAGGAAGGGGCCAATCAATGCTGGAATAAAGTGAAGCTTGTGTTCCCCTAAAATGAAAATGAACATGAACTTGAATGTGACCTGAGTGTCCTGTGAGCTATCAAACAATCCAAAATAGCACTCTAAATGTCTATAGATTTTTTAATCTCATGTCCATCACAGCATGGGCTATTTCTTAAGCCCAAAAGGCACAGAGAAAAGCTGTAGACAATAGAAGAATATAAGGCAAACACAATTTATCAGATTTTTTAATGCAATACTGAGTTCAGAAGTGACACTGTGTTATCTGTATCCCAAGTTAGTCTTCCAGAAGGAGAACAAAGAGAGACAAAGCCATCTCTGAGCATTTCATTTATTTTTCACAGGAATTGTCTGGTTTCTAAGTTCTACACGCTTGTGTTTACAAAATAGTTAACTGTCTGATATTACATGCTCAACAAAAAGAGGTGAGTACTTTGATTTTTACCTATCTTTAGTTTTGTGAGTACAGAAATGGAAATACATGTTTTGACTGAAGGAAAGGGAAGATGTGACTCAGCTGTTCTCAAAACAACTTGCTTTAAAATCAGTGCTAAAACATCTTCCATTAACTCACCATATTCTACTTAGCAGAAACTAGAAAACTAAGTTCTTGTCAGGAAAGCTAGAAATGGCATACAGTAAAGATTGCCCATTTAGTTTCAGTTGTCCAGGCATAAGATGATGCACACTCAGGTCTTATCCTAGCATGCAGGAAGGAGACGGGACCCAGGAGTGGTCCTTGATGTACCAGTTTAGAAATACCCACCATTTATCCAAATAATTTAAAGGGATGACTTAGTGTAAGCAATAATAAATACTGTAAATAAGTAAAATAAGCTACATAACAAATGTTAACAAGATATTAATAAGCAAATATTCCTTATTTTGAACATTTCTCTTTCTAGTATAGGATGATCTGAAAGACTGGTTTTTTACAACTACATGTCTTGCTGCAGAAAAGGTTTATAGAATTGGGATGACAGTATCTCAGTGACCACCGATGGTCTTCATATCTTTAACGAGCCCTTTAATGACATGAACTATTGAATAATTGAAATATAAAGATGACAAACCTAGTGTCCAAATCTTCTACTCAGTTTTGATTTTCTTCCCAAACAATATTTAATTGCATTACTCTGAGGCTCATACTTTCAAGCAGTTTGCACAGTTATTGCTTATAAATATAAAAATGTTCCTAAGTTTATATCCAGGCATATATTTATCTTGTGTTGTCCAATGTGTCATTTATACATCAGTCACTGATTTGTTTATGCCTTTATATTTTAGTGCAACTAGGACTTAGGGGAAGATTTGATGTAAATCCCGCATCTCAAGAGAGCTTCAGAATTAAGATATATGTCTATTCCTTAAACTGTTTGGCAACAGAACTAAAATTGTGAACATAAGTATATCTCCAGGCATAATAATTCTGCCCCAAAAGAGCAGTACTTTCTTTTCTAATTTCCCCAATGGTATTCTTTCAGGTCTCTTTGAAGAAATAGGGATAGGTCAGATACGGTACCAAGGCTTAGAAAGCTGAAATTAGCTATAAAGAAGGGAACGACAGATGACTAGGGGTTTCCTAAACTTGAATCAAGACTTCATGTGAACTTAATTATCAACAGTTCCTCTATCGCTGGCAAGTGTATTGAATAGGTGAAGAAATAATAATTGTTTTTCATTTTATGAGCTACTGATGATGTGTTTAATTACTTACCTAAATTTTGCCACATGCTGAAGATTTCACATCCCATTGTTACCCGCATGTCACCATATCTGCAATGTATTAAAAAATAAAGCAAAACAGTGGAAGGTCATTTAAAAAAATCAAGTTCATATGGCATTCTGTGACATTGTTAAATGAAATGCCTCATATGCGGTCCGTAAAAAACTACTTTAAAAATGATGATTTATTCCAAGTTTTTGCTCTTTCCATTAGTACCCAGCTAAAATTGGATTCGTAAACCCAGGTTTATTTGCAATATTGTCAAAAGTATTAGTTCTTTCTAAATGCTGTACATCAGTAACGCAGCTGTGAAGCAAAAGCTCGTTTTTGCAGTATATGAGAACAAATAGTTTTGCTCTAGCTTAAAGAAATACAATTAACTCATACAGACAACAGTGCAGTGCCTGGCAGAAACAACTGAACCAGCGTGAATCAACTTATGCATGATCTGGAAATTAGTGTTGGCACTGCTACAACATGGCTATTATGCTCCCAATATCTGAACCGATTTGGGCACTTTAAGGAAGGCTGCTATCAGCTCTGAAGATCTAAACAAACTCTCGTTCTAGTCAGTGGTAATACTGTTACCATTATCTTTTTGGTAGGCCTTTTTGCAACCTCCCATGCCTTCCATTTTGAGAAGCATTTGATCTATTACAGTTTTCTAGAAGCTGACAGCAGTACTTACTTTTCTAAAACCTTTTTCTTCTTGGAAGGTGTGAACATCTCCAGTTGCAGACATAACTGGTTTATAAAAATGACAGCAAGAAAAAAGTAGGAATCCCATATCTACAATAAGCATATGGCATTGGGTTATTTCATTTTCTCAGTACCACCAATTTTATGACCACTCAAGATGCAAATTCTCAAATCACATCGCTTGTTTCAGTTTCAACTAATAAATTACTTGAACTGGTTTTGACTAAGTTTCTTTGCATCCAAATATACTTTTCACCAACCCCAAAATGTTCAGCAGAAATACTAGAATATCTATTTTACATATTTTATATCTCTTAAATGTAAAGGTTTCAAAGTTGCAGATAATTTTTTTTCATCCCTGCAAACGAGAAAAACCGTACCGTCTAAATATAAAAGAATTTTTTTGGTATATTTAAATAGAAGACTACAAAACTTTATGCCTGTAAGTCCAAAAACTAGAAGATCCTGACACTTCAAAAGCTATCACATAACCGAATTGTCATTCGCTGGCCCACCCTATTTTATAATGTTATTTGCAGGTCTCACTTGCTGCTGCAGGCTTCACTGGGCAAAATGAAAGCCAGGCTTTGTTAACATATTGCAAATATACAGATGTTTTGTGCACACGCTTTATCAATCAGATGTTGAATCTTCTCCTTAGAAGATTAAAAGATAAATTTAAAGATAAATGATAAATACGTTACAATATTAATTATTATAACCCAATTGTAGATGCTCCATGCCTGGAGTAAGGAAGAAGTGTAGGGGAAGCCCGACTCCAGACACTGCAGTTCTGCAGGACAGTAATAACGTTGCTAAGCAAGTTTAAGGAACATAGATGCCTTGTCTACAGGTAATTCCTTTATCAGCTTTAGCCTCTGAACCTGTGGAACTTCATAAAGGATAGGCTTCCTCATGTCCAGTTACGTCAAGTAGATAAATCTGCATTCCTGCCAGTATCTCCAACAGGAGTCTGGATTTTCGGAGAAGCACCCACAACTCTGCTGGAAGTCAACAGGAGCTCACGGTTTTCTCTAGGAAGGAAATTCTGCAGTTTTTATGATGAAGCAATTGGACTTATGTCTCTTGGTTGGGCAGAATATTCGTTCAGGTTTCCATGGGAATGGGTCTTTTCAGACACAGGCCTAGGTCTTCTCATCTGAATCCTCAAAGCATCATTCTGTAATTCACGGTTTATCATAGGTGCCGTATCTCACTATATGAGGTACTCATGCACATCTTTAACTATATTCACCATGCACTGTCATAATTTTCTAAGTTTAACTATGCAGCATGTTAATTGGTCTTGAGAGAATACAGAAATGCAAATCCATATTTTTGATAAATTTGCATCGATTAAAAAAATGGAATAATTTCCCTTTCTGCGATAACTCCAAAATAACAGACAAATAATAAAATTAATTTCTATAATCAGAAAAAAATTGCTATGCAAAAATCCTGAATAAGTAATCTAACAGAATCTGAAATAACAAAACGAAAAATAAGAAGAAAAAAAACCCCGCACATCACCCCTGATTTTTAAGACAGTCTTGTATTTAAGAAAAAACAATCTCTGAGCACTTGAAATTGCTGATTTAGTATATGTTCTAGCTGTTTAGATGCTGGAACTAAGTTTAATAACAAACAACCAAGCCACAGGATGATTGTAGCAGCTATTGCATCTATCATACATTAGACACATTTACTCTACCTTGTAATCAAAGTTTTCATTTAAGAAGTTTTTACGAAGGGCATCCGAAAGGTACAAGACTGTAGTAATGATCACACTGGGAAGAAAAGAATGAGAAAGACGGTAGTTTTCATTAAGTGGAAATTCATATTTAATACTCAGAGCCAGACAATATCCCAATCAAGAAATAATTGTAGCATGTACGGTGGCATTAAATACTACATTTTAAACGTATACAAATAACTGACTACTAACAGCACCTATTGACAGAAAACATACACATAAAGAAGAAAAAAATAGGTGTGATGTAAGAGCGTACGTTGAAAACAGATGTTCTGTATAGAAAAATATAACTCATCAAAAAGACCAACCGTAAATTTTGTTCTGCAAATATCAGATTTTATACACACTTTGTCCTACTAGCACTAATTTATACAGTTGGGCAATTTGGCTTCAGCTGTATTGGTATTGAAAATATGTGTGCATAGATGCAAAATATCTAGCAATTACCAATATACGATACTGACAGCCCTATGGACAAAGAGTCTTTTTAATGACAACAGATAAATGCAAAACTGCAAGAGCTCTGCAAGAATAATCTGCCTCTAAAGCTCTCAAATCTGTATGTGGCAAACATTGCCCTATATTGACAACTGCCTGAATTATATTAATCTATCTTATATAATTACATATGACCAAAATCCTTTTACTGTGGTTGTCAACCAGAGGTCAATGACAGCCTGTTCATTGTAGCAACCAAGTTTGGTGATTACAGAATCAGAACATCTTTAAAGATTACTTAAATATAATTCATTTCAGTGATTCAACTCTTAAGCTAACCTCTGCAGCACTTGTGCCTATCAACACATTTAGTCAAAACAAAATTCCACATAAACCATTAAATTATTTTTGAAAGTAGTCAGTAGCGGATGCTTACGGAGGAGGAAAAAAGATAAACATAGAATGTTCTTTTTGCTGTTTCACTTATGTATTTTACAACAATCAACTGTTTAAGGACCTTCTGAGAAAAAGGTTATATCTACAAGTTTTACATAGTTACCGTCTATCTACTATTGATACATCTGGTACTTCTTTGAACATGGTTCTTGACCTGTATGCCTTGACCTTACAGTGCTAAGCTTTGTTTCCCTTTCCGCACTTCGGACTTAATTTTTTAATATTTTTGCAATGCATTCAAGACAAAATATGTTTTATTAAATATAACAACAGCAATGTGTATTTTAAGGGTATAATATTTTCCATCTTCACAACACTGAAGAATTATACGTTCACCAACCCACCTAGGACATAAATTGTCTTCTGTCACTTTTGACAGATTTCAAGTTTATAAATACAAAACGGCTATGTATCATTTAGCTTATTACTAGTTCAAATGTTTGCTTCCATTTCTCTACTTTTAAAATGACTGTCCCTGCCAAACTTTACCTTCTGGTTTGATGTGTCTGAACACCTGTAACAGCCAAGTCTGAGACTGTTTTGAGAACACTGCTCGAGTCTCAAGTTTCATTCCTTCCTAGTTCCATTGCTCAAATGTCATTTTCATACATATTATTGCCTCAACAATTACAGCGTAGCTTTTCTATCCAAGTAGCGTTCCATGTTTCACATTCATCTGTATGGTTTACACCACTTTTCCACCAACGGGGAGTTACAGTGTGTGTCAAGCACTCCTTGTTGCAGCACAGAAGACAAAGTGTAATATAAGCAAAGCTAAGAATCAAGGCAAGGATAAGAAAAGAGAGTCCTGTCATTCTTGTTATTGTGCATGATTTAATTTACAGCCCATATGTCTCACAAAATGGAAACAGTTTGCATATTTCAGGAAGATGTTCTGATAGAAAAGGTCAGTTCATCAGAACTATCGCTATGTAAAATTTCAACCTAAGTCCAAAGCAATAAAACCCTGAGAAAATGTATGCCAGAGAAAATTCCAGAAGACCTCAAGAACTGCAACCATATTGCCAAGTTTACATTACATAGTTCTATTTATGTCTGAGACAATTCCTTTCTTGCCACATTCCTTCCATGGCAGGTGAAACTGAAGAGAAAGATCTGCTTCAATTCTTATGAAAAGAAAATTAGACTAGAAATCTTAAATGCAATTTTTAGAGGATTTTTTTCAGAATTTTCCAGAGGTAGTACAATAACTGCAATGCAAGTATTTCTTGCTATAGGCAGCATAGGTCAGTTTTGATTTATTTGGTAAGCCAAAGATATGATATGGATTAGCTCATAAAATGCGGGTCTGTAGAGTGAGAGCGCATACGTTGTAGTTAAAAAACTTCAAAACTGAACTTCGAAAGATCACAGAATCACAGAATGGTAGGGTTGGAAGGGACCTCTGGAGATCATCCAGTCCAACCCCCCTGCCACAGCAGGGTCACCCAGAGGAGGTTGCACAGGAACGCGTCCAGGCGGGTTTTGAATGTCTCCAGAGACAGAGACTCCACCACCTCTCTGGGCAGCCTGTGCCAGGGCTCTGCCACCCTCAAAGGAAAGAAGTTCCTCTTCCTGTTTAGGTGGAACTTCCTATGCTCAAGTTTGTGCCTGTTACCCCTTGTCCTGTCACTGGGCACCACTGAAAAGGGCCTGGCCCCATCCTCCTGACACCCACCCTTGAAGTATTTATAAGCGTTGATAAGATCCCCATTCAAGGTGATCCCCCTTCAAGATGAAGCCATTGTCTTTGACCCACAAACAGCTATTCTGAATCCACAAGAGAAACTACAATCAGGTAGAACAGAAAAAAATTGGAGGTTCTCTTTATAATGCAGGTTCTATAAAAAAGCAAAATTGCACAAAGCAGAGACAGCAGCCAGAGGACAGATGGACAGCTGTCTGATCTGCTGCAATATTCACATTCCAAGTTGCTTTCCAGCCAATGATTTCAAAACAACAACAACATTTATTTAAAATCCATTTCAGTATCAAACTAGAAAACACTGAGTTTGTGACAAGACTTGCTTTTCTTCCTCTTACCACCTGCCACAAATTTGTTCAGAACCACTGTTTTACAGACGAAAAAACTCTGCTTTTAGCTAGTAAATTATTCTGGGTTCATACACTGAATGTTAACCCAAGGTTCAGGCAGGGCATTTTTGACAGTGTGGCTTTTCCATCAGATTTTCACAGCAAACCCTTCTGCAATACACTGTTTGAAAAACCCAAAGCAGCCCCCAGAAGTTCAAAAACTGGTTTGCTGCCTGGACTGTGCTCTGGTAACATGGCTTTTGCCCGGGCAACCAATGGTAGAAAGCAAAAGCTTACTTTTTTCGTACTGATATGGGACAAATATGTAACATTAGCTTCTCATTTCATCCTTTGATATTTCAGAGTGAAATCTTCCCAAGCACAGAGGGGTTTGAACAGAAAAAAACTTGCTTTCCTATTTCATAAATAAATGAAACAAACCTAGAGTCATATATGTGTGTATATATATGTATATAAACTTATTCATACATACATACCTATGTATATATATGCTTTTTGCCACAGACTGAAAACCAGGTTCAGTTGTTAGCAACATTTTATATTACATAAAAGCAATAACGTTGTTAGCAACACTGTATTACATAAAAGCGAGAATTTTTGTTCATTGTAGGAGTCTCAGACTCCCACACCATGGGAGCTAATAGGACTCTTTAAAGCAGCCATAATGATAAAACTAATGCTAACTCAATGTCTTACTTTACCATTTATTCCATTTGAGTGACTGTTACAAAATGATAACAATGTCCTTCAGTCATTACTGAATTAGATAACCAAAAGGATTCTCTGTTTAAAGTCCCTACGCCCAACTGTCAGTAGATACATTTGGAATTTTAGTATAAGCAACACGCTATAGTATATCTTACTTTACAGATCAGTTATTTTACTATAAATAATAATATTCATACATCCATTTCTTATGCTTATAAAATTCAAATTGTGAATGGTATTATCTAGTATCTCTAGCATTCAACAAAACACTGAAAGGATATACACAGTTAATCATACAGGAACCTTAAAATTAAAGGTTCTTGCATACTGAGAGCAGTGGTAAATTAGTTCATTGTTCAATAACACATAGGCACAGTACATTATAAATATCAAACCTTTGCTCAGCAAGTAATAGAAACACACTTTGCTCTCCAACAGCCTCCTCAATTGTTAATGAAACACGACATACCTGGAGTTCAGCTGGGTCTGTTAAATGCTCTCCAAAGATACCAGTCAATTAAAGCATTAGATACGTGACTCTCTTCCTAACCTTAGGGTAACTTAAGCAAGTGACCATTACACAGTGATTTCCAGTTGAGAGAGACATTACGAAGATGTTATCCAGAAGCTTCAAATTTAGTCTGGCATATTTTATTATAGAATTTTGGATTCCTTTCTGGCGCTAGGCAACTGATTCAGACATCTTCCTATATTATGTGGTGTTCATTTGCAGTTACAAAGAGAAGCTGTGCTTAGAGGGCCAGCAAACTAGCTTACTACCTAGCTGATGTAGAAAGTAAGTCTATCCCTACAATGAAAGAAATCAAAACTATATTTTATGTAAATATAAAAACGTATTTTGTCACTTAGTAGTGACATCCATGTTAGAAATATTAGACACCCATAAGTGATTATTTTGCTTTGCTGAACATATGCTGATTAGCTCACTGCAGGTATTACATGGTTATGCAGTTTTAAACAGAGTTAATGTCTGTTTCATTGCTCAACTGCTATAAGCTAATAAACATTTAGGATTTTTTTGCATGTTCTTCTCCTTCCATTGCAGAACACAATTAAAAAAAGATCTATGTCTCTGCTTCAGTGCTAATTCTGCCTTTTTAAATGTTATTTTATTTCTCAAATTTTGTAAGTCAATTGGTAGCTTTATAATGCTAGCCATTAATATTTTTTTGTGTTACGCATCCAGACATTCAAAATTAGAGACTGTGCATGCATCATCGTGAACTATCCTAATTTCCGCATAGTTACAGATTTGTCTTCTTGAGTTCACAGAATCTTCTGGGGTTTTTTTATCCCAGACAGCATCCAAGTATCAGATGCTACATAATTACTGAAAACACTGCAACAAGAAAGAAAAAAATCTAGAAGCCAGAGGGCAGCAATATTTTTATATAAAAATATTATATATTGAAATAACTATGGCATTTTAAAACCTAAAAATCTTTCAGGTAATTAAAGTCCTGCATATATAAAGAAGAGAAAAAAAATGAATTATACCCCCCCCACCCTCAGGAAAGGCTTATTACCTGATTTCATCCTTGCTAGGACTCATTTCTTCCTTAGGCTCAGATGGGCTAAATCTCTCTTCCTGTAAATACTAGTCAGTTTGAATTTTTATATTGCCCTCGGGACAGGGGAGAGAAAAGACAGTGCTGCTGATGTGACTGCAGTGATGGGTGAAGCTCCCAAGACACATACTGCCTTCAGATTAGCTACTGCTTCTCGGGCTGAAGCCCAGACAGCCGAGAAGGTGGCCATCTGATGCTGCAAACATGACAGTTCTTTTATTCCTGGGAAGCAGGAGTTAGAAAAGATCCAGACTGTTAATGGCTTACTTGATTATGCTCTTAAAAAGATGGGCTAGGCCTTCTAGTTTTTTTTCCTTTTAGACATGAACAGAGGAGCAAGGAGTTCAAGAAGTTTTGCCTTCAATCTTGAAGAGTCTCAGTTCATTGGAAGCACTCTGGCTCGTCAGGCGAACCTCAGGGAGAACGGCTCACAGCTGCTTCTGTCTGTGGTACAGGCAGTGCCCTAATTTCTCATCCTGCCTCTAGGCTCTTCCCTTTGCACTTAAAGACTTGGGGTTGGGACAGTTCTAGCAAAGCTACTACTCTGTGGCTCTGTGCTTTTGAACACCGGGAAGCTGAAGGTTGGCAGCCACTGCAATGGTGGGGGGGGCACAAGTGAAAGGAAGGAGCTCCCATTCAGAAACACGTCCAGAAAAACTAGTGTTCTGCAGCTGAGGAGAGAATAGATGTGAATTTTCCTTTCTACCACCTCAAAAAGGAAGAGAAACTAAGCCATAGATATGTAACATAGGAACAATGAGCCTTCAGTTCACACCACACTTTTAAGTACACCTGGCCAACCCCCTGTTTCATAGTAAAGCAGCATTTCTTCCACAAAGGAACAAATGCCTAGCAAAGCAATTATTGCATGCTGAATTGGTAAAGATGTGTTTACACCCCATTTGCTGGCAGTAATGCTTATGCAATTGTGTGTTATTGGGTTCAGTTACCCAATCTGATTTGGCTTCTCATAGCCAATTCCCACCGGCAGTTACTGTCAGCTCCTGCCTGTCTTCTTAGCCTGACAGAACTGGACATAGAGTCAGCTCCTAGAAGGTCGGAAACAATGTGACATGGATTAATAAGAGGAGATGTGTGATGCTAACAAAAATACTGGTGCAAGTAAATGTTCCTTTTGCAGAATTTAGTATCATCATCTTCAGCATATCTGAACACGACCAGCCTGAGAAACACGTGCCAAGGACGTTCCTAAATCTTAGTTTTGTACGTGTCAGCTGTTGCAAAGCCATCTGCCAAGCCAGCTGTTTCTGGAATATAAAACAATTTCTTAGATTATATATGTAGTCTAAAAGTTCCTATGTTTTTTCCCCTCTTTCCTGTGTTTCTCAATTTATTTCTTAAGGATGATTACCGGATGCAGGATGGTATCAGCCATATTTTCTTTAGTATCATACACAGAAACAAATGATCGTATCCATTCTTTGATTATTAACAACTTTTTCTGTAATTCAAACTTGGCAAGATTACTAACACAAAATGAGGTAATGAAAATGAACAAAAAAGGTGTTATTTTGTTAAAGTCATGACAAAGTTTGAACAAATGCATGATGCTGCATATACACATACACACCAAATATATAACATCAACCCAAGTTGTGCCAAATTTAATTGTAACAATAATATTGTTACTAGTAGTCTGTACAGCACCATGAATTTAAGTTCTCCTTGGAGCTGACAGGCACAACGCAGACTAAGACCAATTTCGATCAGGCATTGCAGTATGTCCCATGAAAGTTTACGTCAATCCTAACTTCTGGATTCCTAGGTCCGCCCAACACAACCCTCCTCCCTCTGCCGACACTGGTGTTTGTATAATTGTGCTGACTGTTCAGCTGGCTTACCCGATCAAAAGCTAAGCCTACAAAAAAGGATTGGAGACCTCTTGTAATGACTTCTCAGAAACGCTGGGAACCTATTTCTGTAAAAATAAGGCCTGAGCAGAGAAAGAGTAGCTCAAAGCAGGTTGCATCTCAAAGTAATGCTTAGAGCGCTACATTACTGTTGCCTGTGCTGTACCTCATTTCCTGATTTATGATTTTTAATTTGTGATTTTTCTGGCAAGCGCTAAATTAACAAACATGCAAAAACATCGTTAATGATATTACAGCAGATAATTCCTTCTTGAGAGCAAACAGATCTTTACCAACTCAGCATTTCAACAAACAGATTTGAAATGAAGTCCTGTTGAGACTTGTCATTTGCTACTTGGAAAACAAAGCTGCTGATGCTTAGCATCTTCATTCTGTAAAAGTGTTTCTGAGTTTCCAGTTATATGTGCTTACTGTAATTCAGAAGAGAAAGAGGTACAGATTAAATTATGAATTTGTTGTGTAAAATAAATCCAGAGATTTTAAATCTCAAATTCAAAAATGAAAAACTGCAGCCAGCATTAGAACGGATACTTTGCATTTTTATTACATACATCATATAACTTTATTTGTTTATACTACAATGTTTGCATACCACCCATATTTTTTATTAACATTAAAAATGCCTTACTTGTTTGCAACCAAACGCATCACTGTCCAGTCTTTTGGAAACATCTCTGGTCGTATTAGTATCCGAAATACAGTGAAAATCTGCAGCAGGAAATCCTTTGGAAGGAAAAGAAGTAGTCATATGTCTTTGCTGCTTTAAAAAGAGAGGCAAGCTTTAAAAATATTTTAATCAGAGACAAAAAATCACTATAGAAATAGCAGAATTGCATTTATTTTCAACATAGATACACTTCTGAATATTTTTTCGTTTTTTTTATTCCCCAAGAAAGCTTCAAATAGTGATTTAATTCATTTTTCTTAAAAGGAAGAAGATAATTTAATGTGTCATTTGATTGACAGCAATGCATAAGAGAAATGTCAAAGATGCATTTGGTTTCCCACCCATACATTTCCACAAATGTGATCCCGAGAACAATTTGCAAATCAAAAAAGCACTTTACAAACACTATAGAGTTCTGAATATCTCCTTAATCATGCCAGGGTTTCATCACTTTCAAGATCTATTCTGAAAGTGGCATTATTTGGTAGGAAAGAGAGAGAGCATAAGGACAATTTTATCACTGGGTTTGCAAGGACCAGTGAATTCAATAGCGATGCCCAGGCCCCTGAACTGTTATTGCAGCTGGCTGGCCGTATGCAGGTCGCTTAACCATTCTGTCTCCTTTGCTGAATCTATAAAAATAGTGAACACATGTGCGCTACTTTGAATGTAGAAAGGACTGCTTAAGAGCTTTTAGCATTATTGTCCCCTATGTCATTTACATCATGAACAAATAACTAAATTAAACTATTCCTCTCAGCACACGGGTTTTCAGATTTTCTTTTGACAAATAAAACTACCGACAAGGGTAATATTTCTAATGGCCCATCTTGATTGTGTGTAGTACTGCCAGTATTTTTTTAGTAAGCAACATGAAGAGCGTGAAGGCAAGTGATATAACACGCCTAACAGAATCCTTGTGGTACCTGACCTTGAAATGTTTTGTATTGATTCTGCCCGCACCGTTTGTAGAGAGTTAGCCTGAAACACAGATGAGATGAAAATACAACCACAGGATACCAAATAATTTTCAACACCAAAATATATTCTCGAGTGCGTTTACCAAAGTGTAGATGACGGGCATTGCACAACAGATGTCTTTCATTAGAGAATCACTGTAAAGGGGGACGAATGCAGGCGCTGGGAAAGTAGCTGAGATCCCTGCACCCACCCACCAGAGAAGATTACATAAAAGAGACAACCTGTTTTCTGAGCAAGATGACAAAAAATTCTCTCTATTAAAGAGTATAAACGATACTTATTGCAGATAACACAGCGTTTGAACGCAGGTGACCAGCTTTATGGATAAACAAGTAGCTCTACAAGCAACACATTTATTCCAGACTACTTTCCTATAGCTTTGCACCTTGTAGCTAAATTTAAATGCTACTGCCTGCTCCATTTTGTCTTTAGGGGTTACCTCCCTTCCCTGTGCTGTAAACCCAACAATACAACAATGGCTCAAATGCTGATGTATGTTACCTCACAATAATGTCCCAAATTCTGCCATACACCACTTTTATCCCGTCTGTTGTCCAGACACAATACATGTTTCTGCTGTTAGGGAGCTGACTGGCTGCTGAACTGAAGAGACCAAATGGCTGCTGTTGGGAAACCAAGCAATGGTTTAAGGACTTAAAACCCCAGGGCTGTGTGAGGTGTAAACTTGGTGCCTTTGAGACCCATGGGCCACTGCCAAAGCCTGCTGAAATTCATCAGCTTGTCCAAAAGTCATTAAGAAAAGAGTGACAGACAGAGAGGAAGATCACATGTACTTCATTTCTTTAGGTAACTGGGCTAAAATGAGAATAAATCTTTTATTCCAAGCAAGCTTTAAAGCAAAGCAAATGTAGACACTGGCATTAAATTTTGAACACCAGGCTAATTATTTATAATTTTATCAGAAAAAATAGAAAATGGTGTTATCAATTTAGTGACAAGTGATATTAGATACAAAATGTGGATTTGAAAAGCTTGAGTAAGACTGAAGATCTCTTTGTTATACTATGTTAAAAATATATAAACAAAATGCAGTATAATTCAAAGCTGAAATACAACTGAAACAGATAACTCATAAAAAACTTTAGAAGAACTAGTTAGTTGTAAGATTATCAAGACACAACTATTAAGCTTCTATTAAGAGTATTAATCTGTAGTGAACTTTCATTTTTCAGGATTCAGTTTTTGTATATTTGGTAATACATTTCCCTAGGAATCCACTAGAGGAATGAAAATAACCAAAGGGTAAGATGCCAGTTGACTTTGCCATTGATGTGCTGGGACCCTTCAGGTGTCAGCACTGCTCATCAATATTCAATGCTGGCGCTCACTCCCAAGGGACCCACCTCCACGTAGCAATTCCATAAAAAACTTTGATCACCATTACAACACCTGGCATGTGCAACAATTACATGATGTAATTGATCATTTTTTTTTGGTGGTTCAAATGTCACAAGGCATTACTACAAAGTACCGTTTGCGGAAGATCAAATTTGTAACTATATTTTGAACTGTTTCCTTTGCACTAAACTATTGCCTTTCATAGTTGTATCTGCTCTGCTGAGCACATCATAATGATTTAGTAACAGATTTTAACATTTAAAAAACATTTTTGCCGGCAGTATAAGTGAACCAACATTTGGTTGGTTGAGTACAGATATAATTAATGTCTCACTTGCCTTCTATCTTAAGAGACAGCAAGAGAGTAATTTTGTCCTTTTACATACTCTAAATACCATCTCTTAATATTCCTACCTAGTGTACATAAGCTCTAGTACTATCTTACACCACTTAAATAACATCACAGTATCACAGTTCAGTTTCCTCTAGCAGCAACATTTGCTTCATGAAATTATCAAACTGTGATTAAGTGAGAAGCATAGCCTTCTGAAAGACTGAAAACCTTCTATTCATCTAATAAAAAATTGCCTTGGAATTTCTTTCACACTTCCCTGTATGCATGTAAAATCCTCTGTGAAGCAGGTCAGGCTCTTCACTGGATCTCTCAGGGTGCATCTATATTAACATTTTAGTTCAGGTCAACAGCCCACTTTGAAGCTAATTGCTTGATCATCCGTCGCTTTGGCTCACACTGCAGAGTTATCAAGCTACTTGTTATAAAGTCTTTATAAAGCATCCTAGAGTTTTTTTGCAGTGTGCCACGGTGCCCACAAGACAGGATGATTTGACAGTGAGTTGTGTCTGCCCAGGCAACTCATCCATCCTGCGGCCAACTCCTTTCCTCGATCTTCTTTCCTTCACTCCTTCCTTAATCTATTATCAGAAGCTGCACAAATATTTGGTTTAGAGCAACCCCTCTGCCCTAGTATTTGTCCTTTCAGAAGTCCCATATGTGAGCAGATGTCCTGGCATAGCGGGGAAGGATGGTGGCTAGAACTGAGCTTCTCCACCAGAGATATTCCTCATGCTTATGGACCTGCGTCCCAGGGGTCATTAGAGAAGAGAACAGTGGAATAAATTGCACTCGGTGGTAGGGTTCGGCACCCACCTTACCCTGCTCAGGCTCCTTTAGCTGGGGATCAGAGAACTAGTAACGTTTATATCTTTTTCTCCATCATAACTCTCCTGTATATCTATTCTGCCACATTATGTAGGGTACACTGCCAATGGATAAAATCTAGGCCTTCTGGCAGGTGCTTATCTATTTGTTTTATCTTCTTTTAATTTTTTAATTAAAAACCCCACACATATCAGGCAAAACCACCTTGCTGTGATCAAAGCTGCATTGTGCTAACATATAATGTTTTTCTCATTCACTTTCCCACTTCTATTAAAAACTTCCACTGTTACCTTTTGTCATAAATTATATCTGAGCTTTTTTGCGGCAGCAAATATCCGCCTACAAGGGCGCCTGTGTTCTACAAATTGCTATAAAATATATTTACTAGAAGAAGATGGCATTTTGTGGTAAGCAAAAGGAGCATATCTTTAAAATAATATTGAAAGATAAAAGGAAGCATTTAAAATAACTGCCTTATTAAAGTCAATGTTTCAAAGAGTGAGTGAAGTATAGTCTCTGGAGCTACCATTCAGCCATGAATCCCCTGTCATTTCTTTCTCACTTCATTTGCATGTTTTCAAATATAAAATGCTTTTTCTATCTCCTGCTTTGTGTGGAAAAAACCTGACTCTCAAAGAAATGACTAAAATAAAAATAGTCACCATGCCAATTACTTAAACTAAATATATTTACAAAATAGCGGAAACATTTCCATAAACAACCACTTGTTTAAAGCATCACTCAAGTCCATGTCATATCAAAATGTGTAGATGCCATTCCTTCAAAGTCTCCATTTTGCTATACTGTGATTAACAAGCTGGAAACAGCCTTTAATAATTTTGGTATANAAAAGAGTAAGAACTGCAAGCATATTTCAAAAGAACAAATGACAACCTTCACTCCCTTTTTACAAGTACTTGCATGAGTGAATTTTTGTTTGGAGAAGTGGTTTGGTGGAGGTATTTTTTTAATAGTATCACAAATGCTGTGCAAACTTGCAGTCATGCAAGCACATGACATAGTCGCCTTCAGAATTAGTCCAGAATAAAGAAGAAATACCTTGTGATATCAGTGCCTAACCATTCAGTGTAGATAGTTAATTACAAACACAGGTAGGCAGAGCAAAAAAGCACAGCAGATAGCAATTCAAAGACCTGGGTTACACTCAGATAAGTCCCTTGGAAACCCCGTATCAGATTTGTACTTGTAATGTGGCTTAAGGAAGACCAAATCCACTTTGACATCACTGACCAGGGGGCAAAAAGGGGGTTAAAAAATACAGCAAGCTGATCGTAGTTACCACTGAAGCTTAAATCCCAAAGTACATACTAGCCAAAAGATTAACTATGGCTACTAGTTCAATCTCTCAAAACACCTCATGCACAAAAAAGTCTTATCAGAGATATTTACACCTTCTGAATCTTCATTTACTCATACTGATGTCATTTCCTAAGAAACATATCTTAAAGCAGTATAAAATATCAAGGAAGTTCCACACTTGGCAATCAAAGCAGAAGAATACAGAGGTAAGAGGCAAGATGGTTTAGATAGCTTAAGTCATACACAATCACCTCATGATTAACAGCAGTGTCAGCTTCACACACTAGCCTCTCATCTTCCCCTCCTGCTCTCAGTTATACGTATTTCAGTGATATTTGATATTTCCAAGTGAGGGGAAAAAAACAATATCTTATATTATTTAAGATTCAGGAAAGCAGGAATGCTGCATTAATTATGATCAACTGACTGCCACTGAATCACTGATGGAGCTGATGCTGATTTGATGAGATCTGAATGGAAATAAACTCTGGACTTGAGTTCTTAAGACCTCTATTTTGATAGCTGATGGCACTGGCTACAGCTGCTTTCCATATGTCTCTCTATAATAGTAGGGTGTGTGCGGGGGTGGGGGATATAAATGTGTCAAATCAAACACCATTCAAGCATTAATTCTAGAGATTCTTCATGTTCTGGAAGCAAGAAAGTCTGAATAAATTCAACACTATTTCATAGATACATCAAACAGAAATCAAGCTTGAAACCTCTAGGAAATATAAAAATCTAAACCTAGGAATAGAGACCTGCTCAGAACTCAAGCAAAAGGGAAAAAAATTTCGGTAAAAAATGCCTAGGTTCCACAACATATACTAAAAATTGCCTAAGGATAGCAACTATGCTAGGTGAAAACAGATGCTGTAATACTAGTACAAAGTCATCCACCCTGTATAACTCCTAGGTAGCACTCTTGATTCATGGCAGAGATAACTGCTCAGCATTTTCTATCTTTCAAGCTCAATATGAGCATCTCACTACAAAGAAAAGGCACTCACAAATGGTATGCTCTCTTCAGAACAGTTCTAAACCGATATCAGGAATTTAAGGAAATCTGGAATTGCACCATGACTAGACTCCCCTTTTCAGGGCACTTTACCAAATGGTAAGTTAAGAGTAATATCTAAAAATATACTATCACACTAGGACATGATTACCCTCCTATCTAGGATCACTGGCTGAATAACGGGCATAAGTGATTATAAGTGATTACTCAAGACTTCTTGTGTGGATCAAATTTGGTACTATGTAAGTTTGTCACGGTCTAGCAGAATGACAGTCTTAATGTATTTCTTTATGCAGGAAATCCTTTTTTTTTTTTTTTAAACCTGTCCCCCTCTTCTAAAAAGGAATTAAAAATGCAGTATCTCCATGAACCCGGTAACTCCATCAATGAAATTGGTAGAAGCTGCCCTGAAAGAGCTCTGCAGCTACTCTCTTCCATGGTCAAACTGGGCAGACAGACATGACAAGTCTGACAGTCCCTCCTGCCGCTGGACTCACTGCACAGTTAAGAAAAATGAAGAGTTAGTTGCATATGCATTTCTCAAGCTGCGTGTTTGCCATTGTTATATATAATTTAATGAATGACTAAATAAACAAATATAATGAACTAAACAAAAAAGCCTACGGCCTGGCAGAAAGAATCAAGCAGAACTGTGTAACCTTAGATTGAAACCATCTTTAAAACAGGCTTGGAGGCTAAGTTTACGGCTTTAAAGCTATTATATAGTCCCTCGCACGCCGATTCTATCTGCTGTCATTGTAGAAGCAACAGAATCCAAGCCCCACCATAAAAGGGGACCTGAGTACACATGAAAGCCTGTGCAAAAGTTAGTTAATCTGAAAAAAAGACTGCATTTAAATACTGAAGTGTTTCATCAAAGCACAGGGATATCTTAAAGGGAAATAAATAAAAAAGAGAAATAAAAAGAGACTTGAACAAGTGCAAAGACAATTCTGCTACTTACCCTAAGATCTTCCTTAGTGTTGAAGCTATCAAGAAGCTGTTGATAATGTCTATCAGTCATTTGTCGCAAGAGTGACAACAAACAGGAGACAAATTCCCCCTGTTGGGGAGAACAGACAGGTGTGATAACTATTTTTAAATGGTGTCTTACATTAGATTGTCAAGTCAAATTTTGGGAAAATTTTTACCTGTCTTCCATTAAAAACAGAAAATAAGATTGAAAAGGGCATATGCTTTCACAGGAATGTCTGTTCCAGATTTTACATTGGAAGGCCTAATTCGCTTGTGATTATACCTTGTATATTTGGTGGTGTGTGAGGGGATGGCTTTCACTGGCATTGTGGTGATAAAATAATAATTGTCTTGCCCATAATAAGAGTCTACACTGAAGTAATGATCCCAAATTAATTACCTCCCTGTAAAACCACTGTTTTTACAGTGAACATAGCATTCTCAAAACAATATCCTAAGGCTACAAAGTCTCTTAACCTTCATGCTCTGGGCGTAACCACCAAGGTTACTGCTGCTATCTTGTAGATATCTGAAAAGGTATTTCCAACCCTATCGGGTTCTCTTCAGAAAATAAAAAGACTTTGGTCTTCTATCATTTTTTAATATTTTCAATTTCATTATACCTAGCCTCAATATGATTTTATTGTGCCATCTAGTACAATGTATGTTCACCTAAATAGGCATAATTTTTGGAGACTTTTCTTCCAGTTATAAAATCTGAGACTACTCAGATTTGGCTAATTAGCCAAAACAAGCAGACTAAATAAATAAGGTTATAAGTTTACCTGGTTGCTAGCTTGACTGACAAAATTTGAGTAAGAACCTTTTGAATACTACTTGCATAAGAATTTTAAGCAGTCCTTTCTAGTCACCTTCCTTCTATGTTCCCACATTTACTTTGACTTACAGTAGTATATTAAAAATCAGTCTGTTGCAGAAAGCTGTACTATTGTAGTTGACAGACCGATTAGCTATAAAAGGGTACCAGCTTTATCTAATTGTTAACTGACCACTAGATCTGAGCTTTTAATTCAAATGTAGGTAGCTATACAGGCAGCTGGTTTTTAAAATAACAATGAACATTCAGCTGCATTTGTTGAACTCAACACAAAATGTATGTTGTAAGATCTCTGCCAGTGTCAGTCACAGACTAAATAGTCATGGTACATGCGAATCCTACACGAAAGCAAACTCCACACACATAACGACCTTGATAAAAAGCATTTAGCATCTATTTCTAGTGTCATAAGGCAAGCCAAGCAGTATATCTAATTCACTTAGGTGGAATCTTGAAGTAATTTTTTGTGTCTTATTTATGGAGCACAATTATGAAAATGCATGGAGCTCACAATTAAATTGCAATACATTTAGGTTCTGAACTTCCAAGATCTGAAATCAATAAAGGTTCACTTCAGTTGGATTGCTTTCAGCTAACCCTTTATATACAAACACATTTTTCCTAAGGAAATCCAAAGGCCTATATCACTGACATCCTAAAGCAAAAGTTTTACTTTCACCGTTACGTTAAATTCAATGCTTGTTAGTATAACATCTGTAACAATGACACCCTGAAGCCGTGTCTTCTTTGTGCTCAGTTTTAAGCATCACATCCATCTTGCACTGCAAATTGAAATGGTACCAAGGTACCAAAACTACTTAAGAGAAAAGAAACGGTGCGGTCATGGCAGCACACAACCTTGTGCTGCTTTTATGCTGCTTCTTTGTGTAGAAAAACAGTGACACGTGGGCCTGGAAGATCACACCGAGATGAGTTTGGGACTACTTCCACAAGGAAGACTATATCTGATGCAAAATTATGACAGAATTTTATCCAGTGTGCTGCCATGAAACACCTCACAACGAATATTTTATGATACATGCAGCTTGAAATAATGGTAACATACTGGAACAGACTCTACTGCTGTACTCACATTGAGTACTTTAGCATACTTGCGCTACAAATAGTTCCAAGAATGTGGCTCCATGTATTGCCATAAGCCCATACTGCATGATGTTTCTACATAAATGTATATAATTGCCTTATGCTGTGCTGTGAGTCACTTCCACATTAAGTATTCTTTGAGAGCCTGTGGTGACAATGACATGGCTTTTCTGATGCATAAAAAGAAAATTTTGCAACTTGAAAGCACTTTTAGAGTCTAATTTTTTGATGGTGTGAAAGAATTAGGCTGTCATGGTGTTTTATGAAAACTTAATCTGCAAGCAGGTGGATATCTCACAGGAAACCGATAAGCTTGGAGCTTTGCTACACTAACAGTCTCATACTACAATCATTACTTCAGCTTCGATTTTCTTGTGACGGCCTGCTATGCCACACAGCGTACATTTGTAATTTTGTAATTTAAATAAAAAACCCCAAACTCTTAGATGTATAGTCCTGCTGAATCACAGTGATTAAAGCATGGTGTTATCTTATTACAGAGCTTGGTCAGCTCCATAAAACACTTCATATAATGTTTGTTCTCTCTGGGATAAAATAAAACAAACAAACAAAAAACCCAAACCACATTTATTCCACAGCTATTAAATGCTTTTGAAATGTTTGATCTCAGAGGACATTCTGGTTTGAAAAACAGCCATCTTTTCATTAATGAAAACTGTTACAGTGTAAAAATTGGGCAATTAATTAATTCATTAACTGTATAATGAGATGGTAGATCACACAGCATAGTATGTTCTCTGCACAAAATGTTACCCCTCACCTCATACTGAGGTCACATCCATTACTATATTAGACCTGATTTGCCCTTCAAAAGCAGACTGGGAACCTTGGTGAAAACAAAGCAAAATAACACTTCATTTTGTTTCGTCAATGCTCACGGACAGGCGTTTCTGTAAATGCCTGCATTTCAACCTTCTAATTTGTATGAGTTGTTATAGCAGGTTGACCAAAATATCATTTGTTAATCTTCTAAATCCATCCTCTATGCTCTACTTCATGTGATAGAAATGAAGCTCAAATGCTCAGCCAAGAGAAAAGAAAAATAAATCAATTAATAAATTTGAATTTGTACAAGTCAGCATCACAGATTCTACAGGCATTTTTAGAGCTGTTTCATTATGTAAAAACATATGAGTTTTAGGAAGTAAAATGTTGTTGATTGATACTCTTGCATTTTCAGGAATTCAAACTTAAAGAGAGTTTCAGAAAGCTATTACATTTGTCAGTAAAAGAAACACAATGAAATAATTATTGACCTGAAACAGTCTCAAAAGAAATTCTGTCTCTTGAGGGTTTTTTTGGTCACAAATTATAAATAAATTTGATGAAGAGAATTACTGTTTCCACTGAAAATGAATAAAATGCAAGAAAAGTTTTCTTTGTTCTTCTCATCCTCTGTTTTATACACAAAATCTTAACATTGTGCATTGCAATATAAAGACAATATTGTCACAAATCTAGTAGTCCAACCAATGACAACTGAGACTATTTCAGTATAAGATACTTACAGTCACATCTTGAAACTGGAGGCGCATAGCAGAGCCTGATGGTTGTGGTCGGCTGGTAATCTCTAGGATGGTCCTTAACAGAATATCTAGCAGGCTGTTCACAATCACATCAATTTCTTCCAGGACAGATTTTTCCTTAAATAATAAATAAAACATTTAAGATTTTAAAATAGAAAGATGACCACAGGCATATTTCCATTCATGGTATTTTCGAAACAAATGAGAGTTTCCCTATGAATGTCACAGTTGAGAAACAAGGACTATTCTCTAATTAAGATATTGTTTAATTCTATTGATTTTTTTCTAACAGTTTTCAATTAATTACATTGTACTGAAATATAGAGGACAGTTACGGGGATGATTTTGAATATGTAGGTGTTCATCAAATTAGCATAGCTCTATTTTCAATTAATGTTTAGAAGAAAGCAGTAAATAATATATGAGAACTTTTGGGGCAAGATTTTTATAGGTAACACCCATATATTTTCTGGGGAAATTGCCAAGGGAGGCTTAAATTTCAAAAAGTAGAATTCTGTTTTCACACTTTGGAACTATCACCAGAAACAAGCAGATGGTGCTCAACCTTCAAGACCTGCTTCAACAGTAAGGACCAGCTACATTGCTTCCCATCAACTGAGAAGCACAACAAATTAGTCATTTCTGTAAGCCTACAACTGCTTGTATGCAGTATCAACACAAAGGAACCAAAGCATTCACTGCCAAAAGAGACCATGATACTTTAATTACATGCATGAAAACACTTGATGAAGTCAAGTTGTAGTTACTTTTCCTTTTTAATTCAGATGGAAATGTGTTTTCTTTGCTTCAACAATGTTTTCTGTCTCCACTGCAGCAGACACTACCATCTTAGTCTGAGCGATTTTATCCACAATTTAAGATGATAATTCTTCGCAGAAAGAAACACTTCATAATCAAATGCACACAACCAAACTAAAACTCAGCTGACAAACAGATCATTCAACTTTGCTGACATCGAGGTGTAGGAGTGATTTTTTTTTTTTTTTTTTTCAGCTTCCTACACACCCAAAGCATATGATTTGTAACAAACTCAAAATTCCTGTTTGGACTCAAGATGAGTCTAGTGTCATGGCTGTCTTCTCCATCACTTCATCTAGTACCAAACAACTGTTAACTTTGCTACTTACAAAAGCAGACAGTATACAGTGTATTTAGGAACTGTACCAACTGTGAGCATTCATGGACAAACTACTGTTAGAATGGCCGACAACGTTAATTTTCAAAGTTGCCTGACTGCAAATTCACTTGTTCCCTCAACACTAAATTATCTTGATTGCCGTGGAAGGTATGAGGTTCTGAACTGATCCACAAAAGTCATATCAAAGTCACTAAGTTAATACTCTCAAAGACTACTAAAAATAGTAGCTGCCTATCTTGAACATTGGAGAGAATTTTATGTAGACATCCACTTGTTATTGTGTACATCTCTGGCTTGGTGACTCCAAATGAAAGATCTCTTGAAAATAAGACCAGACATGTAAACCTTTCTCCCAATCCAAAACCACAGCTATGCTTTATCATCTATCACGTTATCTTGTAAGGAGGTATTACACTAATCCAGGAGCCACTGCAATGAAAATGTTGTTACAGTGCCAAAGTCGCACGCCACGTCCATGTCAAATCACTGATTTTAATTGCTGACAGGGGTATGAAATGAAAAAACACATAAACCAGTTCTCACTAACGCATTACAACATAATGTATGCTGGCCTTGTTATGTATGTACTGCACTAACTACAGGCAATGTTTGCTTTTAATCATCTTATATCCCTTTTCCTGTCAGAACTTATCACCGTCTTCATATTTGCAATACATGTATCTAAGCTAGCTCTCATATGTCGCTTTCACAGATTAATTTGCAAATACAAACATCAGAAATTGGCCACAAAGTTTATCAACTAACAAACAAGGGCAATAGTCATATCAATCTATTTACCTATATCACCCCTGTGTCCCCTCTGACTAAACAGCCCACAACAGAAAATGCCTCTGAAAGAAAGTGGACATTTTTTCTGTCCAACACAACACTCAAAAAGAGTCACAGCTTGGCAGAACGCGATGCACTACAATTAAAATACTCTTGCATGGGAAGAAATGGCTCACGAGAAATCAAGATGACATGTTTATGCAGAATCACTACACAGAACACTTTAAAATGGTCTTGGTCAAGGTCCAGTTTGTGTCATTAAATGTCATTAAGCCATACAAAGAAGTTCAACACCTTGTGGATGTCACATGGTGTTTACTTACTGAGCTGTTCTTCTTGATGAGGCAAAATATGTTGCTAAGGATACGCGCACACATTATAAGGTCCTTCTGCTCTTGTAAATGCATGTGGAGATGATGTAAAACTACCGGAAGTAGAATATATCGAGAATCTGGAAAAGAGGAAAAAACTTATGAGTAGGAGCTTCTCATAGAATAATTTAATTTTAATATAGACATAAAATATGTCTTCAGTCCAAAAAAGTATTTCTGATAAGCAGAAGCTTTTACTTGCTTTAACCAACATTTTTGATAAGCGGAAGCTTTTACTTCATAATCATAGTATCCTAAAACAAATATTTGAAGAAAAAACTATACACTGAAAGTCAGTATGTCACATCATGGGTGGAGAAAAACACCACTGTGTGGAATATACTACAGATAACAGAAAATTCTAAGTAATTAGTGAACTGTCATGCAAAAAAACTTAGCATATTAATACCTGTATTCATAATAATGTGAAATTATGCTCTAGAGTTCCCTGTCATGTGACAGGATCCCTTTGCAAGCCAACGCCACAATAGATTTAATCTTGAAGTTACGTTATTCTACAAATGAGTTCTACTTTACAAAGAAGCAGTACTTTCAGATTTCTTTCAGGACTTTCACATTCCCAGATTCCTCACTCCTACTGCGTATGAGCAATTTAGATCACTGGTGTCTACATAAAATGATTTTCCTTTCCTCTACTTCATTTTCTAAATGCAGCACTTTGGTGATATTTTCAGTCCTGAATTCTCTCAAAATTATGCAAGAAGTTCATTAACATGCTACTTTTTCTTGCTTCTTTTTCTTATAATTAAAGACAATGTTAAATGGGAAGAGCCCTAATACTTTCACTTGTGATAACACATTAAACACTTATTTACAATTTGATAAATGGAATGGGTGTTATCTGTTTTCGTTTTGTTGTTTTTAGATCTTTGCCATAATTGAGAAATTATGTTCCCATAGAAATGTACTTGAATCATTTCCTCTATTAAAATTTTCATGATGATTATATACTACATTATCTAAATATATTCATCTACTCAGTTCCTTTGTTCATTAATGTAATTATTTCCTAAAAACTGAATTTGACTAGCTGGAAAATTACTCCTTTAAAATCATTTTGCCAACCAGGTACTGTTCATGGACTAGTCTTTCTATAAATACTTTTTATCCTCTTAAATACTGACTCTAGTTTTTCCAGGAGGGAGAAAAAGATAGATTTATTCAGGGATTTTATTTGTTGAATGCTTCTTTAACTCACTGAAATACAGCACTAATCTTGTTTTTCTCTATTATTCCCTTGTTTTCATTGTGTAATTGTCTGTATAACACAAGACAATTCATATGGACAAGTTGATTTGTACACACTATTTAAGTATATTCTTGTTTAAAAAAAAAAAAAAAAGGCCTGCCTGCTCTTTTTAAATGGGTGTTTCATGCTTATTATTTAGTCAAGTGTTCTGCTATATCATCCTATTGAAGAAAAATATAAAAAAAGACTATATGGCAATAGGCCATCAATGAATGCAAAATCTGTGGTACTGAGACCCAAAACTGGGAAACAAATAGCCTTTATCCAGTGACTGCTTGCTTCTACCAGTGCGTCGGCAGGTTTTAATCAGGAGTGGCCTGAGAGTTCACATCTGCCTGCAGCCTGGCAGAAGTGTCTCAACCAAACCAACCAGGCAGGGAGATGGTTGAGTCACCATCCCTCGAGGTGTTTAAGAAACATGTAGATTTGGCACTTCAGGGCATGCTCTAGTGACAGAGGTTGTATGGGTTTTTTGTGTGTGTGTATGGTTGGACTTGATGATCTCAAAGGTCCTTTCCAACCACGAAGATTCTATGATTCTATGATTCTTTGTCTACCTGAAGAGCAGAAGCTCAGCAAAGTGTTGCCCCACATAGTCTGAGATGTCAAGTGTGCACAGCTGCCACTGACCCATCCACTGCAAGATCCACAGGGTCAAAAGCAAAGCAGGCAGGAAGACGGCTACTATGTAGAGCTCTGGTTAGAAAAGTGCCAGCTTCTGATCCTCACCCCTAAATATGCTTATTGATTAGTAATAGATTAAAAAATAGAGATAATGCCTTCATCTGAAGTGAAATTCTTATAAAAGAGACCTAACCTATTACAAAAAGACCTAACCGTCAGGTTACAGGGACGGCTCCTTTTCCCTGCTTTCTGATAGGCCTTACACATACTGCGTTCTTGACTGGTAACCCATCTTCAACAGAAGAGATGAAGGGTTCTCTATGTAAAGCAGCCCATGGCTCTGCAGTCGGGGTACTGTCTTCCTCTTTAGGAAGCTGAATCCAGGCTGGCAGAGCACTGAACCTGGTCTTCCATTCCCAGGCAAACGCTCAAATCACTACTCAACTCCACAACTGTCACAGAGAAGCTACAGTGGCTCTTTCACACTTCACTGGCGTGAGCCGTACCCTTTGGGCCATAGGTCCTCTGAGGACAGCAGGTCTTCTCTTGCAGCTACGACTCAAATCCCTCAGCCCAGAAGGTGAGAAGAAAACAGGAGCAGCCCTGTGCCTAGGTGTTTCTTCTTGTTTAACTCTAAGCAGCTTCCTGATGAGCACACATAGGATTTGGTACCTTTACTGAGGTGCCCACTACTCTGCACTGCTTACATGTAAGCACAGCATTATGAACTACATTTTGAAGTCCAGAGAATCTACTTGTAGCAACACTTGACTTGTAAATAGCCAATTCTTACTTATAATATATGGCCTGAAGCACCTCAGACAAAACTGAGCATCCTCATTCAAGTGTTTCAAGTATCCCATTTTTGCAAAAGCTCCACAAAATAATCAGGACCTTTGTTTTACCAAGACCAAACGGATTAGCAAAAAGCATCTTCTAACGACTTGCAACTGTACATGGGAGGGAACAATGTCTGTTACTGAACTAACCACCACATATAACGCTGCTCTAGATATATTCCTTGTAAATTCATGATCCAAATACCACTCTGTCTTGACCTGTTTAGGTGAAGAGATACAGTGGTATTACAGAAGAGGAAAGCTGACATATTCACCTCTCAGCCAAACCAAGGATTACGGGAGAAAGTTTGGAGAATGTAGTGTACAACATTTGTCTTGAGTTACTTTTTTTTTTTTTCTTAAAAATTGTCAGCTGCAATGTCAGCCAGTGTATATAGAAAAATTAATGAGCGCAAGAAATGGTGCAATAATCAGAACTCTTAGCCATCACTCACTGTCCTAATTTTTCTTCTGTGCAGGAAGCCAAATTAGCTGACTGTTTAAAATGCTAATACTTGCCCTTTACAACTATTATACAGAAAGAGAGGAAAAAAATCATGACATGGAGCTTTTCAAGTTCATGCTTGGCATAATTAGAAAGGCAGACTACTCTGGGCAATCCTTGTGACTTTCCTATGCAAGCTACATTAACGTTTAATATTTAACCCACAGCACAACTTTCCCCCTTGCTTTTCGGTTAGCGGTAAAGCACCTGCACAGACATAAAAAACTTTCTTTATTCTGGTGTATTTTAAAGATTAATTTCAGAAAGATGATATTCATTTCAATGACCATATCAGAACAGATGGGCAAAACTTCAGCCTGCTTGGAAAAAGGATTAGCGTAATTGAACATTTTAAACAAATAAACAGCATTCTCCTTGAACAGTGAGAAGCAAGGAAGTTGTTCTTTTTGATAGTTTTACTTGGACCTATTCAATTTATGCCTCCTTGTTTGGAAGAACTTTCAAAAATTTCATGAGGAACTGTTTTCAGTTGAAAGAAAAAAATTGCCTGAAGTGCAGAGGGAAAACACAGGTATGGCTGAGAAAGTCCTCTTTTGGCCTAAGAAAGACAGATGTGAAGCATCATTTGCAAAGCTTTTGCAAAATATTTTCTGCTCTCCGCTATAGAGGTACTAATAAAGGTTGAATTTTTGTATGCAATATACATACATACATACATGCCCCCACAGGGGTGTACAGAAGTATACATACACAAAGAACTCCAAAGAATAGTATATCGGTATAGAAGAGAAATTAAGAAATACCAATTAATCTGAAAAAGATACTGGATTACTTGAAAGCAGTACTATGGATCAATGCGTAAAACCTTAATGTTTTGAAAAAAATACTTTTTTCCCCCCCCTCGAATCCATGTTAATATGTAAAGTTTAATGTATTTTAACTAAATGTAATCCAGGATTTGTATTAACAATTTCAATATTGATAGGCTTTTTGCATTTTTATAGCAATTAATTAGCTTGCAGTTATTACTGAGATATCTTACAAGTGTCATTAAAGAGGAGTTTTAAGTCTTTTGAAAAAATGATGGAATAATAGGGAAATCAGAACACCTAGCTTTTAGAACTAAACCTCCTTACCAGTTAATGGTATCTTTTCCTGAACTTGTTAACAACTTTTTTTTTTCATTTCCATATGAACTCTAACATGTAACAACATCCTTTCCGTGAGGCAGTTCAAAGATATTAAATTATTCTCACTGATTGTGTCAGATATTCATCTCTAAGTGACTATTGAAACATATAGTTTCCTATATGTACGTTCTCCTGTGAGATACAGGATGCAATTCTTCGGTGAACTCATTTACAGAGACAGACTGAGGGAAGCAGTCAATCTCTGAAAGAAAACAAATAGATAATTATCACTTTTCTAATCTATTAATAGCGGATTTCAGTGTAAAATAAGGAAAACGATAAAAAACAGATAAGGGATAAGCTACAGATAAACTAAATACATAAAACTTTACATATGAAATGAATTAAATAAAATGAACACATGAAGATGTCTTTAAAACATCAACTCAGGATTTTTCCTAGCTTCATAATATTTATACATATCATATAAAGATACCATACACCATATGATATCCATAGTGTAAATGGTCAGAGAATTAAACCTCTCCTCTATTTGTTTTCAACAGTTTGCCTTTGTTCTACCCAGCTACTCTTGCATCGGGGTCCAAATCCTCGTATTTTGGGAAGACACAAGGTTTCTTGCTTTGTAAGAACATTCTCCATGTGGTAAAGAGCTGCACCACAGATTATAACTGGGCTAAGATAGAGGCTTTATCCATATGGAATTTTCTTTTTTTAGGACTTTACTTACTAATGTAATATCTTTCCCGGTAACTGATGTGTTTGATCAGTGGTGATTCCAAGAAAATTCGTCCACTTTGGAGAAAGAAACCTAGACTTATACACCTCATGTTTTCATAGCTATTGAATTTGCAAGATCAAATAGTGCCCTTAGATTAAAACAAATTATTGGTGTTCTGATAACTGCTGTTTAACCATGTCAAGAAGGACATGATTCGAGATGTGTTTCTCTTATTGTCCTTAACTCTTCCCAGCAAAACAGATCTAACTCTTCCCCAAAGCAAGCTATAATAATAATTAATGCAAAAAAGACAGCAAACGAGTGCTAGACTACTGATGTATCAGAAATGACAAAGGTAGGAAAATCGTTTGGGTACAGGCATATGTAGGTCATCAATTTGGCCATTCTACAAGCATCAACAGGGATGCGTCCAAAGAGTTACACCCAAAATACCAGGAGACTGGAAAAAAGGCCAAGAGGAAAAAAACACTGCTAGTCTTTATCAGCAGGAAAAGTGTCATCTGTTTCTTTTTAGACAGACAATGTACTGTACTACAAAGATACAGAAGTAAACATGAAAAAATAGAAGAAGCCCATAACACCCACTAACTTTTTCATAGGGGCTAGGCAGTTAACTACTGTTGACACCTTTTAACGTCCCTGTAAGTTGTTACCTATAGGAAGAGCTGAAGTTTAAAATCACTGAAATGGAAAAAGGGCCTAAGCAAGCTATACCAAAACCTCAATACAGAGCCATTTCAGACATCCTATCCACACGTGACCAGTAAGTACAATATATAACCTGCATTCTCTAGAGAGACAGGTAGAGACCAGATGCATCGAATACATCTGAAATTGTACTAAACACCCGTGCTTGGGCACCTTAGATCAACCCCTTTATGTCTGATGTTTCTGTTTTCAACGATATACCAAATATATTTCCCAATTTTAGCAAAAGCATAGCTTTCGTGTCTGTTGATTTCTGCAGCAGTGGGAGCTAATGGTAGTTGTTCAGGCCCTTGCAGCACAAAATGCATAAAACTCCCATGCTAAACTACTCTCACTTGTTTCCAAGCAAGCTCCAGATAACAGAAAATATTATCTAAGAAGTGCCCTCCTCATTTCTAGACATTTGAATAAATAGATATTTCCTGCATTCCATCTATTCCAATGTGTTAGCTAACACTGCAGCTTGCAGCGTTCATCAACTTCATCTGGGAGACAGAAATCAATTATTTTCACAGCAGCAAGCCTCAACTTCACATGAGGATGTACAGTTTACTCTGCACATTAACATAGCCAAGTGCAATATTTATGTTCCCAAGAGGATTTTTAAAAGGACTTCCTTCGAGGGATTGACTGAGGGAAAGTCTACTTATATTTTTGTGTTTTAAAGAGATAAAACATTAAGGGCAAAGAGACCAAGCTGCTTATCTCCACCAGACCCTTCAACTTAATGACAACTGAAATTATACCGTACAACTGTTTGCCTGAGCTTTCTATCATGGACATTGGGAGCTTATTCTACTGCCTGATGACTTTCACAACAGTTTCCCTGAGGTCTAAGAAATTTATATTTTATTTGTATATAACCCGCACTCCATGTAAAATTTAACATGTAATCTTCATTGCTTTTATAGCCAAACCAAACCATATTACTTCTTAATAATGAAACGGGATTTGAATAGAAAAATAACACTTTTACAAAAGGAATCAAACAAAAATTGTCATAAGGCTGAAAGTAGATTTACAGTTTCAAGAAAGCCCAAGAGTCCCTCACATGGCATTAAATAACTCGAATTACATGCATTCATTTGGATCTTCTGGTTAAGTTAACCTAACCAAGATAATGAGAGGAAAATGGCAATGATGCTACCTGGTCCCTAAGTAGTTTGGAACATGAAAAACATAATTTAGAGCATCCTTCAGACTGCTCCACCCAGAGCATCAAAGGTCTGATCAATCAGCTGCAGGGAGAGCTCACTGTTCTGGAAAGGACCGCCATGGAGGGTCACAAGGGAAAGGGGTTCGCAACCAGAATGAAGCAAAGTAGCCAGGATCCAATACTTCTTACCCATTTCTTTGAGCTCATATTTTTAAAGTACAATCACTGAAAGCATTTAAAAAAAATGTTCCAAGATCTCTTCCTTTATTTTGCAGCATCTCAAAATATTTATTCATATCCTGGTGGTTTTTGCCGAGCCTCCATCATTGTAATGTGTTTATCTTGAACGCCTTAGATGGTAAAAGTTTCTGTTTCTACCGAACTCCATCAGCCAACACCAAAACAGCTCTCAAGAGGGCTTTTGGTGAGTAAATTAACACTCACTGGAATTCGTAAAATCTCTTCTATTTTAGTTCTTTTATTTCAAAATTAGTTCATCTCAAATTTAATATTTGCTCATTTCTATGGGTTTCACTTAGAATACAAAAAGAGCGTCAGGCTCACCACTACACAGCAGTGTTTTCTTCCGCATAGCAGTTGACTATGTTATTATACACTTTATGCACCAACGATCACTTGCATTTGTGTAGACATTTATGCTCCTTTAAGAAATGGAGGATTGAAAATGCTGAACTAGCAAGAGTTACAAAAATAAGATCTAACGGATAGGTGACAATCTGTTTGCTGAACTGCCCCCAAAGGAGAAAAAGAAAAAAAAAAAAACCAAACAAACAATTTAGTAAAGCTTCTTCCCTTATAATTACTTAAAAAGTATAAAGCAAGCTTTCTTCACAGACATCTTACCAGCAGTAGATCAAAACAAAACTATATTTTAAGAATCTTTGTCTCTAAAAACAAAACCACTAAATTTAACCAACTGTATTTTTGTAAATGAGCAGCTTGTGCAGAGCAGCGCTTCAAGAATCGTTCCTTAGGAAGCACTGCTCTGAGCAACACTATTCCCTCTAGCACCTGCTGGCCTGTGTACCAAGGACACCATTTGAGTTCCTTATCTGCAGGCAGCCCAGGGCAACCTTACCTGGGTTAGTGTACAGGTGACTCTCTACAGTCTTCCCAATACTCTGCAGTTTAACAGCTTGAAGGGACTCATCCCCATGCATGACTGTTGGCAAGCTGCCCAGAGCATCGTGAACCAAATTGGCCACTTCTCTTACATCAAAAAGCTTCAAAAGTTCAGAGTACACCGATGGGAATGAACTGAGAAACACAGCCTAGAGGAAAAGAGCAAAACTGGACAGTCAGATCTTGCAGTATAGTTTTGACATTTATAGAATTTAAATAACCACAGAAATCTAAGTAACTGTAGAAAAATGCCCAGTTTTACATTTCAAGGGTAGTTAGTAGCTTTGAATATGGTCACATTTTCAGAAGAAATATCCTTACATTCATTAATGGGCTTACACATGTGACTATTTTCCTTTAAGCTTTATCCAATTCATTTCTCCCAGGACAAAGTGAAAGTATAAAGTTCAACTCAGAACAAAAATATTTATACTTTACAGATTCTTCACGATCTATGTGAAAGGAAATTTTTAAAAGGATAACAGAAGCCAGCAGATATCTGAACAAAAATATTTGAGTGGAGTTGCTTTGGTTTGCTTTGCTTTAGATAAGTAATATAACAGCCTCCCTATCTACCATTTTTCAAATAATGAACACTTATTTTTGAGTGAGACAGCACTGGCAGCCTCGGTTCACTTCAACAATCCTAAAATAGGGTAAATTCATTGGTGAGTATAACGAATATGGAAACAAAACACTGGAAAAGAAAGGAGGGTGATGCGAGAGAAAGGAAGCTAGAACTGACATTCCCTTCTTCCTCACCAAATCCTGCTGACTGAGAAAAGCTACTCACACCTCAGACCTTCTTCACACCGGTGTCAGGACAGATGACACAGCAGGTTAAAGATACTGAAGAAGAACTCCTAATGCAGTTGTTTGTAGCATTTTGCTATTATCTTTTCACTCCACCTGCTTACATGATATGAGATCAAAGAACCACCTGCCTACTCTGTTCTCTGTGATTTGCCATTTTCTTGGAAGAACGATTTTCCACAGAGCTTAAGAAATTAATAATTCTTAACGGGTCTTAAACACCTTTGGTTACAGAAACAGGGGAAGAGGACACTGTAGAAGTTGGTAAATCCATGGCACTTAATGTAGAGAACTATCTTCTGTGTCTTTTGCCTCTAGCCAATTTTAGTAGTCTCAATTGAAATAGAGATACCAGCTGAGTATTAAAACGTACAGTTCATCAAGACTTAAAAGTTTTCTGTAAAGCATGGAAGCTGATAGTCTTTTGTATGGCTCAAATTCTTCAGTTCCAATGTGGTTAAACTAAGCTGTAAAATGCCCAAAACAGAGAATTTACTTTATTTGTATCCAGCAATATAATTATTATAATTATGATACAATTATAATTCAAAATTAAATATTAGATTTAGGATTATCTACACCAAGCATATTTAGAAGCTGCTGGTATGAAAATTTCACACTGTAGGACAAAAGGTATGAGGATGAGCCGAAAATGACATTTTGCTCTAGCAAAACCACATTTTCTTTCCTGGGAATACAGGTAAGGACATGCATACATTTTCTATATTGGATGTTTTAGGTGGCAATAAGCAAGGTGCTCCTGAAAACTTACTTGTAGTTGGGATAAAGCACTAGCTCCTTTGCTCTCTTGGGAAAGGAAGAAGCGTACTGACATAAGAAGCTCTTGAATACAGCAGCGAAATTCCTCCTCATTTTGTCCACCAGTGGCAATAGAGAATAACCTTCGAGACTGAACTATATATTTAAAGATATATTCCTGGGCCTACAGATGTCAAAATCAGAGATAACTCAAAAACGGACAAGGTCATCTTTAAATAGAACACACACGATTATATCATTCAAATAATGACAAGGATGTGAAACGGGACACCATGTTATTTAATTCTGGCAAATCTTTCTATTGAAACGCTAACATTTCAAAAGCACATACGCAGAAAAGCTCTTCCCTTGCCTCTCACAGTCTCTACAAACCAGGGAGCACACATGGAAAACTGCAAAAATCTCAGCACTGCCCCTTCCCCCATCCCTTGCATGTCTTTGTCTACGGAAACATTGCATAAACGTACAATATAAGAAGTAGGCTCAAACTTTTGAGCTGTTCTTGGAATTTCTCTTCCTGTTAAAAGTTGTTTTCCTGTCGAATGCTAACCAAATAATACATATAAAAGAATAAAAAAAAAGCTTAAAATAAGTTGCAAAGCTGTTGGAACGTAAATTAAAAATACAGCCCTTTCTTATTAGCAAGATGCCTAAATTAACAGCAGCATAGAAAAGCACATTGATATTTTATTTACAGACTGTAGCACCTGTCCCAAGTGGGATTATTGTATTGTACAACTCAACCTGACTCCACGCTGTGCTCTGTTGGTGGTACAAAACAGGGTGAATGAGCAACCAAAAATCACCTTTTTCAGTACAATTCCCCAGTGTCAGGATTGAACCCTTAAGTCAGCACGCAGGTCTGCCATTTAGATTCAGATATGTGACAGATGTTAATGCCACCAATGCAATCTGCATTTGATTTCTTAGATCTACCTCCTAGTCATGTATATGCTGACTTAGTAAGGAACATAGAGCTCCAGACTCTACTGGTAGTAAGCTGCATGGATCGGCTTAGTTACAAAGAGAGCGATGAATAAACTGACTGTGCTGAAAAAGTCTGCAGCTCCCTAGAATTAGTACTACTATTCTATCATTTGTACCTACTTTGCTTCAGTTTGTAAGTTAAACCTGCTGGTACTGTACGAATACATCATTCAAATATATAATTGCCTTCAACGATTCTTATTACCTTTAGTACTTCCTGTATGTGCTCGTGCAGCTCCACTTCAGTGACTCGATCAATATGCCACTTTAGTACTTTTATAAGATCTCTAGAATACCACATGAGAAAATATTATAACACACCAGTGGGAGAAGGGTTAACTTTGCATTTAAAATGCAAACCCATAGCCGTCACATGAGAAACACTGACAAAATAAAAAATATACGACTAGATTTCACTAATCACTACAGTAACTACTAAGTTACACTTAATTTTCAGTCTGCTGAAAGCCACCTAGCAGATTTCTGACGAACAGGAAATAATACCAGCATTACATATGCAGTAGAATGATTTTGACAGCGATACACAAGCCTGGTTAAGCCAGAAGAGTCCCTGCCAGCATGGACTACCCCTGCTATTCCATGCATTGGTTTGCAGTCTCATTAAAGAGCATTGGTTTTAATGGAAGTCGAGGTAGCACGTAAATAACGAGAGTACAGCAGAGGAAGTGATACTCCTTAGGACACTGCTCTACAGACAGTGAACACAGTTGCAGCTGGATAATGTTAAGGCTCCTATGTTTTTCAAAGTCATTCAAATAAAGGAATCCACTGAAGAAAAACATTTACAAATGAAGCCAATGTTAGAGCATTAGCAAGTAAGCTTTCAGGTAACTTAAAGTTACTTTACTCTTTTTTTAATGGCCTACATCTGGGCGTTCATACAAGCATTGTCTCTTATTTCAAATGCTACCATTTAATTTAGCCTAATGATTGATTCTGCTTAGTTTACAAATAACTGTCAGTATTCAAATCAAATAGAAAAAGTACAGACTTCACCTGTATGCAAGCGCTCCTGCAAAATGACTTTCAATGTAAGTGTCCATTACTGGCTTAAAGTGGTGAAACTTGCTGTCCTGCAGCAAATTTATTATGTGAACCTAAATATGAGGGGAAAAAGAAAAAAAAAACAAACTTTTTTTTTTTACTTATTTCTTAAATAGTATTAAGTATCATCACAAAATAAAACTCACCAAACAATCAAATACTTTTGATCCATATTTTTGAGAGTTTTCATCTAAAATCCCAAATAAAGTGTCTAGTGTATCTTGAAGAAACTGATTGGAGAAAATGAGAGACAGTTTGTTATTAAATAGGTGGTTTTGTGACATTCAAATACATTATTTCCTTCATATTATCTAAAAGGATAGAAAGGTATACACCTTCACTATTTCTGAACCATCAATCTCTTTTAATTTTGAGAGGCAACCTGCAATTTTGTCTGGGTGGGTTCTCCATTTCAGAAGGTCAAGCATATCTCCTGCAAAAACAAAATGCAAGATTAAAGTTGGAAGCAAAGAAGCATTTCGGCTTTTAAATTCTACTATTACAGTCCACTCAGCAAAACTTGGCATCATCAAAGCAAAAGAAAACATCTCAAGATTTGCTATAATATGATCTGCCCAACAACAAATTTTCATTCCATCCCACAGTTGCTCCACCAGTAGAAACATAAGAACACAATACTGGGTGATTCAAATCAGTCTCCTGTGGCAACTGTATCACGCAATCTTGTTCAGATATTTATCAACTACCATCTTAAGAAAAGTAATTATTCTGCTGTCTCTCATCCCATTGAAGAATGCCTTCTAGAGCCGTCCTCTGACAGATAGCAATAGTCTCCTAATTACTGTTTTAAATATATTCAAAATACTGATCTTCCTATGTCTTTTTAGAGAACAAAGACAATGCCTCTAAGATCCTGCTTTATTAATAAGCAACACAATACCTTCTGAAAAATCAGCTCTTATAAGCTAAACCACACATGAGCATCTTTGTACTTTCTCCATGTTCATTCTCCTTCAACTTTCTTGACCAAAACGGCAACTACCTTACAGGTGAGATTATATCACTGTTTTCTATACCATTAGCAAGCTCGTATTTCTGCTGTAAACACCTGACACACATTTTCTAGAATTTGAGGGGGCTTTTTAGATACATCATATTGGTGACCCAAATAGGTCTTTCTCCTGCTTAACCCTGTTCAGCTCCCTGGCTACAGCAGAATCCCCCAGAGTGTCCATGAAGGTATGATCCTGCCTTTTGTACCATTACATTTGATCTAATTTCTACACTTTCTTACTAATTATTTAAATCAAAGTTACTTTCCTTTGCCTGTATCATATTTTGATTTTGTCCCTCTCAACCAAGGAGCCCTTTCAACTACATATTAGCAGCAAATTTCATTAATAGGCTCTCTAGTGTCTCAGGTTTTAGTGAAGTAAATCCAATCCCCACCCCATTCCACCCCTTTAAAAAAGAGATCAATCCCAGGCCTAATTCCTCAGATCTAGCAGTATTTTCCTTCCAGTCAGGAAGGAAATTCCTTCCACTGCAGTGTGACCTGATAGTTCCCTTTTAGCCTTTATTTACCAGTTTTAAAATTCTTATTCTAATCTGTATCTTTTCTAATTTGCTATGTGGTGTGTTATTGAAGTCCAGATGGTTTAGATATGCTACATTTCCTCTGAATAATAATAATAAAACTTTGAAAAGAAAGGTTAAGAAGTTTATTCTGGCATGATATGCTTTGATAAAGTCATCTTACAGCACATTCCATTTAGCTATGTGTCCATTTTTTCATCCATGATTTCTTCTAAATACTTGCATAAAATTCATCGGAGAGTGATGGTCCAGTTAACATATCTGGTCTTCCACCTGTCTTAAATGTAAGTACTATATTTATTACTCTTCGGTCATACGTCACTGCTTTCAGCTTCAGAGATGTACTAAAAAAAACCCCACCTTGCTATGAGATTGGGAATTTCATGTCCCATAGCATTCAATGCCCTAAAATAGAGTTTTGCAAACCTGGCCTGGCTTTTCAGCAGTTTTCACTTGATCCTGACCCTTGCTGAACTCTGACACGTTGCTGTTATTTTTCTCCCTTCTGTTGCAGGTTCTCTGCTTGCTCCTCACATTTTCTGCCCATGACTCACTCGTTCAGGTCTGCAGCACTCCTGTCAAGTTGTATTCAGTAATAGTTCCACATATTTTTGAACCGTTGAATTAAATAAACCCCAAAGCTCCTTTACATTCAAGTTTACTACTTCCATGTCTCGCTAACCAGCTTTTCTGAGTTTCTTAAAGCCTGGCCGTTTGAAGCAGAAAACCACTGTCCAGCCATTCTATCAGTTTAAGCTGAAGTTCTGTCCCGTGTAGTTGGTCACTGTCCAGCATTATCTCAGAAAGATCCAGTTCTTCTGAAATGTCCTCAATACTTATCAAACTAAGAAGCTAATAGCAAGTTTTCCTCTTGGTTCAGCAACTGTTTGGGTGCTTTCTACCACAGAACATTTTCACACTCAAGTAACATTTGAGCCACATCCATCTTTGTTGTCATTTCTTTCCCAGTTCACTCCAGGAAAGCTCCTCTCTCCCACAACAAAAAATGAAGTAATATTTCTGTCTTTCATACTATTGAACAAATCTCCACCTATATTCAAATCTTGCCAGAAGTGTTAATGGCAATCACCCTACATGCTATTACACTAATATTTTGCTACCTTAATTGGTTTTGGGTGGCATTAATTGTTTTTATGCGTTTATACATTTCTTTTTTTTGTCTTGCTTCACGCTGTGCTAGTATAGAATGATTTGGATTAAAAGAGATCCTAGAGTTGCACAAAGAGTGATGAAGGGTCCCACACATGCATCAGAGGCACTTCCCAAAGATCAAGAACCAATGATAGGTCTTATTATTCCTTCTGTCATGAATTTTCAAGAAATAAGCATTACAAATCCAGTGAACCGCATTGGTCTTATGGATAATTAAATGGACTTCTACACTTTATTCTGCTTAAGCCTCAACTTAAGTGGAGAAGCAGCAAGACTAGCTGAAGCTGTCAGTTCATAGCAGGAAAAACACTTCTTTACAGGTTTGCTGGAGGAATATGGTGGAAGATAGTTGACACTCAAAATTAGGGATTTGTTGGGGGATTAAAAAAGAAAGAGAAAGCAAATGTAAGACACTCACTTCAAAGCACTTATTTCAAGGGAAATGCTAAGGAGGAAAGACATTGCTGAGATAACATTAGCGAATAGCCCAAGAATAAATGACACGAATAGAAAATCTGACATGTGATTCACAAGGGGAAGGGATAGCAACGCGTCACGTATTAAAAGAAATGAGAATATAAAATTGGCCCACTAGGAAAAACTAGTTTTGGGAAAGGGAAAAAGTCAATGCTGCTGACAAATTTTGCTGAAGAAAAACATTTCCAATGCCTTCTTTTCTCTCCTCTCAGAATTGTACATTTAAAATAGGCTACACCTGATCTACTATTCCTACCAAACAAAACATCCCTTCTCCAAGTCCGTAATTTAAATCCAAAGTGCTAGGTTTAATAAAAGTTTTAGAATCATGTGTATAAGGAAGTGGTTTGGGATGATCTTTCCATCCCTCTCCTATAAATCCTGAGACATCTGAAATTGGCCTGGTGTAGCACTACTGCACTTCAAAAGGAAAAAGCTGAATTCCAGAACTGGCAATCTGCATTCCTTTTCCAACAGGCTGCTTCTGTGGTTTCCAACACTCCCTCCAAACTGGGGTCACTCTGGAAAGATGCCCCCTGTTACTTTTGTTTTATTAATCGCCAGTTTGGCTTTTTTTTAAATGCAGATAGATGGATTACACCTCTGCCTTGCAATAGACGTGCTGTATGGCATGTTGCTCTGCTGATGAACAGCTGCTTTACTGGGGATGCGCCGATCAGTGCTGAGAAACGAGTGGATGCCAACTTGCTAAAATATTCTGACTTGCTGGATAGAACCCGAGTCTTTGGCAGGCAGAGATCCCTCCTATATGTCAAAAGCTAAATAAGACTGTACTGATATCTACTCAGTAGAAAAATATTATGTTCTCTCTCTCTTTTGGGTTTTTTTAGAATAATGAAGTATGACTATCCAGCTAAGAATGTATTATATAAAAGGTGTATACTTTTTTGCTAACATAAACTGTTTAATTATCCAGGGTCAAAAGTCAAGCTAAGGAAAAGCTAAGTGGCATACAGATTAAAAAAGGATGCATTCTTATGAGATACGTTGATGAACACACAGACTCCCCTGGTTAGAAGGTCTCCGAAAATTGTTTAGAAATAATCCTAAAACCCCCTCCAAAGTACACCGGGTAAGGGAAGTTACGGATTCCAACAACTGGGACTCAGCCTCCTTTCCCCAGTCCCCATAATTTTAAAATGCATGAGAGCTGATGGCATGTGGGAACAATCAATGAGAGAATGACATCTGAGCAAAATTTCCCAGCAAGCTACTAAAGCTGTGGCCTAATTCAGTCACACCCTTTACAAGTAGGGGTTCGGGGTCCTCCCCCACCCCATGGCCAGACTGATAACATAATTTTCCATTCATTTCCAGGCTGGACATTATTGTTTGTAGACACAGGCAGATCTCGGAGAACTTCAGAAAAAAATCTCCAAACTTAAAAAATGATTAAAAAATAATCAGCAATTTTCAAAACTACTAATACAAATGTTTACTAAAAAATTAAATACACAGATCTTTCTAATAGTGTATTTTTTTTTTTTTTCATAAATAGGCTACATTCTCTCAGGGATAACTGAAGTAATGCTCACATGACCGAATATCCACATGCTTTGCTCTATGTTCATTTTCTGAGCATGCAATAGGTTTTGGCAAATTTTTGTTTAAAAGAATGGGGATTTGGAAACTCACCAAGATGAACTTCCCAAAGAAGATCCTTGGAGAAAATATGAGCCTGTCTATTGAAAATATTTCCACCCTCTGAAGTACTGCTGAAATAATTGTTAACTCTTTCAGAGCTGAAAAGGGGGATCAATATTATTCAGATATTCTGCACCCTCTTACTCAGAATATGGTTTAAAAAAAAAGGAAATTCTATGCCCTATGTCACACATCTATTTAGACTAAGTATACAGTAACTTCTGTACTGTGAAAATAAAGCAGTATTATAATCCCAGACAATAGCGCAACTATCTGTCATTGAGATACTTAAATTCGGGGCAGCACTTCCATGCATGTGTAAGTACTAGTAGATTCATGTGTTTTCCTAAATCAAGGCCTTTAACTGAAGCAAATTTAGTCTCTGATTGCCTATTAGCAAACTTTGGGGAAATCTTTTATTGGCTAACTTTTATTACTTTGGAGCTAATTGCTATGAGAATACAGACTGGATGTGCACAACGAAACAGACCACTTACTATCTGCACATAGTTCTATTTTGGACACTTGCTACTACACAGTGAAAATTAAGATGATTATTTCAATTTAAAAAGCTGCTCTAGTTGTTGTTAAACACCTATAATCAATTTGCAAGCAATTAGCAATTTTATCTTCATACATATAAGAAGGGTAAAGATACAGATATTTACACACAAGGAAGATCTTAAAACTGTGATAAACAGCTTAGAAAAAAACCCCAAAAAACTGTGGGGATATCAAAGAATGATCAGAAACACATTACCAAGCAAATACACAAGATCCAGAAATTCGTGGAAAACTGTTTCAGTTAAAAATGGTAGTTAATAAGGCAAATAAACAAGAATCTTAAGAAATTTATGCAGAGCAATGGTAGAGTGAAAACACATTTTCAAACATATTTCTATCTGCCGCTCCTTATATCTAGTGTATAAGACTGTTTTAAGTAGTAGTAAATGTTTGTTGGCTTAAAGGAAGAGAAGTGATACAACAAAAAAGCAGTATGTGCCTAACTAAAACCAAACTGCCACAGCCTAAAGCCTACAATAAGTATTTAATAAAAACTCTACAACAAACAGATTAAGAGGTGTTGTAAAGCAGCTGGGTTTTGATAGTTGATTCCAAGAGTGCTGCATTTGATTCCAATATCATGTTAATCTAAAAAGCATTCTTGAACTACTTAAAATCAGTGGTTTGTCATGCTGCGTTGGTTTCCATCTGGATATAAAAAATTATGAAGAAAACCAGTTTGTAAAATGGAGAGAACATAAGTTAATTTTAAGTACATCCATGCTTGCCTGGCACAGAAAAGGCTAGCTATCGCGCTCATTTGAATTCATCATGTTTTAAATAATCATCGTATCCTACCATTTTGCGTGAGTTTAGTGGAGCAGAGAAAGGACGTAATCCAGAAGGACTCTTTAGTGGTTTTTACTGCTTGGCTGTTGTTTCCTAGGAAAATTCCCTTTGAAAAGGGGAGTTTGAGGTAGCGACCAGAATCCTGAAGGTTTGTGTTTTCTTCACACTGTGAAAACAAACCAGTTAAAATAACTGTACTGCATAAAAACAAAGGCCCAAATCCTTAAATTATATGAATTATTATTGTTTTTCTGTCAGAAATTGAAGAATTTTCACTGTGCCTGTTACAACCTTTGTTTTAGATGATAGCTTCACATCTGACATCGAAGTATAATGAATGTGCAGAAGATAATTGAATGAACAGGTACAAGTTTTGGTGTTAAAATTGAAAAGTTATCTGGGAGGACATCAAATCCTCTGAACAAAGAGATAACTGTTAAATGTGGAAACAAAAATTCAACAAAACAGAAATATCTCTAAAAAAGATAACATTGAGTCGATCTGCGCAAACAATCACAGCATCACAGAATCTTCATGGTTGGAAAGGACTTCTAAGATCATTGAGTCCAACCAAACAACCTACAATCT
>VXBH01007712.1:896435-912536 GCA_013400035.1 Rynchops niger | reverse complement strand
TTGCATCTCATTATCATTTTCTATATAATATTTTTATATATGTATAAAACATTTATATATATTTGTATTTTTATATATATTATTTTATATATTTATTTTATATATAATATTTATATATACTTATATATAAAAATCTTTTATGGCTGTATATATATAAGAGGTAACTATATATACACAGACATAAGTATATATATTTGTATATATAAAAACATACATACATTGTATGCCATGCATTTATATGCACAGTCTCACTTCACATATACAAACACACACACACACACAATTTGCATCGGACTATTTGTGTTAGCCTTTCTTCACAGCCCTCAATATCAGGCAGAACATGTGAAAAATGTACTTTCAAATAAAAAGGAAATAAAAAAAAGATGCTAAATATGTATGGAAAAGGTTGAAAGTGAACAGAAATCTTTTGGTAAAGAAAAAAATCTGAGAGTCATCTATTAATAATGAAAGTATAAAACAGTGCCTGTGTGTAAACTATCACCAGAAGCATGCAATCAAATTTGAAGGGACACTAATTTATTCTTTTATTGACACATATTGGTGATTTTTGCGTCAAGGATCTCTGATTTATTAAAGTCAGACAAAAAAATTGAAAACAATCAAAACATATACTGTGTAATATGAGGAAATGCATACCTACTAAGAATTATTATGAAATAGAAACTCTCCAAAACTTGATCTTGCTTCAGCATTTTCCAGTGTCTTAATGGAATCAGTAGCTATTTAGTTGGCATTTATAGGTGTTTATCTGAATCACATAATTGACCATAGAAAGAAAACAAACCTGCATTTTCATAAAGGCTTTAAGCAACGTTGGAAATACTTTGAATATCTAAAGACAGCAAAAGATAAACATGACCTTTCCATAGCACTTTTATACTCTTCAAATAATGCCACAGATGATTTACATCTGAAAAAGTGTACCAAAATTAACTACAGAAAGGAAAAATATACAACAAAGATACCTTTAGAATTTGACCACTGCTGTCCACGACATGCATTGTCACTTCCACATTTCTGGCCACACTTTTCCCACCTTTCTCAAATTCTCCTCTTTCTACTGTGATATATAAATCGTTCCTCATTTCACCTATNGTTTTTAACCCAGCGAAGAGTATAAGCTTGCTTGATTTTCCAGCTTCAGCAATGCAGTTAGAGGGTATCATGGGGTTCACTTTGTGTGTTTTAATTGAACTTACCTTTATGAAATCCATTATATAACAGTAAGGTTTAGTAAAACCAGTGCACTGAAATGCATACCTAGATTCAATTGCAGTTTGTCATGGGAAGCTTAATATTAAGCAACCAGCAATGGATATTTTAACGGTGACAAGATTATCACTCATTCGGTAATGAATACAGACTTTCTCAATCTAATGTTTCTGGGCACTTAAAGTATGTTCCAGAGGAATCATTATAGCTAATGATTACTAATTCAAATTACCTTGTGTACAATGAGTTCATGGGTGCCATCTGGCAGAGTCCTCCCATTTTCCTGCATCAGGGGCACGAAAGAAAAGCCAAACAACTTCTTCTCACCCTTTTCTTTTGCTGAAATACACATGTAAATAGCAGCACTTAAAGTTAATATTAAACATTTTACACAAAATAAATGGATATAATACAACGTAAGAAAGTATAGTGGAAGCTGTTTGCAGCTAGCCAGACTAATGGCTTAAATCTCTTTTCAGATTTGGACATTATTTCCTGTAATGATTTCTTTTATCTCACTGTAAATCAGAAAGCAGTATTCTGGAATGATTTGGTATTTATTAACAACAAATAATGGAAGCCACCAAATATATAGTCTTTGCAATACAGAGAATGCCAGGAAACCCAAATGAATATGACTTAGCCAGTCCAACATGAAGAGAAAGGGGTTCTTTTGTGACAATTATCCTCTATAGTAGCTTCTATCTACCAGTCTCCATTTTAGGTCAGCCTCAGGCTACACTGCACTTCTATTTTCAAATAAGGCATCTGCCTCTACAGATACGACTGAAGATGTCACTGTTCCTTACATGAAGGCTAGACAGCAGATAACATTTTCAAACTTGGATGCCTAAGCTCAAATTCCACAACTCACCTATCACCTAAATATGAAGCAGACTACAAAACACTGAGATGGCACAGATTTGACTGCAGCCAATGAGTCCAGATGCTGAACGCTATTGAAAATCAACCAATGTTTTATCAAATGTGTCGAGAAATGACTTTTGAGTCTGGGTTTAGCACAGCTGGGGTGGTGGTAGGCAATCATAACAAAAACATCCAACTTGTACTGCACGGGGAAAGATTGTACAAAAATGTATTATCTATTTGAAACGTACCACTGATGTTTTTCCTTTATTACTTCATAGCTTATAAAAGATAACTTAAAAAGAAATCAATGCAAATTTCTTCCTATATTACCTGTTCGTTATAGGTTAGTTTATGTACCCCAAATCTGATTATACTATCACTTAATTTGTGTGCCACTTTATACAAAGGCAATCTACATAATCAAATCTTGCTTTATCTATCACCAAAAAGAGCCAAGCAGCAGCAGTTTAAAATATGTCCAATTTTACCCACCTTTCTCTACAAGCTCAACAGCAGTCAGCACCATAGCTATGAATCCTGTCTCACATGACTTGGTATGGAGAACGTGGACCCAGACCTCAATTTTTACTTCAAAATAATCTCTAAAATTGGTCAGAATGTTTAGAGAATTTTGGAATTTTATAAGTAAAAATAAAAAAGCCAATACAAAAGTGATGTTCTTTGTCCATGATATATCTACATACATTTACCACTGGTTGGATTGCTAAACATGTACTAAGGAACAGGTTTAATTTTGGATAATTCTCCAGGTAGATCCTAAATTTGCATTTTGAGTTTCTCTGAAATTCTGTTTACATTTGCAACTGCAATGTTTCTATTTAATAAATCTAGACTGGTTTCTCCTGGTATTTAGGCTTTACCAAAGCACTGAGTTCCACCAAGGAGAGCTGCAAACCTGAGAGGCTGTGTCATGAAAGCATTACAGAGAAACTTCATGCAGCTGTTCTTTTTCCTGAGGTATTATGGAAACTCATGTGCTGACTGCAGCTGTAAGGGAGAGGACTAGCAGAAGTCGCGAACAGTACTTACTGGAACAGTGCCGGAATTCACAGCGGATGTGTGCTCCTCTGAATTTATCCACAGGAATAGGAAGTTTCAGCAGCTCAGCCCATCTGGGACCATTGTTATGATAAAGCACAAAGGAATGGTACTCGCTGGCTGGTGGCTCTCCAGAGCCGAATGAGATAAAATCCTAATGAAGAAAAAGTATTGATTAGAGATTAAAGGCAGATTAGTTCACTGGTAAGATACCATCAAGGACCGTTCTTACAAGGAAGACGATTTAATATTTACATTCATATCATAAATTTCACATGTGGTATAATGCTCAAAGTCTTAAACCCCACAAAAATAGTAGTACTTGCTGACTAGAAAAAAACCCCAAGAATCATCCACACCGATGAGAACAGAAGTATTATACAGGGGGAAGCGGGTGATTAGGAATGCTTAAGCAACAAATGTGATGTGGAGTCCCATGGCACAGCACGGTCAATCTGGTGTTATGCCCAAGCAACAACCAACAATTTAACTGAGACAAGAACAGCACAGGCTTAAGATCTTTAGTCCTCTGAAATAAGCCTGTAACCCTGCTGTTATCAGTGATATGTCCCAGTATGAAAAAAGAAAGAAATCTGAATTCCCTGGTTAGGAATAAGCAAAATGTTGGTTGCCTTTGCCACATCCATGATAGCCTCTCCATAGCAAAGTCAGCAAATGGATTTGTCTAAGTCCTGACTTGGGGATATCTATTAATTCTCTGTGGGAAAGGTAAACTATAGCTTTTCTCCTCAGCAGTTATGAGGGATCACCTTTGCATCTCATTATCATTTTCTNATAAAAAAAAGATGCTAAATATGTATGGAAAAGGTTGAAAGTGAACAGAAATCTTTTGGTAAAGAAAAAAATCTGAGAGTCATCTATTAATAATGAAAGTATAAAACAGTGCCTGTGTGTAAACTATCACCAGAAGCATGCAATCAAATTTGAAGGGACACTAATTTATTCTTTTATTGACACATATTGGTGATTTTTGCGTCAAGGATCTCTGATTTATTAAAGTCAGACAAAAAAATTGAAAACAATCAAAACATATACTGTGTAATATGAGGAAATGCATACCTACTAAGAATTATTATGAAATAGAAACTCTCCAAAACTTGATCTTGCTTCAGCATTTTCCAGTGTCTTAATGGAATCAGTAGCTATTTAGTTGGCATTTATAGGTGTTTATCTGAATCACATAATTGACCATAGAAAGAAAACAAACCTGCATTTTCATAATGGCTTTAAGCAACGTTGGAAATACTTTGAATATCTAAAGACAGCAAAAGATAAACATGACCTTTCCATAGCACTTTTATACTCTTCAAATAATGCCACAGATGATTTACATCTGAAAAAGTGTACCAAAATTAACTACAGAAAGGAAAAATATACAACAAAGATACCTTTAGAATTTGACCACTGCTGTCCACGACATGCATTGTCACTTCCACATTTCTGGCCACACTTTTCCCACCTTTCTCAAATTCTCCTCTTTCTACTGTGATATATAAATCGTTCCTCATTTCACCTATAAAAAAAAACAAACCAAACACAAAGTACGCAAAAGTCAGTTCAACTTGCTTACTTTTTGCTTTTGGCAGACATAGGATGTACGTGTTATTAAATACTGCTAGCATGTTTAAATTTAAATTCTTTGCTTGTTCATACACTAACATGCTAAGTATTCTGTCAGATGGTAACCAGATCTTCTGGATGAGATCAATGGTAATTTTATTTTAGTTTCAATTGACACAAACCACAAAATTCATCGCTGATGAAAGGAAGAAAGATTGTTTGGCAGTTGGGAGGGGGAGGGAGAAGCAGTACTGGCGGTGACTGGAGTGGCACGGTAGGGAAGTCCCTGTTCTGTTTGAAGATGCTAAATCTATTTCTAAAAAGTGTACGGTAATCTAGCTCTGGACAAATATTTGTAGACCTGCTTGGAAGCAATTGGCCTTCACTTGTGAAACACTAGAAAAATGAAGGATGAACAGCATCATAACATTTTCTAAAATTCTAATTTCTAGATTTGGTAGAAAAAGAAATTGAGAAGATATGCTTTCATCTAGTGAAAACCAAGTTTAGTATAATGGGAAATAATAAAGCAGACTTTCACTGGTGAAAAGAAATCAAGTATGACAGTTCTGAGTACTTATAGGTGTACCATTTAGAAGTCAAACATGAGACGGATACTTGTACTGTGTGTAAAGTTAATCAAAAGATATGTAACTGATAAATACTTAGTGTATCTTCAATTTCTGGTTTCATTTTAATGTGCAAGCAGAATATGACCTGCTTGAACTTTCCAGGATACTCATTTCACATTTCTTGCATTTATTTTACCACATGCAGCTCTCCAGTGACTTTTAAGTACCAGAAACAATGATCTTCCTGCAGTCTTCTAATATTTTTATATCATTATTTCATCGCTGTATGCAAAATAATTAAATGATTCCTCCAAAGCACAATCTAAACCATTGCCAAATGGAAAAAAAAAATGGCAAAAGAGGAAACTGCTATATTGTGAAGCTCTCAAGAACCATGCCCATAAAAATAAAAGGAGGAGGAAATCTGCTATTGTAGTACTTTATTATCAATTATCTTCTGAAACAACTATGGACAGAGGCTAGAGTACAGCTAGACAGAATGAACAGAAAGAAATACCAGGACCAGATTGTATTCACTTAAGACTTTTGTGTGAAGTCAAAGATGCAAGACCTAAATAAGTGTGTGCAATCATTGAATCAATCTCTGGTTCCTGGTGGAAACCAGGTTCAAAATAAGCAAAAGGTGGTGGTTATTCAGGTAATGGACAGAAAGACTTGTTAAAAGAAAAACAAACAAACAAACAAAAAAACCCAAAAAAACCAACAACCAAACACAAAAGCAACACCAAAACAAAAAAACAAACACAAACTGAAACCTTTCCAAAGGATGTTGTGAACGTGAAAAATGTATAAGGGTTCAAGGGAAGAACGGAGAAGTCATGGAAGGAAGATCCGCTAAAGGATATGAAACAGACAATCACAAGCAGCACAGGAAATCCCTTGAGCTGAAAATAGCTGGAGGCTGGGAGAGCAGCAGGGGGGTAATTACCATATATGCGTATACGCATGTTCAGGTCTTACTCTTCCTTAGATGTCTGTCTAGCTAGATGAGCCCTTAGTCTGAATCAATAAAGCTGTTCGTATGTTTATTCATGTCACAAAATTACCCTTAAAACTACTAGATTATGATTAGTTCCACATTGCAGTAATATTTATTGTAAAAGTTTTAGAAGCCCGTACAGTATGGTTACCGAAAAGCATGCAATATGTTGAGTCCTTGCTTAGCATACGCTTATACTGGGATCGGTTCTAGTTAGTGCTGGTAACTGGTCGCTTTCAAAAGTCTACATTCAGAAAAAATGACGACACACAATAAATAAAAAGAGGAGCTTTGTTATATAACTGATTTTAGCACACAACTTGTAGTTGCAGCAATTCCTCTTTAAAGATTAACTGGAATTCTATATGTGTTTGTGCTACATTCAGTCATTATTGTTATTTACCAGCAAGGAATTATTTCAATTTTCCATGGGGTCTTCACAGAAACATAACCGAACAACCATTTCCACCACAAATTTCATGACCTAGCCCGGATGAAACTCCGTGAAAACCATATTTTTTCCTTTTTAAAAAGAGTAAAATGTACAGGATTTAAATGAAAATGACTGTGGAACAGGTTGTGCAGAGAAGTTGTGGATGCCCCATCATTGGAAGCATTCAAGGCCAGGTTGGATGGGGCTTTGAGCAACCTGATCTAGTGAAAGATGTCCCTGCTCATGAGACGAAGAAGGGGTGATGATATTGATCTTTGAAATTTATATGAAAAGATACCTTCCAACCATTCCAAACCATTCTATGCTTCTATACAAAAATGAGAAAGCATTTCTAAAAGAAGTAATTAGAGCTTCACAGAAGTTAAGCGGGCTTTCAAAAACGGTGTCTGAATCTTAAGGTTTTTAAAAAAATCCAATCCCATTGAGTTGCACCTTTTTAATTGCCAGAAGAAATCAAACCACAGGGAAAAAAGACACAGGAATAGGATGTAATTTCACAAATACTGTCCTGTTCTTCTCTTACAAAACCTTGGCAGAGTTTTAATCAGCATCCTGAGAGGATAGTTCAGATTAATTTTGTCCTGGTCGACATCCATTCAGGAAGCTCTAGTCTGTTTTCAACCTCTCAGAGCAAATCAAAACACGTGAATCATGTTCTTAAAAGAAAATGCCAGACCTTCTCCATTATCATGCAAGGCAAATTAAATCCAAGAGGAGACTAAGCCTCTCACGCTATATGAAGAACAACAATATTTTATATGTAAGGGAGATAACTGCAATAGACTGGAAAATTAATCAAAAAGAATGTAAACTATGGGCTATATATCAAGGGTACAGTTTAATCAGGCAGATATAACAGCATCTTCCTTTTCTCAAAGTATGTGACATATCTGACATTTTATAATCTTTAGAAAAATGTAGGGTTGGGTTTAAATTTGGCCTTGTGTCTGGATTTGTACTCACACATATTTCACTTTTGGTTTAAAAAATAACACAACTTGCAACCAAAACGTAAAATACCCAACTATATTGAACTTGCACAGTTTAGATAACTGTACTGGAACATTAAGAACTTAAAGCCATGCTCCTAAAAAATCTTATGCACAATATTTGTATGAACATATTAAAAGTAAAAGGTTGTAAGATCAAAAAGTCAAAGGGGTTGTAAAAATCAAGCACAAAGCCTTATCAGAAAATAGCTGACTGTAAAAAAGAAAATGAATTTGGAAAGTAAACTTCACTCTAGAAAGGAAAAAGGAAAGAAAATTTTAATAAAACCTTAGACAAATACACTTGGATCCAAATTTAAAAGTTATTTCACACTCAATGTATTGCTCTGGAGATATCTTAATCACTTCTACTCTTTCAATGTAGAAATTCCATTGCTTCAGTCTTCCGTAACAGAAATTCTCTCTCCAAAAAACTAAGACTGTCTGCGTAAAACAAAGTGAGGGCATTCTTTTATGGTCCCTCTTGCAGTAAAAACAACTCCAACTTCCTCTATAAAGCATTCAGACATCAGCATATTGTTGAATTTATCTATATTCCTTTAACTGCTTTTTAATTTATGGCATCTGCAATTACATAGTTGATTACAAGAATATGCACCATTTTTCTATGGGATCTTTGCCTTAACCAGTATACCAGACAGATAATTCTGACAGATTAAATCATCTTGTTTTCACTTACAGGGGAAATTACAGCTACAAGTAGCACTGAAAGGGAAAGTCCTGCTGAATATTTGAGTTATAAGGTAGACTTTGGTGAGTAAACGGTATCTCAGCTAAAGTATTTACATGACTCAAATAAATCTCTCCTAGGTGTATGTGTACTTAGATTTTTACACAGTCTTGATCAAATGTGAAGAATTTACACAGAAACAAGAGAAGCACATCTTATATAGTATAGTACATCAGACTTCAATTACTGGTTGAAAACATGCCTACAGGATTGAATCTCAATCAGATATGATGAGACTTTAAACGTGATTGAAAAAGCAACAGACTTATTCCAGCTTATATCCACGTTCAGAAATACAAAGTCCTCTTTTCTGAGTCTGTTTCAGTGGAAACATCCACCAGTTATTTTCAGTATCAAGTTTGGAACAGCAATAAGCAACTGAAAATAATATAAAAAATTATGCTCAACTTTAGGGTGACAAACCTATCTCTACCTATAATGAAGTTGGGTGGTATGAAAGATCTAGATCATTTGAAAGTATTTCTTTCAAAAGAAAGGGCAGCTCATTTTCCCTGTTCTTATAGAGCACCTCCATCCTCTGACTCCTGTTCTGACACTTTCTTTAAGCTTTCTGAATTCACCAGAGCTTCTGGACTGTGCAATGAACATGTGGATGTCAACATCCAGTTAGTCATGCTGTTAACCATTATAGCGTCAAACCTCATTACAAGTTAGCTTTGTCTAGGACTGAAATACAGTTTTCTGGGTAAAAAAAGACTATACAACGGTGGACCACATACACTAAGATCATGAAACATATTTTGTGAAGCTAAACCACCTAGGTCTCCTTAGAGGTGAAGAGCACTTCTAGACATGTGGGTTATGGGCTGAGTCAACAGAAGCTGAAGAAAAGCAAATTAAAGAAACCACGTGTCGCATTTCTGTGTTGTCTGAATCACTTCAGTCCTTAGAAAGCTGTTTATCTTGGCACAGCTACTTTCTAGCCACTGTCCTGATAAAAAATGAGGTTAATATGTTACAAGCAACATTAGGTAAGGCAGAAGGTTGCTGTACATTGGGTATCAGATGACAAACAACAAAGCGGGGTGGGGTGGGGGGGAAGGCTGGTGTTGGTCCCCATAACAGTAGGAAGTAATAGGCTGTCTCTTGGAAAAATGGACAAACTGTGAGGATGAAAAAATATATCTAGGAAAGATGTTGATCTTACTTCAGGCAATAATGCAATGCATTGAAAATACATTCTGTCCTAATTACAGAAGTAACCATTAGCCCCAACACTTTGGTACTACTTTAGCACCCTATTATTTCACTTATTCAGTGAATCATGGAATGGTTTGGGTTGGAAGGGACCTTTAAAATCATCCAGTTCTAACCCCCTGCCATGGGCAGGGACACCTCCCACTAGACCAGGTTGCTCAAAGCCCCGTCCAGTCTGGCCTTGAACACTTCCAGGGATGGGGCATCCACAGCTTCTCTGGGCAACCTGTGCCATTGTCTCACAATGTCTGTGCCATTAGGAAGAATTTCTTTCTAATATCTAATCTAAATCTACCCTCTTCCAGTTTAAAACCATTACCCCTTGTCCTATAACAACAGGCCCTGCTAAAAACTCTGTCCCCATCTTTCTTACAAGCCCCCTTTAAGTATTGAAAGGCCACAATAAGGTCTTCCCAGAGCCTTCTCTTCTCCAGGCTGAACAACCCCAACTCTCTCAGCCTGTCCTCATAGCATAGGTGCTCCAGCCCTCTGATCATCTTCATGGCCCTCCTCTGGACTCGCTCCAACAGGTCCGTGTCCTTCTTATCTTGGGGGGTCCAGACCTGGATGCAGTACTCCATGTGGGGTCAGAGCGGAGCAGAGGGGCTGAATCACCTCCCTCGACCTTCTGGCCACGCTTCTTGGGATGCAGCTGAGGATACAGTTGGTTTTCTGGGCTGCGAGTGCACATTGCCAGCTCATGTTGAGCTTCTCATCTACCAACACCCCCAAGCCCTTCTCCTCAGGGCTGCTCTCAATCCATTCTCCGTCCAGCCTGTATTTGTGCTTGGGATTTCCCCCACCCACATGCAGGATCTTGCACTTGGCCTTGTTGAACTTCATGAGGTTCACACGGGCTCACCTCTCCAGCCTGTCAAGGTCCCTCTGTATGGCAATCTTTCCCTCCAGTATGTCGACCATGCCATGCAGCTTGGTGTCATCAGCAAACTTGCTGAGGGTGCACTCAATCCCACTGTACATGTCGCTGACCAGATTTTTAAATATTAAATATTTTTTAAATATTAAAAGCTACAGACTGAAGCACTCCTACGAGAACTTGTAACTATAAAGTAAGGGCTAGAGCTATATGGAAACTGAAGTTCCAGTAAAAAAAACCCAAACGGAAAGCTGCAGTGATGTGGATGATTATATAGCCTTAACTTTCCCATGCAGCACAAGTGTTAAATGCATATTCTGCAGGGACATTTACTATAGTAAGTGAATTTAATTGTACGTGAAAGGTGCTGAATTGAAACGTTTGAGTTGTTAAATCAAAATGAGTACAGCACAGCATTGGCAGTACCTGCCTCTTCATATGGTCCTGCCAATAAATTTCAGCTTTGACCTGGGCAAAAATATCTTCAAAGCACTATTTACAGACTGAGAGAGGAAAAACTCCAAACCTTTCTTGCTGCAGATATGAAGGTGCTAACCAGAAACATTACAGCTTAAGGTTTCTGACCCAAGAAGAAACGGAAGAAGCTCCGTGAATTTAATCCAACTAGCAATGAAATGTCCAAGGGCTGAATAGGAGCAGAGAACAGAGCCCTGATGAGCATCAATTACATGAAAGAGGTAATTACAAGGTGCAGGAGGAAAGGCCAATTAAAGTCGCAAAACAAATGCAATAGAGACTGCTGGAGGACACACTTAACTAATGGAAGTCACTACTAGAAAAATACTGAGGTGCTGGAGAGTGTCCAGAGAAGGGCAAAAAAGCTGGTGAGGGGTCTAGAGAACAAGTCTTATGAGGAGGGGCTGAGGGAGCTGGGGTTGTTCAGCCTGGAGAAAAGGATGCTTAGGGGACACCTTATCGCTCTCTACAGCTACCTGAAAGGAGGTTGTAGCAAGGTGGGGCATCGGTCTCTTCTCACAAGTAACAGGCGATAGGACAAGAGGAAATGGCCTCAAGTTATGCCAGGGGAGGTTTAGCTCGGATATTAGGAAAAATCAAATTAAGGTTACCAAACATTGGAAAAGGCTGCCAAGGGAAGTGGTGGAATCGCCATCCCTGAAGGTATTTAAAAGATGGGTAGACGTGGTGCTGAGGGACATGGTTTAGTGGTGGTTTTGTCAGTGTTAGGTTGATGGTTGGACTCGATGATCTTAGAGGTCCCTTCCAACCTAGACAATTCTGTGATTCAGCCTTCCTGAACTTGACAGTTATAAAGCACAAATTTTAAGTAACTAGTAAAGAGAAAAGAGCCAGGAGTAATTTTCAGGTTGTAGATGACAATACATGCTCAGGGGTCCTACTATCTCTACCACACAGTTTCATTATGGCATGGCTCAGCAGGCTCCCTTTCATTTATAGATAGGAGGCTGCGTCATCATTATTCGGGACCTGCGTACAAGCACTGGTCTGCTGCTGCTCACAGGGTGTACTCCCAGCTATGGGACCTACGTGAAAGCTTCCCACAGCTCAGAGAGGTCTGAATGCTCCCACTGAACCTCAGATGACAGGAGCAAAACTGGTAATCTCTAGTGTGGAGAAGGTCAGACCAGGATAAGCGTCAGGAGAACATTTGTATGAATGTACTGTTTGTTCTTTTATTTTTCTAGAAACATTTGTACCTAAGTGTCAAAGTAATGATCCTTCATCACAAAACTGTTTTTAAACTTGCAGTGAGGAAGCCGTGAGTTACAATTGCAACACAAGTATTATAACAACAAGACTTTTCTCATATTCCAACCACATTTAGAACTGCAGAATTTCTTGTAGTATATTAATATTGAACAAGGTTTTCAAGCTGAAGATAGATGTCAAAGATCAAAGGTAGCTGTCTTTATTAGAAAAAAATATTTTAGTTTGCCAGCTATTCTTGAAAAGCTTTGTAGTGAAATAAATTCTAATTTGATTATATAGTACTGTAACAAAACACAGCATGATTGTATTTGAATAAGATAGCATCTCTGATAGTTATAGCTTTCAGTGTGCAAATCTAAACTGTCCTGACAGCAGCCACTAATTTAAAAATAATTACACAGAACTCACTAAGAGCTTTTGTTAAGAACTGCTTTTTTGAAAGCCTTGCTCAGAATTATAGGTCCTTTAGAACCATGAATTCAAAAGGAGCAGAAAACATAGTATGTTTAGAGAAACTTCCTGTTCATTTATATGTCTGTAAAATACAAGCTAATGAGTTGCTTTGTTTTATCCCCAAACATGACTCGAACAGCTTTTAAAACCGTTTCAGTTGTAGGGACTGAAAATCCCTGGATGTGGCACAGACAAAATGATATTATCCAGGATGCTAATCTTGTGGACGCAAAATGTTTTAGAGAAAAGCTCCTTAGAATACTTTATAGAATGGGACAAGAGCTGCGTAGCTACTGTCACAGTGGGAGGATCTCAAAAAACACGTAGAAGGTGATTTTAACTTGAGGAAGGGGACCTCAGGACTAAGGACCCTTAGTCTGCCCTGGGAGTCAATTCATGCTGTGCCTTTTAGCAGCTAGGAAATTCTATGATGTCACTATTCATGCTGATCTATGACAATAACAAGCAAATCTGGAAGATAAGAGACAAGGGCAGAACATCTTCTGCTCCCTTTTTAGCCCAGTAAACTTGGCACTGGCACAGTTAAAGTTATGATAAGAACAAGCAGTTTACAGAAATGCAGGGAATAAGACCGAAGAGCTCAATTTGAAAGTAGGTTGTCGTATGTCTGGGTGATGCAGTACTGACCACCAGCTTTCAACCTTATCTCAACAAGTTACACTACAAGCTGATCATATTTGCAGCAGCCAGAACCTGGAGGTTGTAAATACTTTAACTATGAAAATTTATGTGTTTATTAATATATACACTTCGGGGGTGGCGAGAGGGAAGAAACTAAGTCCTGGAATACTATGGCAATACTAACCTCTTGCTAATGCCTTTCTGGCAGTTGAACTTTGATGATTTCATAGAATCTGATGGTTGCATAGCATCATAGAATGGTTTGACTTGGAAGGGACCTTTAAAGGTCCAACCTCCCCCTCCCACCCCTGCAATGAGTAGGGACATCTTCAACTAGATCAGGTTGCTCAGAGCTCCCTCCAACCTGACCTGGAATGTTTCCAGGCATGAGGCATCTACCACTTCTCTGGAAAATCTGCACCAGTGTTTCACCACCCTCATTGTAAAACATTTCTTCCTTATATGTAGTCTGAATCTTCCCACTTTTAGTTTAAAACCATTACCCCTTGCCCTATTGCAACAGGCCCCGGTAAAAAGTCTGTCCCCATCTTTCCTGTAGGTCCCCTTTAACTACACAATAAAGGTCTTCCCAGAGCTTTCTCTTCTCCAAGCTGAACAACCCCAACTCTCTCAGCCTGTCCTCGTAGGACAGGTATTCCACTTCTCTCAGCATCTTTGTGGCCCTCCTCTGGACCCACTCCAACAGGTCCATGTCCCATGACCTTCCTTTTCTGCCTGACATACCTGCAGAAGCCCTTTTTTATTATTCTTTGTGTGCCTTGCCAAGTTCAGCTCCAGCTGTGCCTTGGCCTTCCTCACCCCATCCCTACGCAACCAGGTAACGTCCCTATACTTTTCCCAGGATACCTGTAACTGCTTCCACTGCCTGTGCATTTCCTTCTTGCCCTTTAGTTTGACCAGCATGTCTTTACTCAGCCATGCCAGTCTCTTGCCTTCCCTTCCTGATTTCTTACACATGATCCAGAGCTGTATTTAATAAAAAAAACCCAAAAAAACCAACCAAACAAACAAAAAAAAATCAAGTTAAGCAATCTTGCATCATTTGTTAAAATCATAGCACAGAAGGGTGTTCTCTGAGAGAACGACATCCTTCAGGAGATCATCTCAGGAAGATACAGGCACACTGCATTTCACAAAGAATTTCATCACTGTAGGAAGTGAAATCCAATTATTGAAACAATTTCTTTGTTTTGCATTGTAGAAGATACCAAAAGAGTGGCTGTCTGCTTATCAGCAAATGTGTTCAACACTTTTAAGAAAGGGGGCAAATCTCATCGACAAGCTTGAAGGTGCCAGTAAACATGTGTCAGATTTACTGGCATGGACTGGTAACCGTGACAACCACCAGTCAGCTGTCTCTTCAGTGCTTTCTCCCCATGTAGCAATATCTTGACTTCTCCATTATTGTGGCAAAAAAAACTTTGCTATTTGCAATGAGCTTTTAATAGACTCACAATAATTACTATTTATGAGTAACATTCACATATGACTCTAGAATAAGAAAATGTTGTACTTAGTGCTTAAATATATACATGCAAAGAAAACGTCTGATATTGGGACCGTCTGGGTCCGAACCTGACAAAAACTTATTTCGGGCAGGGGGGTTTGTCTGAATTTAAGTGTATGACAGGGGATGGGCAGAAAGAAGTAAGACCATTTCTAATAATTATATACTGCTAGTTGGTTATATTTTATCACCAGCTCTGGATGTGTTAGAATTTCATGAGCATTGGTGACCTTTTTACTACTGGCTTAAGTAAGCTTTGGCATTTAAATCAAAGGCAAAGATGAATAAACAGACTCCTTTTCTCAGTTACCCTACCTACAAGCCCTAAGAAACATGCATCAGAAAACAGCTGATTGAGCAAATGAAATGTCATTTACAAGGGATTCTCAAACTGTAATACTTTAAGAAATGGATTGTAGATCTGCCAGGTAAGACTCAATTGTTCTGTGACTTCTTTTTTTGCCCTTCCTTTTAACAATGAGATGTAAAACAAGTTACTTTCAACAAGTGGAGAATAAAAGACTTACAAGCTTTTGTAACAGAAAACTTTGACCTGCTGATTTTGGATAGCTACAATATTAAAAAAAGTATTTCCAACAGAATTTTGAAAGACCATTTATTTTCACAGAGCTAAAAGCTAAAAGAGGGACTGGTGGAGGACATTAAGGTTGGGGGCACCCTAGGTTGTGATGATCATGAAATGATAGAGTTCAGGATCATGGGTACTACGCATAAAACATCAAGGAGTAAAATGACAACCTTGGACTTCAGGAGGGCTAACTTTGAACCTCTTCAAGAAACTGCTTAGAGAGATCCCGTGGGCTAGGGCTCTGGAAGACAAAGGGGCGCAAGAAAGCTGGTTGATATTCAAAGACCACTTCCTCCAAGCTCAGGATCGGTGCATCCCTAAGAGAAAGAAATCGGCCAAGGGACGCAGGAGACCTGCATGGCTGAGCAGGGAGCTTCTGAAAAAGCTCAAGTGGAAGAAGGAAGTGTACAATAAGTGGAGGAAGGGACTGACCCCTCGGGAGCATTACAAGAATGCTGCCAGAGCATGCAGGGATGAAACAAGGAAAGCCAAGGCCGTCTTGGAATTAAACCTGTCTAGGGATGTCAAGCTCAACACAAAGGGCTTCTACAAGTATATTGGAAGCAAAAGGAAGA
>VXBH01007712.1:867672-895599 GCA_013400035.1 Rynchops niger | reverse complement strand
ACTCTGCCTTGGTGAAGCCACACCTGGAGTACTGTGTCCAGTTCTGGGCTCCCCGGTTCAAGAGGGACAGGGAACTGCTGGAGAGGGTGCAGCAGAGAGCTACCAAGATGATTAGGGGACTGGAACACCTCTCTTATGAAGAGACTGAGGGGTTTGGGTCTCTTCCATCTGGAAAAAAGACGTCTGAGGGGGGACCTTATCAATGCTTATAAATACTTCAAGGGTGGGTGTCAGGAGGATGGGGCCAGGCCCTTTTCAGTGGTGCCCAGTGACAGGACAAGGGGTAACAGGCACAAACTTGAGCATAGGAAGTTCCACCTAAACAGGAAGAGGAACTTCTTTCCTTTGAGGGTGGCAGAGCCCTGGCACAGGCTGCCCAGAGAGGTGGTGGAGTCTCTGTCTCTGGAGACATTCAAAACCCGCCTGGATGCATTCCTGTGCAACCTGCTCTAGGTGACCCTGCTGTGGCAGGGGGGTCAGACAGGATGATCTCCAGAGGTCCCTTCCAACCTTATGATTCTATGATCCACTTGTTAGTTTGCTAGTGTTCTTTACCTGTTTTATTGAAGAAAGACTTCCAAGCCATAACTATCCTTGTATACAATTCACATGCATCACTGCTACTTTTTCAATGCTCAAAAGAAAGTCAGCTTACTCTTCCAAATACTGTAAACTGCAGAAGACCCTTTTCTCTGTTATCCACTTCCAGGGACTTTAAAACAATGGAAGTCCATTTAAATTCTGGCTTTTCTTCCCTTTCCATAGTACTCTTCTATTTTTCCTTTGGTTCCTAATGAACCAAGAAAATAAGACAGAGGAGATGGGAAGGAGAAGGAAAACAATATAGAAGTTCCTTGCACTTGTCTAACCAAGTATGTAGTCATGTACTAGTAACTTTGTTTTCTCCAGTGACCTGTAGAAATGGTAATTCCTTTGGTAGATAGGATCAAAGCTTTAAAAAAGTATTAAAATAGGATTTGGAAAGCAGAAGATATTCCCCATAGAGTACTACAATTTTGTGAAAGGTCAAAATTCAGGGTGACTTTACTCCACAATATTACTTAAACGTATTTTGTGTAACTAATATATCCAGGCAATATTACTTTCAGTAATTAAAAATACATATTTCTGGATTCTTGGAAATCAGAACGGCAAACAATGGCAGGTGTTAAATTTAGGCTGTTTGTACTCCATAAAGGATAAAGAAGATTGGAAAAATTCATGCCATTGCTCATGGGGGAAAATGCTTAAGTGTGTCAGACGTATATTTCTTTTCCTAGAATCAACAGCTCTTTACTAAGCCCAAGCTCACTGACAGATACAGACACTTACCATGATGAAGAGAACAGATTCCATAGCTTTCTTTACATTTTTGCTCTCCAGACTCTTATTCTAAGCTTTGAAAGAAGGAATATGCTTCTAGTCAAAAACACATCATTGAAAAATGCATGTTATCAACAAGGATAGCATTTTGAGAGATCATTTGTATAAAAAGACAAAGATTCAGTTCTAGTTTCATTTTAAAAGCTTCTGAAAATAGAAAGTAAGAAAGACTGGAGAGCATGTATATGCACATAAAAAGAATAAAAGACCTTTTAATAATCTAGATGAAGGAGAAATGAGTATATTCAGTAGCTTTCAAAGGAGAATTCTGATGAGATTTAACTGGACAGCTAAAGGACATCTATTGAAGTTAAAAGTTGACAAATGCAAAGCAATGCAGATGTGATGGTAAAAAGCCAAAGTTATTTTTCCTAAATTAAACGTATGAAACTTTAATGTAGGAAACTTAAAAGCACTGCAACATCCTGGGCAGCTCATTCTATCTGCTCAATGAGCAGAAATTGTTAAAAAAAAAAAAAGATATAACATTGAGAAACAAAATATGACTTTTATTGTTTGACAAATAAGTCTAAAAGTACAGAATTCCACTACAGAGATTAATACCGCAGCTTCATGTAGTGTCTTTAGCTATGTTATTTGCAAAATTATCTCACAGAATTAGAAGAGGACCAAAAAATTCAGAGTGAAGGATTACAAGCTAAGACTTTGCAGCCAGCTCTGACTATCTCAGCTATAGGCACTGGCATTATAGAGCCTCTAAGCTTATGTACAAGGAAAACAATGGTCAATGTAATACCATTGTACTGACTTGTCAATTCTTTAACCTCTTCTAATAACATAAGAGTTTAATAATTTGGATGGACAGGAAGAAATATAAACTCTGATCTTAGAGCAAGAGGTGGTCAGATCTCAGCAGTGGTAATGCCATTAGTTCAGATCATAAGATGAAAAAAAGTGTCCATAACTAATTGATATCCATCTATGAAAATCTGTTGAGATGTCAGCCAACAGGCCAATTGTTTATATGTTGCAGTACATTTTATGGATTAAGACATTTGGAGGAGAGCTGCTACCCTCTATAAGACACAGAGCCTTTCAAAATTGCATCTGTAGCTGTTTTAAATATGAATTATGTTTAATATTATAGATGCACATATATAGATTCATAGAGTAAGTTTGTAGGCAACATTCCAGGAAGTAAGGGTTGTACCTAACTGAATTTCTTAGTGAAAAAAGGATTCTACGGAAACACAAGAGATTCCTTTACTTTATGTGCTAGTGTATCATGCTGAATGGATTTTGGCTTTGCATGTACAAAGTAATCAAGACAACTACTACCAGTAACAGACTTAGTGCTATTTAGAACAGTATAGCTTAAAGTAAAGCAGATGCAGTTCTGGTTTGATAAGCACAAGAAAGGAAGATGTGCAACTATATGGATGCTTACTACATGATAGTTTAGAGTCTGCTTAGAACTGGCAGTAATAGCATGGAGCTATGGCTCCTCCAGTAAGTCCTCATTTAGACAAACAGCTGTGCTAGGGTTTATTCCAATTCTAAAAACCCCAGACAACACACACTAATGATCAGGCTTCTTCATGGAATTAGATATCTTCCACAAAAATGCGACAGAAAATGTACATGGGCATGTGCTAGAACACATGAGCGTATGCAGCACTGAAGTTACGCGCTGATACAGATGCTGTAAGTCAAATTTGAAAACGGATTCCATAAGAGCGCACTACATAAAACAGCAAAAAAGCTGGTAAGGGTATGTATAGAAAAATACAAAAGGGCTTTCACGTTCCTCACCTTTTATGTACGTTAATCTAACTTAAATTACTGTTCCACAAGTATAGTATGTTCATAAATATTTAATGCTAAATTTTATATACTAAGTAATGATGGTGGTTGGACTAGGTCTCCAGAGGTCCTTTCCAACCCTGTGATTCTGTGTGATTCTGTGGTTGTCTGTCCTTTCAGGAAATGGCGAACACAGAAATAAGGGTGTAAGCACAGTCGTCCTCCGATTTTGTACAAAGTGTTTCGAGAATACTGACTTGTGAATCTGCAGACTGCCACACTAGGATGATGGAAAGGAGTTTACTAGTGGTTGCATAGAATCTGCCTTTAAATCCTGGTTAAACCTAGAAAATGCAGGTTGATTAGACTCACAATTCTGTCAGCTAGAATAGAGTTACTTATTTCGCAGCCTTTTTGAATCATATATGCTTTTTTCTACCCATCTACTTCATTTCCTAAAGCACTTGGAGTTCTTCATTAAAAAATTCCACGGGTCCTGCAAAGAGCATTTCTCTGGCTTCACCCTGTCAAGCTCCAGTGACATAAAAAGCATTGCTCTATAAAAACATGCATTATTATTGTCAACAAAATTCCGATTTGGCATGTATGATGATCCTAGTTACTTTTAACAGCAAAAACCACAAAGAGAAGGATTGATATGATGAAAAATTAAAGTCAGAGAGAGTTTAAATACACCAGAATAGGACAAAGACTTAAAATATGGCATTTATAAGAGAGATACTGTAGTTTAGCAGCATGAAGTATTTCTTCTTGAATAATTCAAGAGAGTCTGGTTCAGAGCCCTAACCTGAGTGCTAATTAGACACAGCAATATACTTACTTTCAACAAAAATATAAAATAAGATCTAATTAATGACCATTTCCAGTGGCAAAAGATGAAGTTCTCTAATTTATCTCTGAAAAAAGACACTAGAAGAGAAACAAAATGAAAGGAGAGCTTTAAAAGAAAAAAGCATTTCAAAGGCTAGCTTCCTGCGGGCATTTCAGCGCCTAGGGCATCCTGCTCTGGTTAGCCCCTGGAACTTGTCATTCCAAGAGTAAGATGATTGTTTCTCTTTAGGAGAAAACTCTTCTATGCCAGTAAGCACAGAATAGAAGTTGTGCATTTTCTAAACTGAGGTATGTATACATTCGGACTGAGAAAGCAGCACACCAGAACCCACCTATTATTTTTTTTAACTAAAAAAGGGACAAACTGAGACCACTCAATTCTTTGAAATAGAGTTGAGAAACTCCTCCAGCAGCTGATTACACAGTACTCTGTTATAACACGGTTTGCACCATTTACTACATCACATTATTTCACACCTGGAAAGTGAGGGGATACAAAAGTTATTTATAGGACTTCAAAAATGTGGTAACACAGAGCAGAAGGTCACTAAATCGTAGATAAATGGAGAAAAGTTTCTCAATGAGAGTTATAGTGTGCTCACTAAACCTGCTTCCACTGTTATCAGCCATATTATCTACAGTACTCATTTGATTCAAATTACAAATCCAACAGTAATACAGCAAATAAACCCTAGCTAATAAACCGTAAGATTTCAACTGAATGCTTCCATCAAACATATGTATATAATTTACCTTTGAATTAAATGGCAGCTGACTCATGCGTTTTATTGTTCTAAATATTGCAGTGACAGCAGCAGAGCATTTTCATAATAATGCTAGAACTGTTTTATTAACTTGTGTTCTGTGCATGTTTGAAGTGATTAGCCGTACTGATCCAGCATGTAGAAGGACAGATGTTTAATTGGCAGTGAGAACACAAGAGTGAATTCTCAGTTGTCAGGTTTCAGGCAGAAGTTCAAGAGAAATACATGCCCATAGCTAAAGCTGAGTCTCATTACTGAGTTTTAAATGCCTATTTAAGCCCTCCTTGATTAGTGAAGTATTAAAGCTTATTAATTCTTGCCTCAGAACATTAGTTTACTTCTGATTTATGTGCACAGGAATGCAAAGACAGATCTTTTTAAGAAGGTAGTCTGTATTAAAAATCTGCAAGTCATGAGGATGATTTAAATTTGAGAGTCAAGGCATTGTGTGTGTACTCAGATGAAACTAAGATGTGAGCTCCTCCCTGCAACATTTCTCAGCAAGAACACAATATCACAATTGTGCCAAACTAGTCTGCTTGCAAATATGCTTCTCCTTTAAAGAGACATTAGCCTTATAATTTCCAGCAACTCATTAAACTTTTCAAAAATTTAATTTCAGGGATGGAACAATAGATATTACTGCGATCTTCTTCCTGTATTTCCTTCTTCACATTCATATTGACACATTCTTTCTACCTTCCTTAGAATCTGTTTAAGTATTTGCATATTTTGTCATATAATCAAAATAAAGTCTCTACAACCCTATAATTATCCATTTCCGCTATCTTCATTTCCAGTATTTGAGACACAAACCTGATGAAACCAGAAGCCGTACAATGTCAGAGAGATTTTGTGAATCCTTATTTAGAAAGCTACCATCTTCTAAGAACATGATGTTCTGCTGGTTCTCTTTCTCTGCATAGAGCTCAGCAGTCTTGTATTCAGTCATCTTCACTTTTACAAAGAGGGGTTCCACCTCTCAAAAAAGGCTACTATGGCTGTATGTCCTTTTGACATTGATACAGTAACTATAAAATGTAAAAGGTAATGGGACCACTGGGACAGAGTTTTCTTCTAACTATCTGAAAAAAATAACATAAAAAAGTCTCTGGAAAAGTTTAAGAAGCTTTAGAATACAGTATTTATTTGGAAATAAGCTGAAAACTAAGTAATTCCTCATTAGTTCTTTCTTCTGCTGCTTATTGAGAGGTTTTTCTTTTTAACTTCTTTTTAACTTACCAGGCATGATAATATTGGAAAAACCTAGCTTCCTTGTTATGGATACTCCATGGGTAAACATGGACGTATACTCTCTCCTAATTTGTTCTATGTCTCCATGAAGCAACTGAAGAGAAACTGCCAGACCTGAAAATGATGAGAAAAACAAGGAAAAATAAGCCATTCAAGCAGATTATGGTCATCACTACTCCTTAATTTTTATATAATTGCAACTATGCATGCATTCCTAAGAACCCAGAAAATTCAGAGGCCATTCAATAATACCAAGTCAACCCACCTCAATTTTTTTCATGTATTTGGGAAGGGTATTAACATCCAAAAATTGATGAAGACTTGAAAACAAATACCCATGAAAAAGCATTTGCAAATTATTACTGATGTGTAACTAAACTACGATGACACACCGGATTAAAATTATCTCAGGAGGGATAGATTGAGGCCTTGACTGGAAAAAGAATCAGAAAACTGTCAATTTAGAGAAATGTCAATCAGTAATATTTGCTACTATTTCCATTTTTCACTATCTTCAACAAAATTCTGCCTTCATTTGCATGCAAGAAAAGGTGCAAACACAATGGTCCCTATCTACGGGAGAAACACTCAAGTCTCACTACAATGCATCACTTAACCCGATACAAAATTATACAAGTTCTTAATTCAAAATCTGAAGAATGAAAATCTAATAAACCAATATAGCATAATCAGCATTTTTCACTTAGGCACAATAATTTCATAATGACTGAAATTACAATTTTTTTTTTTTTTTCAAAAATTATCATATTTAGTCAATCATGCTCTTTCCAGTGTTTGCTAGAAGACATGCAAAATGCAAGAGTGGCCATATAATCATTTTCCAATATTTATTCCTCTAGAACCGAGGAAGAATAACTTCATCTACTATATCTGCAGTATACAAATAAATTGCAAACAGTATACTTCATTACTGGGAGTTGGACTAGTTGATATTTAAAAGGTCCCTTCCAAACAAACCATTCTATAATTCTATGATTACGGCTGAGATTAACAAAACCCAACATGCATGCCTTTGGTTATTTCAATTATAATCACTGAGGCAAGTGTCAGGATGATACAGCTTGTAAAGATTAATCTTCCCTGACCTTCCACATTACTACAGCATATCACGTGTCAACGTACAGATCAAGGAGAAGATAAGAGCAAACTCTTCATATACACTGAAAAACTGGAGATAAACAGACAGCTCAGAAGAGTCATGATTAACTTTAGATTAATCTTAAGTAAATAACACATACATACAGCCTGATCAAAGTCATAGGTCCTTTGGGCTTTGGAAGAAATTTCCCCTACAACCATGTTACTATTTAACTGAATAAATTTACTTGAAGTCTGATGGTTCTTAAATCAGAGCTTGAAAAATCTGTCTTAAGTACTGCCAGTCCAGGCTACTGCACTAAAGAGATGAGAGATCCAATTAGAATAAAAATTTTATCTTTTTCCTCTTACCTACACTTACATTTTATTATTTTGGCAACTCCAGAGAACGTGATACTTAGACTAGACTTCCATTCTTTTATGAAAAACAGCTCACTTACACAGCTTCAACTGAGTACATAAACAGATCTTACAAGGAAAAACATTCAGGGAAGTCTATTCTGTTTTAAGGACTGTATTTAATGCCAAGGGCATTACTTATTTTGGTAATGGGAATTTGTTCTATGGTTATCCAGTTAACAACTTTTAGGAAGTAGTGATAATTATTATAGGTGTAGAGAAGAAAACAAACCACACTGTGGCCAGCTGGTGGTACAGAAGGTTTGTAAGAAGTCATACAGGCAAAATTCAGACTGTTAGAGCAGGTGACAAGTTTTTCATTACTGGATTGGAAGAGCAAGGCTATGTACAGCTCTCTTACAAATATGGAAATTTAGCCCACATCCAATCCTGTTTCTTTTACATTTTAAGAACTTGTTATACATACATATGTATAACCATACCCCATATAACCCTCTTTCACTGTTTTGTTGGAAACTTAAAAAACATTTGCCATTGCTACAAATCACATAAACCATAACAGTGTTAACCAGATATTGTACACCGCCTGGTGTTGAATAAAGTTATTGTGTTTTCTAGGCAAAAGTTGAAGACCTCTAATTCAATTAGTGCTACATTTTTCTTTGTGTACAAATTTCACAGATTTCATTGAAGAGTTTTATTTAGCTCAAAAGTGAGATAAGTCAAAAAAACTCATCAACATCAAAATAGTTTTAATTTAAGAAATAAGATGTCAAGGATTTGAAGTACTTTCTCATACAAGGTAGGAAAGGTATCAGAGCTCTCTATTTCACAGCATTCATTGTTAGAAAATGAAGAGTCATCCTTTTATATCCAAAAGCATCAAGAAAATCTCTCAGTGAACACACCTAAAACATGGTTTAGTCATTTTACCTATACTTCATATACGTCTTTGGAATACAAATGCTATGCACCCCCCAACTCTTCAGAATAATGAAGAACATCAGAATATTGATAGCAAAGCAACTTAAAAATGTTATATGGTGTAAACAGTCCAGTACAATAGGAAAGAGTGAAACTAAACCAGAATGGAAACAGAGGAAAGATGCGCAGGAAAGGAAGTCTGAAGAAGCTCCGACAACCAAGGTTTCAAGTTAACAATCTTGCCACAGAGGATCCAGCTGCCAAATAAAAAAGGAATTGACAAGAAGGGAAGAAGATGACCTAAAAAATCTGGTAAAAATGCTAAAGTTAGGAGCTTTATATAATCAATCAAAAGAGGGCCATCCCCATTTAAGTGTTCTGAATGCTCTCTCAAAGCTCCACTAATTCTGCAAGGAAACTAGACCCCCTTGCACTAAGGGCCTAAAATCAGGAGATGCATACCGTTACTGAGGTGTGACACCCAAGTTACAGAATAGGTTGCTTGAATTCCCACTGGTTTGTTACGTTCAGTATCTTGTGATGGGCAAAAGGAACACACTGTATATGAAAAGACAGTACCTTATTTTTAGTCCTAATAAAAGTTGTAACAGTCTTATCAAAGAGTTATTATTAGTCCATTTACAACGATACTAACAGACTCCAAAAAAAATACTTTTAAAATGACATATATACACACAATCTTTATGTTATCTACTCCTTGCTCACCCTTCCACTGCCCCTCTGGAGTCTTAAGGTCAATGGTTTCAACCTGGGAAGATGGTGTATGATGACCGAATTATCAGCATTTCAAGTCCTTTGCCGAAAGAAGCAGGATGTTGCATGATTCTTCCTCCTCTCTCTTTAGGCTCCTCTTGGAGTAATTTTTATGTTTGTTAACATGCTTTACACCTTGTTGTTTCTAGTCTGCACATCTGCATTACATCTTCATTCATCATATACAAGCGTGTTTATATATGCCATATATCTGTTCTTTGCTCTCTTTGTTTCCCCTAAAACTGGTTTTATTCTGCTCTCAAGGTCACACTATTTGATGACCAGTAATTGGACACTGGTGATCTGTTCCTAGGTCTGGGGGCCCTAGTATCATCCCATGGCAGTACTTTCAAGGTCTCAGTTGTGGTCACATGGCTTTAGTCTTCTATATGTTCCATGTTCATCTAGGATTATAGATAGCTAACTCTACATAGAGTAACTACATGTTACAAGTATCTAGTAAATACAAGATGTGTACCGAAGTGGGTTACACCACACAACTGTACAAAGCTAAGCAAGAGCTAAAATAAAGTAGATATAAATGTATTATCTTGTCTTTAGATAAATGCTTTTATAAGTCAGAACAAATCTCTGAGCAGGCTAAGACAAGTCCAGCCAGCCAAAGCCAGATAGGCAAGGCGGACTGTGTTGCCAGTTACAAGCCACAGCAAACCCTTATTTATGGGTCTATAAAAATACAACACACTTGCCAAAGAAACGAGACACCCATCGTGACTGGGGAACCATGCATCTGAAGTTGAAGTCATGGGGAAGCAGCACTTTAAAAAGATGGAATAATTCACATTTTACAAGGGACTAAATTTTGTGTCCTTATTATAAGTCAAATTACATGAATATCAATTAGAGTTAACTATCATCATTTAAAACATACTGGCACATCAGAGAGCCATTCAGATTTTCAGAAGTTGAAGCGAAGTGGGATTCCCTCAGACATACTGCAAATCAAAATGGAATGATCGAAAGTTACCAATTTCCTCACCAAAATGTAACCAGAATTTTGCATACCATAATGACCAGAAAGCCACTAAACTCAATCTACAAGGGATTAAAGCTGTCTCTATGGAGAAAAAAGGAAGAGGTGGAGAGGAAATGTTACTGCTCCTAGAAAGGAAGGTTTAATCACCAGACAGTAATGAGACAGGGTCAAGGTGGAGCAGGCTTCCAAAGAATTTGGTCAGCAGCCAATCTGGGAGAGAACATTTCTAGGAGAAGACACTCAAGGAGAAGGAATGCAATCAAAAGAATGGAGGGGTATTCTTTTTGTATACGAAGATAGAAGGTTAATTCATTAACATTTCTCCTATGGGAACATGAGTACTTTTTCTGTCATATAACAAAGGTAATATCCTCTGGTTTTAATTTATTCCACACTGATGATGTATGTCAACATCAGTTCTTTCTTCTCTCATTTCATGCACCAGACAATAAAATTATCAGCTTTAGAAAAAATTAGAGCATTCATGCTGAAACAGCTGTGCTAAGACAAAGCAAAATAGAAAACTGCAACATGCCACCATACACCGCATCTGCCCGTGATAGGATCACTACACTGTCTTTAAGACCTAGACCCTATCCAAAACTTCATAACTATGCATTTTCCATTTCTAGAACATTAGGAGCTAAAACATAACAATGAAAATGATTATCCAGTCTCTGAAGGACTGGTGCATTTTCTTTAATTAGGTACATAGTGTAGCTTTGTCCTCGCAGAAAAAAATTCAGTTACCCCCCCAGTGGTAATTAAAACCTCTTGTGTTAGCTATTATTCTTTATTTACTCGTTTTGAAAATATTACTGCAAGACTCTGTGTGGTACAGCAAACAGATCTGCTTTTATTTCTTTTGCAAGCGCATGAAATTTCTCACAATTAACTTGTACCATAATTCACCGCAGATTATTTTTATCATTCAGATGAAAGAGAATACAGAAAATCGGCAAGTTGCTGAATGAGCATTCCATATTTTTGTTAGATCTGTCATTTTACCTTAAAACAGCTTTTATACTGCATTATTGATTTCTGCCTTTAGTTATGACAAAAGGCAACTGTTCATTATGCGTACAGACCGCTTATTTGCATTTGAGCTTGTGAGGGGAAGGGGAAAGCATTTACATTCAGCTTCTATCTACTGGCGGCAGAGGATCTTAGATCATATTAAGAAGAAAATGCCTAGCAGCTGCTCAGGAAGCTGATAGAAAAAAAGACTTGGACAGAACAATATTCAGTACTGTTTGTATTTTAAGAAAGGTAATAAAATAAGGCATCTGTCCAAATAAAGCTGCCTGAGGGTGTTAAAGGTATTCTGAAAGCACACAGGTGTTCCCATTTCTGGTAGTATTTAAACTGCCCAAATCACCACTGCAAAGATTATACCAGTAGATTTCCACATTGTTATTGGCAAACAAATTATTTATTTAGGTAATGTGATCTGGAAAAAATAATTGTATAAATCTTGTGCAACTTGGCCACAGCAAAATCTGTGCAGTAAATCCCACAAATTACAGTCTGGGAACTGAAATTAAAAAAGGAGAGGTAGATTCAATCCTCACTGGCCTTGTTAAAGACTTGACTGTGATTACTTTGAATTATCAAAGGAAACTCCAAAGTCTTTCTCTTTTCCTCATCTTTAAATTCTGTTTTTTAGCTCAGAATAAAAGAATGAAACAAAAACAGCCTCTGCAAAATTTTGACAACTTTCTTGGAGCTCATGAATTAAATGAGCTCTTGTACCTAAGACTTTTGTCAGAAATGCCCTCAAGTGTGGAAAGTCAGGGTTTTTTTCTTCTTCACATGGAACATAAACACTTAAATGCAAATGACATCATATTATCACAAGAAAACTGGCTTGGAATTTCTTTACAGGGGAGATGGCAGAGCCTCAAGTATTTCTTGACAGAATCACCATAGAACAAAGGTTAAAGGACCAGAAGGCTAAATGGTGATTATAAGCATCTGGTCTAGCCTCCTTACAGAGACAATGAGGATCGCAGCAATAATTTCTCCAGTTCTTACCTTACTAAGCCCACTGATGCCCTTTTCTATTAACAATACACACAGCGTGTCAACACCCCTTTCCACACTACATTGTTATATTGCAAAAGCGAATCATCTTGCTCAAAATTTTTTATAATTACATTTTTACACACTCTTTTGCTAACTAGAATATTAGGCAGTCCCCAAAAGACACAATTTTACAATTATAAGTGTCTTGTATTGCTTCTAGTGCCAATAACAGACAAAAGGTTCCAGGGAAACACCTGTCATTTTCTCCTTCATGAAGTGCAGCTCTGCAGAGCAAACAGCCTCCAGACCATTGTATTAGAAATTTATCTACTTGCACTCCACTTATGTGTCTCTTCTCAAATAAAGAAACAGCTAACATTTAACTGGAACCTAAAAAAAGCATTAAAAGACAAATCCCCACCACCATAAAAGCCCAGGTAACATTTGTAATGAATTTGTAAGTATAACTCTCGAAGAAGCTAAAATCACGCATGAACGTTCTATACTTTAACATTTGAAGTAGACTTAAGACTTTTTATTCTTTCAGTAGCTAAAGTAAAGAAAGTCAACACCAATAGTAACAAGCAGACTGAATTTTTGCAAAAGGCTCATAAAAACCTCACTGCTAAAACATAATCCAGCTCCAAGATGGAAATGTGAGCCAGCTATTCTCACTATGCACCCTTAGCTAGGAAGTTCCGAAGTTAAATTGAGTGCCATTTCTGCAATGACGTGCATAATTGCAGTACTGCGATGAACATCAGGTCATTAGCTTCCACTGGATAGAAGATGCCCCTGACAGTATCACAAATGCACATTTTTCATTCTTCTCTAAAAACAAGTCTTTTAGCAACACCCAAGAGCACAGTATGAATTTAACTTTATTAGAGTCCTGATCTCCAGTACAGTCCACAAGTCAGGCTATAGGAAGGACACTTACAGATAACGACACCAAAAATCTACCTTGAACTTTATCCTTTAAGTCCTTATGGTAAAGCCAGAACTTTCACAAACAACAACACAAGCTTAAATTGCAGTAAAAATGTACAAAATTACATCTGACCGGTCTATAAGTCTGACACATTTAAGGATTGATATCTTTTCCCCAAACTACCATAACTAATGCTAGATGCTAGATTAGGCTACATATTTTAAAGATTTGGTTACCCCTGAATTTCAGAAAAGGGTTTAACATTAGATTGCCAAACAATATCATCCATCCTGTAAGAAGTACTTGAAAAAGTAAAGTTCTACATATCCTTGTCTAAAAACCTGCTCTAAAACTGGGTTTGTTTTTTTTTTTTTATATGTCAAAGTTGTCATTCAGGGCCAAATGATCTTGAGAAACAAAATGGAATGCCTTAATTGCGTACTTAGTGAAGCATCTATGAGCACAATTCTTATTTTAAATGTATTTCAAATAGCAGCCTTCAGTGACAACTAATTCTTAAACACATCAAAACAGAATACATATAATCTCCTTGTCACAAAAGTTTACAAAGATTAAAACTGACAGATTAATAAACTGTAATAAAACTAGAGTAATTAAACAAATGCACTTGCTGTTTAAATGTTAGTGATGTATAGATACAAAATACATTTCAGTGTACCACTGACACATCTGTGAATCCTGCTGAGAACAAACAAACACCAGAGATCTTCTCGTCTTATCTGAGCACAGATGCAGCGGGTAGCTTGATGTGATTAATCACGTGCCCAGGAGTTACCCAAAAGTTACATACTTTGTTCTGTTCTATCTTCTCTGTCGAGTATGTTACCACTTCTGCCCTCATTCTTCCTCATTTTCCAACTGCCATTGCTCCACTCATCTCTCCACTGTGAGCCTACGTCTCCTTTTCGTGGTTGCTCCCAGCAGGGAATGCACATTTTGTTTCCCATCTGACATTTCTTATGCTGATTCACAGGAAGAAGCTCTCCTTGCAACAACTCTGAGTGGGGTAATGCTGTGAACTACTGGGATACTGTCACACAAAAATAGTCACACTGCTTCTTGTATCTAGGAAATACTGTAAGTTACCACAGCTCTGTTCCTAGAAATACTGCACTCTGTAAACTTATAATGAGCTGCCAGTTCCCTGTTGTATTTGACCTCTTGTAGCTATTCATCATACAAAGTATGAAAAAATGATGCTCCTCAGTTATACCACTTCATGGGGCTTCTGCAGTTTCTCTACTGCAAGGTAAACAATGACTCTAACCGGCTTCCCCCTCCATATCAAGGAACTTGTGAGCCAGATTACTTTTTGGGAAATAGGAGATGAAACAGCCAAAGTATACGGTTTTCCACCTGTTTTTTTAATTTCTCGGTGTTCTACAATAACCATGAAGATATTATTAGATTGCCAAGAGGCTGTTGAATGCAGGTAAATACGTGTGTAAAGACACATACTGCCCCAAAACACACACCACTGTTTCTATCCAGCAGCCTCCATTGCCACAGAACCACAGAATTGTCTAGGTTGGAAGGGACCTTTAAGATCATCGAGTCCAACCATCAACCTAACACCAACAAAACCACCACTAAACCATGTCCCTAAGCACCACACCTACCTCCAGGCATGGTGATTCAAACATTTCCCTGGGCAGCCTGTCCCACTTTTTTTAGTTCTCCCAGGCAAAAGGAAAACAAATCATGCCAATTTGGCACATCCATTTGACAGCTTCTGTTAAGGCCTTACATTAACTTTAACCTTTTAACACCATTACACTGGGATTCGGAGAAAAGCACCCTCAGAGCTTTGGCAGCAGAGGAAGAGAGTCAAAGTGCTGAAGGGGGGAAGTGATGTGCTGAGCATCTGTACCTACAGCTTCGTGAGTGCTAAACCACTTTTTTTTAGTAGCTGAAACTTCTCCTCCAGGTACAAAGAAGATTTCAGTCTAGTAACTAATATTATATAAATTTTAAAACAGATGGCTGCTAAGGAAAAAAATTCTTTTCACCTTCCCATCTCTGAATAGACTAGAGGATCAAAAGAAGTGGCTACTTGCAGAAGTTAGGAGACGGTGGTCATACTGGTTACTTCAGTTAATTAGCCACAGACAACGCTTCCTTCACTTGAGAGTCCGGTTTGAAATCCAAACCCATTTTTCAGTAAACTAATATATTTAAGATCCATACTTGGCTCAGAACTTGTGTCTTGTCAGATGAGTTCATGCCTTGAGCTGCACTACCTTGTGCCTTCTCTGACCGAGTCTTATACAACCACTGAGCTAGACTGAGATTCAGTACCAACTGATGTGTGTGCCGGGCAAAAAAAACAAGAACGCATACGAGGTAACAATAGTTCCCTAAAACTAAGGATGTTATCTTCTTTATGAAACTTTGGTCTGGTTGAATTAAAATGATAGCAGCATAATGAAATTCGCCTTTGAATGAGTAATCTCACTGAACTACAAAAAAAAGTTAGATCTCACTTTGAAGTTGGTTCCTCTTTGAACTGGTGTTGGACCACATAACCTCCTGAGGACCCTTCCAACCTAACTTACTGTATAATTTAATGCATAAATTTCCCCTCTAAGATAACACTTTGTCCTTCCTCATGATGGGATTCTTAGCAAATATCTGTCAACAATATGGGCTTCAAGTCCTCCATGCTTCAATTGGGCCATTATGCAGTTGCCCATTTATTGACCAGTCCCCTTTTGTTAGGCAGCATCACTTCTGCTGCAGAATTTTTGCACAGGTATGTGGAAACAAGTTTGAATTTATTACAGTAAAACATTCATTTGAAAAAAACTACTTGTGCATCTTTCTCTTTTAAAGAAAGAAATTAAACAAATTGTGGCTGACAGGCTTAAGACAATCTTTTACAAATCAAACCACAACCTCTATTTGTCTTAAAAACAACCGCTTTATTCAGGTCCTCCCTTCGTTGTATTTAAAAATTCATGATCCTGCCAACTACTAAATACAATGCAGTAATTGCTGATTTTATTCTTTTTATGACCTAAACTGTATGAAAGAGGATATGATTTATGTAGATTTTTCAAGAGCTGTATTTCGACCCCCTATGCAATGGTTAAAAAATTAACACTACCACTATATTAAAAAACATCCCAAAACCAGAAGAAATCATGCTCAAGCCTAGAGTGGCGAGAGAAGTCCCACCATTTTGAATGAGTTTTCTCTAAAGCTTAAGGCTCTCCCCTCAATTAAAGTTAATGTATAATTAACAGTGTTTCCAGTGGAGTTGCGATGTAGGTTTGGCATTGCTACCACAGAGTGCACCACACTGCGTTCAGTAAACCTGCAATTAGGTTCCATCACTCGACTAGTTCATCAGAGCATTCCAAGATAATGGCACAGAAAAGACCTGATTACATTCGCTATTTTCGTCGAATCCACAGAAGAGTCCACGGCTAAAAAGCAGCTAGATACTTTTATAGTTTCTTACACCAGCAATTTGACCTCTGTAGGATTTGAAAGGATTTTCAACTTCTTTGCTGAAACAACTGAAAAGCACATGTATCCTTGTCTCAACTCTCAAGAATTACTGCATCAGGCCATGCAGCTTTTCAAGACTTCTTGTAAGGGCATCTAAATCGGCATTTACACAGGAGCTTACACATGAGAATGTTAGGAACCTAAAGTAAAGAGCAGAACCAAAAGGGATGTCTTGCATCCCCTTAAAACTGAGGTATCCAGCCTTTCTTCTCAAAGGAGAGCAAAGAAAGAGGAAGTTGTAGTGAGTTTTTCATCAATTTTTAATATGCTTTTTTATTCTCATTGGGGAAAATATTCACATGTAACATGAGACAAGGCTTAAATCTCTCCTCTATAGGATTTGCTAAGAGGACATGAATACAGATCACGCTCAGAAAAATCACGTGCTACTTGGTAGGCTTTAGAGCCACTTTCACTTTCCCCATGGTATAATGAATATTTTCTGATTGTACACAAAGTTGAACAGTTGCTGCAGGGAAGTCTGAGGAGCCAAGTGATTAGCATGCTCATCTGGGACATGTGAGACAGACTGAAAATCCTTTTCAAAAATCAGAGTCTGAACAAAGACATTTTCTGGCTTTGAAGAATGTCTCAAACACCGGAGTAAATAATTTCTATGGTAAACCCAGGGAATATTTATATATTCCCTGAAATAGCATGGGCACAAGAGTCACAGCAATCCTTTCCAGCATTTTTTTTCAGCCTAGTACTCGGGAAGCTAAATCTAGCCCACCCGTATCCCGATGGTGCAAGTGTCCTGGGTGCTCCCACATACCACCCTGTTCCCAACTTCAAGCAGTTGTGGAAATGAAGCTACCTTAGGCTTTAGGTGCCTACAGGAAGATCTTGTGCCTAAGGAGATACTTTGAAGATGCTGATGGTGTTTAAGGAGGGATTACAGTAAGAACCATCACTGTTAAACTGTGTAACTTGCTCACAGTTGTAAGTGGGTAATTTTTATAGACAGGAACCCTCTACCTTCAGAGCCCAAAGGACTGCTCCAAACACTAGACAAAAAGACTGTTCCAATTGCTAGACATACTTTCCATCATCGTGTGCTGTATTAAGAAAATTACATTTCAACTTTTGAAAGTCTAAAGAACTGGAGGGAAAAAAAAGGTAGTGTCACAGACAAGAACATAAAGTTGCACATGATAAATTCATACTAAAAATCAGGAAAAAAAAAAAAGAAATTCATTACTCTGCATAAGCATGAACAATTGGAGTTGCATTCTCTGATTTTTATTTATTTATTTTTGTATAAACCCGTGTTTAATGACAACCAGATTTGGACTGTTCTGTTGCCCCTCGTCCTGAAATGCACTTCAAACCACTTTAAAGATCAACAGGTTCACTCACGGTACAGTAATTCTGTGGGCAAATGAAGCAGCTATTATACGATCAATAACAGTTTACAAGGCACTTTGTACATTACTGCCTACTTTATTAAAGAGAAAAGCAGCCCCCGTCCAATGCTATCTATTTATTGTAGTCCCAAGAAAGGTCCAGAGTATAGTTTCACAGTCATACCCAAAGAATAAGATCTGCAACTATGACTCACACTGCAAACCCTACAAAGAGGTTTCAACATTTGACAGAAGCCCAAGCTTTGATATGAAAGTGGTGACTTTGGCTAGGCTTCACTATCTAAAATATTCTAAGGAGAGAAAGGATGATTTTATATGGTTTGAGATAAGCCAGTTACTAGATCTGTAGTATACATTTTAATGATCTCTGGTCCTACAGATGCTGGAATAGAGATGTGTTATTTTCCGTGTAAGACTGATTTAATTAGATGCAATCCCCATGCAGGAATATTATTTTTTCCATGAATTTTTGCATTTTAAAACAAAGTAACTAGTTTCGAATTCTAGGAATAAATATTATCGGAAAAATAGTTTTTATAGCCAGCTCCACTCACGATATTACTGAAACCTGATTTGCTTAATAATTAAGAAATCATCTCGATCTAATGGTACTTATTCTACAAATTCTACAAACTCAATGTAAGAAATAACAATGCTACTAAATGCAGCAAAGCCTGTACAATTTGGCCTTTGCGTTAACAGTTTGATCTCCTACACTAGGCAACCAGGTGTCTTCTAGTAAGCTGATACCCGAACACTAGCTACAAAGACTAGTGGGGTGAATGGGAATTTGATCCACTACCTGCTACTCTAGTCTTTGTTATGCTAGAAATTCATGCAGAAAACACATTCCAGTTCCCACTCCTGCCAATGATGTTAAATTATCCATGAGACTGCATCCTTCCATTCCTGCATCCACTGAGAAGAGGAAAAGGGATGAAATCTGTCCTCTGCTCTTTTCTGGGCTGTATTAAGAAGTGACAGTCATTTGCCTTTATTTGATCTTTTGTAGACACAAGCTGAGAATAAGACGCAAGAGGATTCTGTACTTAAGAACAGAACAGTTGATGTAGAAAACATTTTTTTGGGGAGTGGGGGTTTGAATGCTAAATACAAATGCTATAGTCTGGCAACGTGTTTTACATGCAAGATTCTGAAATGATGTTTTGAATTCCTTTTTAGTTTTCTCCAGAAAACTGGAAGAATTTTTTTTCTGAAGAATATTACGAATTATCTGATAAAATACTTCAGCACTGGGAGATAACAATTTGTGGAAACTAAAGACCATGTGTGAAAATCTCCTGAGCTGAAAAAAACTGTACAGGACAGAATCTGAGGAGGGAGAAAGCCTAGAAGATAGACAATAGCTGTTGTTTGTTTACTGTGTTACCTTTCTTAAGTCTTTTTAACATGATTTGAAGACGGCAAGTGCGATATAAACCAAAAATTCAAATTCTCTTACATGTACCTACAACGGTTCCTAAGAGACAGAAAAACCCATGTCTCCTGTAATGCAAGATTTTCTCCTTTTTTGACACCTATAAGGTGGCAGACAAGGCTAATGAGTCCTCAGAACTAGCCATTCAATACTACTACAGAAAAAGACAACAAAGGAAAAAAAAGAAAGTAGTGTAACAACAATATTTTCCATGAGGTGTCAGCAGAAGTATCTGAACGTATTGCTAAAGCCGTGCAAGTGCTTTTTCAGGCTGCTAAGCAGTCACAGAGGAACAAATTTCATGTGTGCAATATAAATAACCTTTCATAGTTCATCTTTTAGTTGCTCAGTACCCAAAGGGGCATTACTGCTCATTTCCTCTTTCCCTCTCTAACCTTCACAGGCACTACTGGAACTCTGTGCCTCCTTCCCCCTGACAGCCCTTTTCAAAACGTAACTGATCTTCAATTTGCTAGCTTCGGTTTCCAGCCCCCCGTAACCTGCAAAAAAATTCATGTCTTTCATGTCGAATATTTGCATAATTAAAAGTATTCAAATTTATCCAATGTCTCCTAGGACAACTGGGTATTTAACAGTGAACTTTTATTTCATGAGATAAGATAAGCAATGTATCACAGGGTACGCAGGTATTATTACATGGACAGTCAGAATGACCAAGAGTAAGTTGCTGTTCTTGAATATAGTTAATACATTTAAGAAGCCCAACATTATACTTACTGAGTAACGTGCTCTTGTATTTTCACTACATGATTTTTATATTTATTGTCCCCTAAGATGCCTGATATTCTAAACCTTAAATACATGTATATATGTGGCTAGGTTCTATATAAGAAAATAATAGGATTAGAAATGGTTAAATATATAACTTCAGTCTTGATAAATACGTGAGCTTTTATGCACTTTCTGGTTATCCTCTAAAGATTGTTGAACATATATTTTCAAGATAATCATTATGCTTGAAATCAAGTTAAAGAAGCGTGTTGCCTACTACATGAAAGGTTTTACAATTAGAGGACAACCTGGAAAAGTAGTTCACCTAAGATTTTTCTACAGTCATATTTCAACTAATTAACCTTTCACAGGGACAAAACAATACATGAATACAAGGACAATAGACTCATAAGCTTCCCTTTCAGGTTTCATTTGAAGTTTGACTGCATCCCTGGATGACAGCATTCAGAAGAAGTTAAGAAGTTGGCATTAGGAAAACAAAACAAAACAAATGTAAATTCAACATCTCCTACAGATCAAACCACCATCACACAATAACAAAGGTCAGTTGTCTCCCATTTCTTAAGTCTCACACCCAAATTGTGGAGGACTTGTTGGTACCTTCTTGCTCAGCTGGGATGCAGAGCTACCAGTAGAAATGCAGATCAGACTGGTAGCTCCCAGTTCATTTTTTTCTGAAGTTTATTATACAATGTCAATGGCAAGTTTCATATTCCTGATGAAAATGTGAAGCAGAAATGTCAAGCAATAATGACCAATAACTTGATCAGTCCCACATGAGAACAAAACTCTAACGCAAACTGTAGCTCCTCAGCACGGAATAAAAGTTTGTATTACAGTTCCTTGAAGAAAATTCAGTGACTTTTTTTTCTCAAATATGCAAACGAATGGCAATATCATACATTTTCATCTAATACGAGTATTTTTCTCTATGGGAAAAAATATTTCTTTCATAGACATTAGTCCTTCTAAACCAGAGCCACTTCATTTGCAAACTAAGAAAACCCCACAAATGCAAACAGAAATGTGGCAACTTACCTGCATTGGAGCCTGTCAAGTTGTAACGCGCGTTCAGCTTTTTAATGATATTTTCATGGATCTGATACCAGTCGCTTTCTGTGTTGCACCTAGAAAAATCATTACTTTCTTAACTCTGCAATAGGAACACAAGTTTTTCGGACTGGCTTCATGGCATATCTCTAAACAAATCCTCTTTTGTTCATGAAACTAGTAACACAATAGGAGCTAATAAAGCCCCATGAAACTGCCTGTCTCAATGAAAAGGGTGAGAGTGCTCTTACCATTTGAGAAATGCACCATGGAAATATCTGCTTTGTGTGGCAAAGGGTGGGAGAAAGATATGAGCAATTACGCTCAGGAACTCAGCCATGACCAAGTTCATCATCTGTATAGATCTATTCTTCAGCGCTAAACCACACAGAAATCTATCTTGTGACACTCAAGAGGAGACACAGGACTCGGAGCTGGTCTTAGCAGACAGAATAATCTGTGCTGTACACTTCAGAGTTATTTAAAACAGGACATGATCTTCAGGAGGTAGTCAGTAAAAGAGAAAAATTGCATTTCAGTATACATTCAGAAAACAGCTGCCTTTCCATAAGGAAAAACTGAACACGTTCTAATGGTCACTTTTCGTGGTTTAGACTGGAGTTAGTCTTAGCATCAAATCTGGTTTTGAGCGATATTTCTTCTTCCATTGTTTTTGTTATTTTAAAACAAATGGGCATAAAAAAAAACAAACAAAAAAACCAAACAAAACACAACCAAAAAATATAATTATCCGAAAAATCTAAGAATTTGTTAATCAACAGCAAACACTTATTTAACTTTAACGTCTTGGGATTCTAAATAAGAGCCAGCCCACATTTTCACTGTCACACTAAATTGCTTTTCTGCAGCACCGATTCCAGCAGCTCTAATTCAGCACAGAGGGATACAGAGAGGAGAAGGGCTACCTGAAAGACTTCCATGCTTTCAAGATTTGAGTGCCAACCCTGGGAGGGGCAGAACTTCCTCCTGCCCACGGCAATACGCGTCCCAGGTTTATGTACTTAAAATAGACCGCTCCACAAAATGGTTCTTACTACAATGTCCAAGATCAGCAGGACATTACATGCACTGTGTTGCTACAACTATAAAATTGAACTTTCTTCCAATTACTATCAGCCCAAATCCACTTTTTAATCAACCATTCATTTTTAAATCTATTTTTGATTTTTCATTCTCCAGCACTAACTGCATTTTGCACTTTTGTTATGCCCATTATAGGATTGCTTAATTTCACAAAAAGATACTCTGCCTGCTTTTTTCTGTAGTTATAAAGTATTTCCACTAGCTGCCTAGGCAGCGCAAGGCGTTTAAACAAGTCCTAAAAGCACTTCATGTTGCCATAAAGAGAGCTCCAGAAGCTCTTAAAAGGATGTGAAAAATGTCGAAACATACACAAAAATCTAAAAGGATGTAACCTTTATCTTTACTATTATCCCATTTTATAAACACAACTGTAGAACTAATCAAAATTTCCAATCTGTGACCAAAAAAAAAAAAAAAATATAAGAAATTAGCTACTACACTTTTTTGGAACAGAAAGGAGCTACAGCTATTCACTTATACTGCATTTAACACCACTTCTTCTGATGCAAACTGACACTTTCAAAAATGAAGAAAAAAGCATTCCTTACATGTATACTTTTAAGACGAGGTCATCCTTTGAATCTCCTGCCAGCAAATCTGCAATACTGAGGACTGCACAGCCAAAGGGCCGTCTATATTGTACGTTGCAGGCATTTTTCTTTTCTCCAGCTCCCATTCGTCCTGCCAAACAAAACACATATTGATGCACAATCCATGGAACTGTCGCTCTTAAAACCACAGAAGGGAGGCAGAGAGCGATCCGGCGCAGTATGGCGACAGTCTGAGCAGATAAGGCCAAGTGCACTCATAGCAAATCTGGTCCATCTTTATACTTCATTAGGATAACAAATGGTACAGGAAGTCCACTGAATATGTGGTGATCTTGAAAAGTCTCAGACCAGAGGTCCTGCTCATCCTCGCATGACCTCCACTCAACAAACAACACTTTCTGATACCCAGTGAAACCCCCCTCATGACACCACCAAATTAAATTTAGAGTTCAGACACGACAGTGTTCAACATTTGCTGTCCAATAAGAATTATTTTACTGTGGTTGTTGCTACCCATGATTTATACGAGAGGTGTTTTGATTCAGCCATTCAAATTTAGTAATCAAATGCTGCTTCCAAATAGGCAACTGGCTAGCAAGGGGATAATTGACCAGCTGCAGAAAAATCAAGTAGAGATGAAACACTGGGGATGACAAAGGGCAGAAGAACAATTTATGCTAAGGAAAGAAAGAAGGAAGCCAAGGAAAACAGATTTGAAAGAAAATATTTTTCCTAGCCTTTTCTATTTGATTTAAATACAAATGATCAATCTTCTCACTGTGTTCCTGGCATTTGAAACTGCCCTTTTCCAATGATTTTATTCAATTGTGCACTGGCAGCTATGTATCTTTCCCAACAAGTCTTAATTTCTGAAAAGAAAAGCCTACGGTTGCAGTTGCTGCAGGGCAATGCCTCCTCCAAATATTCCTATGCATCACAACAGCTAGAAGAGTAATTGTTCATTTTCAAACCATGCAGCATATACATTTTATTTTAACTTTTTAATATTTTAGTGGTTCATTTATAAACTTGACTGAGAATATATCTGAAAACTATACCGTAGGAGAAATTCTATTCCTTATTCTTCTATACAGCATTTATTCTTAACAAATATCCTTAGATTACATGAGAGCTTACCATACCTTTTCCCAATCCTTGTCAATAAAACCAAAACACACTATTTTGATATTTTAATGAAACACTAAACCAGCACGAAAATGCAAGGAAAAATTATTCCTCAAAGCTGTAGAATATTGTTTACTTTGTAACAAGTTATTTCCGAGCACAGCATAAATTAACAGCAACTATAGTTCAAACCAAAATACCTTTCAAAAATAGGAAGAAAAGTTACATTTAGTAGTGCTCTGATGCAACTACAGAGACAGTTTACAAAGAAAACAATATATCTAAGAGGTCAGATGCAGACTTAAAGATTATAGTTTCACATCAATAAAGCCCAGAGGATAACTTCTTAAAATAAATACCTAACACAAACGTACACTTCTCTTCCACTTTGTTCTAGAGGACTTGATATCTGTCTATAACATCAGCGATTAAAGTTGTTAGGAGACTTTCTCCATTTCTTTCCCTCTCCCCCTTTTTAAAAGGGTCAGGGAGAAGACCAAATTCATCTGAACAATTTCAGATATACATCAAATATTAGACACTAATTAGGTACATTAAATTTCCAGGCAAGTTTTTCTATGAACAAAGGATGCTTGAAATTACTCTCTTTGGAACAAGAATGGACTCCCCAGTGACAAGTCCATCATCTTAACGCAGTTCATATTTGACACTTTCGTTTTGTTTTGTGATAGTAACAAAATATCCTGCATCTAAGCTCCATTAGCAGCAAACTTGAAAAATCACACAACATAATGCTGACACATTCAAAGCAATTTTTCCATCAAAAACCAGGCATTTTTCTTTTCCAAAAAGTTATTCAAAGACCTAGCTAATACAACAAATCACAAAGCTGACCCCAAGCAGTCGTATGTCTAACAAATGTAAGATTTCTACTCACAGATGATGATACCTACCTATTCGGATAATGTGCACAGTGATATAGATGTCCTTCCTGAGTTCACTGCTACCCAAATCCTGCATAAGATCAGAAGCTCATTATTTCTGACTCCTGATTAAAATGTGACATTTAAAGAGATCTTTACACACTGCTTTCACTGCCAGTGAAAGTGATAAATGAACAGTGAGTTCATTTATACAGCATTAACAAATTATCCCTTAAGCACTTTAAACCAACTGTCATGCACTCAAAACAACTGTCCTAAAATATCATGGGCTAGAATAATCAGCAAAATCAGTGGGAGGACGCATGAGACTCGCTGTGTGCCTCGAGCAGCCGCGATGCATTTGTGCAATTCCTAGTATTCTCCAAGTACGGAGAGTGCTGCACAAACAGTCTTTATAGGTGTAAAATGCAAAACTGGTCCTTGTTGCAGGGAGAAAGACTGGTACATACACCCACGTGGAAGCTTAGATGAGCATCCACATATTGCCAGAAAACATTCAACTTGGGAATTCAGCAATACTGTTCAACCATCCTTTAGAGTTGATGTTTGTAACAATGTAAAAGCTTAGGGAGCAGGTCGGAGTCAGCCACAGAATAACAATGTCATCCAACTTTTATTTTCAATAGCCAGCACAACAAAGATTGAGAATAGGAAGAACTCACCACAAAGAGAGAACAGTGTCTTTCAGGCTTTTCTGGACATTTTGGCAAACCATTTCTATTCAGTCTTAAAAAAAATCTTTCACTGTAAGAAAACAAATATGACAATGTTGAACGACACTGCAGCAAAGTAGATCTTGTTGGCGATCTTATTTCCAGATGCAACCTTCCTCAAGATAAAAAAGAATGAAACAATTTGTTTCTAAATTTTTCAGCCATATCAATAAAAAAAAAAAAAAAAAAAAAAAAAAAGGAGAGACTAGTGAAGGGTGGTGATTTACTTAATCATCTAACAAAATTACCAAAATCTCAATACAAAATACAAGACTGATTGTCATTTGGAAGAATAATATTGTATATCCTAGTACACAGAGAAACACAAGCAATAAAATCCATTTATCCTAGAACTGAAGTTAGATGTGTAGTATGCTGGCATTGATTCTTGCTAAACAAAGGTCAACATTGCCATGCTTGTATTCAACCAATATTCTTTTTCATAGATACGAAGATGCTCCAAGGGGATATTTTTCCTACTTAACTCTATCAAAATCTCTCTAGAGTACACTGATTTTAGCAGTCTTGGAAGAAAGTTCTAGCAGCGCAAATTTCCTTTTCAGAATTGTGTTCTGCAATCTACCATGGGGTGTTAAATTCTACAGCTGCTACAAGTACTAACACTGCTAGTGGGGAGACGCAGAGAATTCCTATTTCAGAATAAAGAGGACATAAGACCCCACAGAAAGAGATATTACTTTTTGAAACATTCCTATTTGATACTAGGTCTATTATGGATCATCTCCGAGTAAACTTCATGCATAAGAATTTTATGAAAAACCAAACTTTCCATGCTTTGGATAATTTTCTCCAAGATACAGCCTCACAGGAAATGTAACAAACATAGTTCTGCGGTGAGAGATGTAGAAGGCAGGAAAAGTAAAGAAGTCAGAAGTGTTATATACGTTTCTCTTCGCCCTCTCACCCTCAGCCCCAGCTGGCCAGACATTTGAGTCTGGGTGCCCTGTAATATTCAAATCACAAACAGAATTCCAAAGTGCAACGAGGCTTTTTTCCCAACTGTAATCACCTTTCTGCTTATCCTGGAGGCTAAATGTGGTTTACCACTGCTCTATACCATCCACAGCTTTAAAAAATGGAGCTAGAAAATCACTAGGAATATGTTGGATAAGATCCAACTCAATAGAGACTAATTAAATCTTTATTGCACCAGCATTTGCCTTGTAGAAAATCTGCATTGATCATTCACAGAATCAGTCATTCACATTCAAAGGGACCTCAAAAGGCCCTCTATGTCCAACCTCCTGCTCAAAGCAGGGTCAGCTGTAAGGTCAGATTAGCTTGCTCAGTGCTTTAGCCAGTTGGGCATTGAAAACCTTCAGTCACGGAGACCACACAGCCAAGCTGGAAAACCTATTCCAATGTCTGATGGACCTTAATTTTTTCTTTATATTCAGATGGACCTTCTCTTTTTTGAATTTATCTCGTTTCTCTTTCCATGCACCATTGATGTTACTGATCTTCTTTTAGGTACAGGCAGGTGACTTACGTCCCCACAAAACCGCTTCTTCTCCAGCCTGAACCATCTCCACTGCCTCAGCCTGCCCTCCCAGGGCAGGAGCTCCTGCCCACAACCAACGTGAGGCCTTCTGCTGAACTCACTTCAGTTCATTAATATCGGTCTTGTACTGGAGCATCCAAAACTGGGATGGTCTAACCAACGCTTGGAGCACAAGTCTTATGAGGAGCAGCTGAGGGAGCTGGGGTTGTGTAGCCTGGAGAAAAGCAGGCTGAGGGGAGACCTTATCACTCTCTACAACTACCTGAAAGGAGATTGGAGAGAGGTGGGGGTCGGTCTCTTCTCCGAAGTAACAAGTAATAGGACAAGAGGAAACAGCCTCAAGTTGTGCCAGGGGAGGTTTAGACTGGATATTAGGAAAAATTTTTGCCCTAAAAGGGTTATTAAGCATTGGAACAGACTGCCCAGGGAAGTGGCTTAGGCATCACCCCTGGAGGTATTTAAAAGACGGGTAGACATAGTGCTTAGAGATATAGTTTAGTGGTGGCTTTTGTCAGAGTTAGGTTGATGGTTGGACTAGATGATGTGAAAGGTCCCTTCCAACCTATGCAATTCTATGATTCTGCGCTGAGCAGGGGATGATCACTTCCGTTAACCAACTAGCTATGTTCTTTTTGATGCAGCTCAGGATGCTGTTACGCTCCAGAGCACATTTCTTAAGAGCTATGTATGGAGAATGCTTGATTTTGTTTTTTTTTTT
>VXBH01007712.1:823702-867641 GCA_013400035.1 Rynchops niger | reverse complement strand
TTTTACACAGTAGCTATCCAGGCTGAACCTACAAACACTTTTGCATTGTGATTATTTGAAAACTTTTGTGCAATCCTCAGCTATGCAGCTTTTTTTCAGACAGCATAAAAGGCAGAACCTAAGAATAGTAGAGTTGAACTCAAATACCTCAAACTGCATGAAAACGTTATTTTCTCAGAAACGTTCATGTTTTATGATACAGCCAACTTCTGCAGCTTAGGTCTCCATGGAAACTTTAAAAACGAGTTTTAAAGACTGTTTATGTGAGTATATTTTTTTACAGAGAAACAGGTTGGTATTTTGCTGTTGATTTTAAAATGGTTTTCAAAATAATTCTGCCCTTTCATTTAGATTTAGCTCATTCGCAAATTGGAAAATACAGTAAAAAAAGTGCAGGGCTTTGTTTCTAGGTCTCACACAAAATTATTGTACATTGAGCAAGCATTATTATTTATATTACCGAAGCAGCTAAAGCTTTAGGACCCCATTATGTTGGGAACCATGCAAAACTGAATACAAAGAAAAGTCTCTGTTCCAGCAGTAACAATACAGCTCCTGTGCCCTGAAGCCTGCAGTGCATTGGTATGCGTCAGTACAAATTTGGCCAATACAAGGCGATTCTGAATTTCACCACCTTATCTTCAGTCTGTAGAACTATTTAAAAGTAATGCATACACACATTTCACTACATTTTTTGTCTTTAAAACAATCACTAGACATGTTGGTTCAAAGAAAAACACCATTCAACAAGGAATTGTCTTGCTATGGATAAGCCATCTCCATAGTTTACCTACAAACTGGCAAATACTGAGTTTAACTGGGAGTGTATTCTATATTTATTGAAGTTTACATTCTGCAGAAACAAAGGCACACCTTTTGAAAGCTTCCTACTCATTATCGACTACGATATGAAATTTTCAAGCCCTGCTTATACTCACAGACCATGAGATTATGATTCACAACACAATTAAAAGCCAAGGACTTTTGTCATGCCACAAAGAAATGCACGGATTGCAACAGACATGTAATGGTTACGCAGATCTAATTTCCTCACTTGAATTTGAAATTTTGTTTGACTGAAGCATAGGACCCAGTGGTAATGAAAAAAAAACAAACTGCAAACAGCAAATAAAAAAAATATAAAAATCTTAAGCCTTGTTCAGTGCTTTGATAATGTTGTTGTTTTTTTTTTTTTCTTGAAACATATCACAGTACCAGTTACAGCTCAGATTAAAACAGTTATCTTCGAACCTTACCAGGGACCAAATGCAAGCAGTTGTAAGATTATGAGAAAAAAATGGCAATGTTATATCTAAGTACAAGAGTGTATGTGCGTTTATACACTTTTTCAAAGGATTTCTATAGAGACAAACAGGCTAGAAAGTGGTTGAGAAAAGTAAACAGCCTTCCTAGAACGAAATAAGACAGAATTCCCAAGATCTGAAAGCTTGGCTTCAAACAGCAGCAAAAACTCCAGCGGGTTAAATCTGGGGCCAGTATCTTAACGCACAGCAGTTTTCTCAGCAGCCAGTTACACGTACATATATATATGGCAAATACACATAGCAGTACCCCAAAGGAAAAATACCTTTCCTTTGTATTGAGACAATTTGATTCTAGTTTACACTGGAATTAATTTTTTATGAGCACCAATCTCGCCACTTAAACATGCTGTACACATTTAAACTCTGCTGTCTTCCCAGTGAAAATAAGGAAATAACTAATGCTGGAGAGATTAATTTAAGAAGGTCAACAAGGGATTTTTGTACTGTAACTTCCCGTGTATCAGCAAAGTAACAATGTGTTCCAAATCTGCAGGCTTAATGCATGCATTTAAAAGAAACATGGCCACAAACTGTTCTATTTTCATTAGTGACCCCTATTTCCTTAGTATTAGCAGGAAAATGTTACCAGTCACATGTTACCAGTCTAGACAGATTGCTTGTTCTATGATTTATAAACACACTATCAAAAAAAGAACCAGCCAGATTTATACCACATGGCATATTCTTGTGGTAAAGCTATGTCATCATATAGTCATAGTTCTCGGTATAGCTTCACTTTCAGATGTCTTTATAAACGCTCTCTACTTAAATATAAGTTACAGTGATTTCTAAAGCAAACAATGAGAAGCAATAAGAGAATACTGCCTCATAATTCACCATCGTAAGTTTATGACATTCCAGAACACTGTTAATGGACATTCATTAAGAACGTGAATCTGAATTGACTTCATTTACAGCTAAAGGTTCATTGACTTCATAAAACCAAGATCAGATGCAAAATGTTGTCCTTGCACTTAGTGGTGAAATGCAGAGAAGTGTGGTACAACATGTCATATGTTACTGAAGTACAGATAACAAAGCCTTAAAACTATATTCTTAATCAGAGAATAACTGAATGATAAATGTGCCAACATGACTTAGCAGTACAAGCTGTTCCGCAGTAAATCAGCTACTGTATTTTAACTCTCTTATGCAGTTATGAAAACCATAACCAAATTTCTATCTGTAAAATAAGTAGCAATAAGCAAAGGGGGAGAGAAAAAGAATATTATAAAAATCAGATTTCAGCCAATTTCAGATAAAGATCAAAACCAAAAATAAATCAAACAAAATGATATTATGATATTATATTGAAGATTATCTTCATGTCTCTTAGCCATGCTGACAACATGGGGGAAGGAGAAGAAAAACATTTTCAAACACTAGCTTTATGCTTTGGAGCCCAGTTTCCCTCGGTTAGCTGTACAGTTAATGGGGAAAAGTGGAAAAGGGAAAGAAGAAAGTGAGATGGAAGGGGAGATGGATGGGAAAGGAAAAAAGATACATGTAGTTAAATCAAGCTCCTACTCTCTTCTTCTATCTCTTTATGAACTGAAGGCAGCCTTAAGAATTTAGTTTTTATGAACACACCCTACATTATTTTACATATTTGCACCTGTATTTTAACTCAGGTGGCATTACACATTTCTTGAAGAGAGTAACAAGTTACTTAGGAAACAGTAATTTTGAATTATTTTTCATGAAGTACCAGGAGCCAAAAGACAATGATATAGTTTTAAAAGCCAGACAGCATGCTGGAATCTATCAGCAGGTATTTACAACTGAAGAAACAACATATACCAGAAGCTGGAGTTCTCAGTAATAGTGAGCTTAGTCTGACACCACGGATAAACATTTTGTAGCACAGCATTTTCAGTGCACAGACCTACAGATCCTTTAAGCTGAATTACAATCCTGATTATTATCCTAGTCACTGACTGAGGTAACAGCATGGATACAAGCAGATCTGCTGTATCTTTCCCCAAAGGAGGAAATTAAACTTGAAGACAGCAGGTGGAATGGCTAAAAGTGAAGGGAAACAAAAGCATTTAAGAAAATTCCCTCCCTCCAACAACACCCGGGCTCCCATGTATTAATCACCATTTGGGGGTTTATAAACAGCAAGTCTGTATTCTTCTGTGCCGACCCTGAGATGCCTTTTGCCGCTAGCCAGTGCGACTGCAACACGTTCTCGATAAGATGATCTGTAAACCTACCAGAATACCACCAGCGTTGAATATATCTCATCATTACCTAAATCTGTCACAAATATGTCATGGCTGTAACCCCCTGTATTCTAACACTGCATTCATTTCTGAATGTAACTTGCAGTGCTTTCATCATCGCAATGAAAACCAATTATTTCTCCTGTTACACTCCTGTTATATTCAAATTTTACAATATAAACAGTAAGAGGGTTATTCATATGAGAGACCTATCAATACCACAGGTTAGTCTCCCTTGGGTTGGTCTGTCTGCTTTAAAAAGCACCTATGTACACAAGATCAGTTCAAAGATCTGTATCAGCTATCACCCTTTCTCCAACCACAGCAAGTAGAAAGTATTTGAGAAAGTATCTTCGAACAGTAGATAGGTAGGTAAATTTGTTTCACTGAATATGGGTATTCATGTGAGGAACTGAACTACATCATGAAATACAACTAATTTCTAACACACTCTCACACCTGGGAATAACACATCTGTACTTGTTGCTTTGAGGGCATATGAAAGATACGATTAAAAAAAGGCTCTGTCTCACAAAAAAAATACAAAACCAAATCCTTTCAAAAGCATTTTCTTGCTAGACTACAGTCCTGTCTTTTTTTAGAAACTCATTCCTACCATATCTACCTCATTTTACTTATCCACAAATGCAGTTATTTTGCTGCAAATTCTCATGCAGCAGTCCCCGTACAACTGTGAATCGGACAGTCTGGGCACTCAGGCCAAGGCAAATGGGGCTTGTTGAAATGCCAACTCCTCAAAAACGCTCGGAGCACTACCCTGAAGCAAAATGTTATTCTCTTGCAATTCAAGAACAGTCAGTATTTAAAGAGCCATTTATCAAAAATGTCTCATTAACGACAGCAAATTACACAGCATTGCATGAAGTCAGATTAAATTAATGATTTGGAAGAAGAAGTATTATTAAAACATCTAGAATGTCTTAAAGCCAGGACAAACCTTTTTGATCAGCTGGCAATGAAGGGCAATATACATCTGTAGAAAAGACATTTATTACAAAAAACTACCACAAGGCCGAAACATTTGGAGGACACAGCTGTGTCAAACATTCCTTTCATACACATTCTTCCCACTACATAAATCATATCTGCTTATACCATTGCTGTTGATGAGTTTGTAAAACTGAGCTGCCAAAAAATTTACTTACTTGCAAGGGATAAATAAAATATATTTTTGCTATTGATCTCTGAAAGCTAAAAAAATTTTAAATATTAACAAGTACAGGGGAGAAAGAGGACAGACCTACAGAAATCTTTGTAAAATACAAACCCACTGATATTGAAATTTCTCATTGGTCACAGTATGTTCCTGTGAAGAGTTTCTAAATCCAGAACAGTTTTCAGGTCAAAACCAGGGAAAAAAAAAAAAAAAGAAAAAAAAAATCATCCTCACGCTGTAAGGTAAGGAGCCTGAATACTCATAGGGCACCCAAGAGGCTCAAGTTCCAATGTTTGAATATTATATGTTGAGTACTTTTTGGGTCAGGCTATTAGTTACAGTAAGTGTGCCTTTTACTCTACTTTTGTAACTGTCTTGCTTTATAACACAATAAATGAAAATGTAATCAATAGGGCACACTGACTGACTGGGCCAGCACTTCAGTGATATTACCTCTGATGTGGAGGAACTGCACAGCAAGCAGTTCACGTCGGTATTCTCAAGCAAAAAGTATTATTCACTTGAGGTATATCCTTCCCATTTCCAGTTTTACTGGGACCGAGACACAAGTTTTTGCTAATCTCCTCTGACGACTCCTACTCCAGAATTTCTCCTCGTCTAGGATCCAAGCAGAGGAGAAGCCCTATGACTTTTACTACTTGATGACTACTGCCAAGAAAAGGCTGACTGACTATATAAGTCCTGACTATATTCCTGCACGTAGGAATCTTTCTGCTCACAATCAATAACTGGAAAAAATGAGGCACATTTTCTGAAGGGAAGCTTTTGAAGTTTGTGGAACTTCAGGCTTCTCTTTGAAGTTGCTTTTTATAACTCTGTACTTATTTTCAGCTACAATTATACCAAATACATTCTTGTTCAAAATGGCAAATTATTGGGTGTTTTGTATTAAACAAAGCCAACAATGAAATAATTAAGCCTGCTTATATATTGAGTGTGCATATATATCAATATAAAGGATGCCATAAATTTTTTTTTTTTTTAAAATTAGGAACACAAATATACATACCAAGTTACACATCTAAAAAGATATTTTCATTCCAAATGCATAAAGGGATTGTTAATAGAGCAGAGCCTGCTCTCTTGCCAAAGTGACCTTTACGCTTCTTTCAAGGTGTTTTGATCCTCCTGCTAAAATCAGGACTACCTCCTCAACGAGCAGGCTGGTTTTATTTCAACTTGTTTCTGAGGAGGGACAAAACAGAGTAATAAACGACTGAACTAGAATGGAGGACCCAAAGAGTCTACCCGCCAGAAAAGCAAGAATGTTTCATCTCTCCTGTATCTACGAGGTATGGATATACATCCACTGATTTTGTGTAATTCACTGTAGTACAGTTTTAATACTGTGCAAGATGAAATGTTTTCGTGCACGCTGTACAGGAAATTGAAAATAACACTGAGCGGCCCTACGCTGTGATCCAGTAAAAGTGCAGATTATGCTTTTTTGGAAATACTATAAAGGAGAAGTAGGCCCAAGTTCCATTGCTTCTGGTTCCCACGGGTTGTTCCCTGTACCAGAAACCCTGCTAGATCCTTTAGTTCAAATCCCTGCCCTGTGTCGCAGGCACGTTTGCATGGAAAAAGTCAGGATCCAAGACTACTTCAAGACAAAAAGCATCCATGGATAATGTGGAGGTATCCGAGTAGTAATTTCAAAGGAACCTAATGAAGTGAAGGTTATGCACATTAAAGAAATAGTATTTTAAGGGGAAAAGGCAGAGTAGCCTGTCACCTAATGTAGCCTATCACCTAATGATAGCTTAAAAATTATAAGGACCAACTAGATTGTGTGTAGCATATGATATGGCATTGTACTGAGCATACTTTAATGTACATACATTTTTTTCTTTACAAAAATCCTGTGTTGCTGAAAAACTACAATAAAGCCCTGTCCAAACTCTGCCTCTCTAGTCAGGGTTCACTTCTCCCAGAAATGCTGTGCTATTGGGATCAGGTCATTTAGGCTGAGAGACAGTTAAAACATATCCCTGAACAACTGCTAAAAAAGCAGACGCTTTTTTTTCCCAGTATGATATTAACTTTCATAGACAATTGTAGAAACAATCCCCTCTCTTTATGCACAGCTATTTATAAATAAAGCCTCTGAACTTCCATGACATTCAGAAACACAAAAGAATTGAATATTGCACATACAGGAGCAGAAAATCTGAATGAGGATTATCCCCACCGAAGTGCAGGACCTTGCACTTGGCCTTGTTGAACTTCATGGGGTTTGCACAGGCCCAGTTACTAGTCTGTAACTAGTGGTATACTCCAGGGGTCAGTGCTGGGTCCAGTCCTGTTTAATGTCTTCATTAATGGTCTGTATGATGATGCACAGTGTCCTATCAGCACATTTGCTGATGACACAAAACTGGGAGGAGTGCCTGAAACACCAGAGGGTTGGGCTGCCATGCAAAGGGATCTCAGCAGACTGGAGAAATGGGCTGAAAGGAACCTGCTGAGGTTCAGTCAGGGAAAGTGCAGAGTCCTACACCTGGAGAGGAACAATTGCATGCACCAGTACATGCCAGAGGCCACCTAGCTGGAAAGCAGCTTAGCAGAAAAGGACTTGGGGTCCTGGTGGACACCAAGTTGAACATAAGCCAACAATATGCCATTGTGGCAAGGAGGCCAATGGTATCCTGGGCTGCATTAGACAAATTATTGCTAGCAGGTTGAGGGAGGTGATCCTTCTACCCTCTAGTCAGTGCTGGCGGTGCCACATCTGGAGTAGTGTCCTGTTCCAGGCTTCCCAGTGCAAGACAGACATGAACATACTGAAGAAAGTGCAAGAAGGGCCAGAAGATGTCCAAAGGACTGGAGGGATAGGCAGAGAGAGCTGGGACTCTTTAGCCTGGAGAAGAGAAGGCTCAGAGGGGTTCTTATTAATATATATAAATACCTGAAGGGACAGTGCAAAGAGGACAGAGCCAGCCTCTTTTCAGTGGTGCCCAGTGACAGGACAAGAGGCAATGGACGCAAACACACAGGATGTTCCCTCTGAGCATCAGGAAATAACTTCTTTACTGGGAGGGTGTCTGAGCACGGGACACAGGTTGCCCAAGGACGCTGTGGAATCTCCATCCTTGGAGACATTTAAAAGCCATCTGGACATGCTCCTGAGCAACCAGCTCTAGGACGTTAGATCAGACAACTTCTGGAGTTCCTTTCCAACCTCAACCATTCCATGATTTTGTGATTTTGTAAGTACCACATAAAGGCAGCACAGATAAACAGTTGGGTCTTTACAGTAATATGGTTCTTTACACATTCGTCTCCACCTTCCATCTCTGTGAGTTAATAACTGCCATGCTACAATACCTAACCACTTCTCTTTATTTGCTCTGAAGTTCCAAATGACTATAATTAACGAACTGTTCCTCACAACAATATACAATATATTCTTCATTAGCCAGCGGGCCATCCATAAAGGATTCTTCCCCTGTACTTTTTTAATAACTTCTGGAGCCTCGTACTGAGTACTAGAGCTTCACAAATATGTTCTCCATCTCCTTTGTGGTCTAGTGTTTAACATTGTTTAGAAGCAACAAAGAATTTAACTATTCAAGTCTCCTGCATTTAGAGTGCTGACATCTGGAGCACTGATCCTAAATAAACTAGATATTGAAACTCAAGTGTAACCCACTTATATGCTTTAAGCAATATTTAATCTTTGAACTCTTGCTCAAGAAAGGCCACAGGGATATCTTCTCAGCCTGTAAAGAAAAAGGACATCTCAGGTTCTCAGTAGCGAGCCATCTGGGTAATGGAAATATATTATCAGCTTGATTCAAGAGGCATCCAAGCCCTTCCTTGCGGTTGTTCTGACTGTTATCAATAGTTGTGTAAACTTTATTTAGAGGGATGTTTAAAAGTCCAGTTATTTGAGCTGCGCTAAAACAGAGCAGACAGTTTTGAAGATGCTGATGGAGGTTGCGAAAAAACGCCTTTAAACATTTTCTTACTATACCAAAACCTTTTAAGATTTTCATAGAATAAGGGGGGGTGGGGGAGAATATTTGTTTCTTAAAGGGAGAAAAAGCTGACATTATGGCTTTTTTCTTAAAAATAAAATAAAATAAAAATAATTAGAACACAAAATAGTATATGTTTTGACCAACAAAACATGGATTTCAGCTTTCAGCAAGTGACTTAACTGATTTAAAGTAATAGCAGAACTGAAAAATGAAAGGCGTAAAAAGATTGATGATGTCTATCAACGTCACTAAAAAGGTGAGGATAAGTATACAAAAAAGCAAGCGTAATCATCTTATTCTTTGATACGGTCTGGAATCCACACAACCATTAAGCATATAATCAAAAGCTCACAAAATACAAAGTGCAGTTCGCTTTCATTGGCCTTGTATAAACAGCGTTTTCCTCTTTGTGCTGCTTAAGAATTTGTGCTCATTTGAGGGCAACATGATCGCTACAAACAAGGTTGTTCAAGGTGACAGGAAAAGGAGGATTAGCACGCCAACTTATCTCTGCTCCTCACACAGATGGGGCCAGAGGCATCCATCATTTGTGATAAGACGTTCATATCATATTGACACAGACACAAAAGTGTATATCAATGAAAGAAAACCTTACCACACTCCATCTTTCTGAAGTGCTGCCTTAAAATTTTCCTATTAATAGCAATCCTATTTGGAAAAAATTTAAAACATTAAGAAAACATTTTAGACACTGCAACACAAGAACTGTGTGTCACATTGCAGATTTAAGAAAAATAATTTCTATAGCAGCATGTTGGCATAACACAGAGGCACAAACTACATCAATGTAAAGGTCAGCAAAGCAACTGGGACTTTGGGCAGGAGATGATGCAGCATTCTTATGCATAATCATCAATGCCAAGAACAGGGTCCGCAATTTAGCAAATATGGGCAGCAGGCTTAATACCCTCCATTCCTGCTTTCATAATACAGCACCCAGACGACGGTTGCTGCTGTCTTCAAAATTCTCTTAAAAAAAACCCAGGCAAGATCTCTGCATAGCAAGGTGCTACAAATATAAATACAGTCTTAGAGTAGCTACGCTGGAAAGGGCAGGTATTTCAGAGGACATTGGGATATTTGATTTTTTGAACACAGTCATCTGGTAAATACTTTCTTTGGGGTCTTATTTTTTTTGTTTTGTATTTTGTAACAGCACAATATTCTTACGGCAAAAATAAAGGTAACAGAATCTCAGTGAATAAGGCACATTGTCTGGAAAACAGCTAACTTGTTACTTTGTTCCTTGCAACTTGTTAGACTGATTCTATTAAAAGCTGATAAGTGACATCTTTCCAGGATCTGATTAAAAAAAAAAAAATCAATATATTTTTGATTAAAGAATTGGTGTTCTTAAAGCTCCAGTGTAAATGGCCCTCTGGCTACGCTAAGGTCATCACTTTTGCAACAAACTGCTGTATTCAGTAAATGATATGAGTACATACAGGCGAAAAGCATGTACTATCATCAGATCTCTTTTATTTCTCAAAAAACCTGCCACTACACACTGGTAACTGTGTCATCTGTTGAAGTACATACTTTGTGATCTAACTGAAAGAAGAGAGGTTCATTTAATTAGCTTTTGTGCTGGTAAGAGAAGACACTCGGCACTGGTGAGGCCTCACCTCGAGTACTGCGTTCAGTTTTGGGACCCTCACTACAAGAAGGACATTGAGGTGTTGGAGCGTGTCCAGAGGAGGGCTACAAAGCTGGTGAGGGGTCTGGAGGACAAACCTTATGAGGAACGACTGAGGGAGCTGGGGTTGTTCAGCCTGGAGAAGAGGAGGCTGAGGGGAGACCTTATCACCCTCTACAACTACCTGAAAGGAGGTTGTAGAGAGGTGGGGGCTGACCTCTTCTCCTTGGTGACAGGTGATAGGACGAGAGGAAACGGGTTCAAGTTATGTCAGGGGAGGTTTAGATTGGATATTAGGAAACATTTTTTCATTGAGAGGGTTATTAAACATTGGAATAGGCTGCCCAGGGAGGTGGTGGATTCACCATCCCTGGAGGTGTTTAAAAAAAGGGTAGATGGGGTACTTAGGGACATGGTTTAGAAGTGGTTTTTGTCAGGGTAGGTTAATGGTTGGACTTGATGATCTTAAAGGTCCCTTCCAACCTCAGCAATTCTATGATTCTATGGTTCTATGATAACCCCAAAGCAAACAATCACCACCACACTCTTCAGTACTCTAAATGCTGAGAATCTAAGCATCTTCATATTCCAACTTTACAGAACAGAAGCTACTGATAATTTCTTAGGAATAGAAAAATCTCAAAAACTTCACAAATCTCATAAATCACCACATATTACAAGAGATTTATAAAGCAGCTAATAAAGACCATTAGAACACCAGAACACAGGATTGTTGCACTCTGCTGAACTGTTGAAAATACACATTTCCAGTCTCCCTTTGAAGTTCTAAGAATGTCCTATCTTCTACTTAAAGTTTAAACTTAGCTGTTTTGTTGTAAGTGCATCTTCGTCTCCTAAACTAACAATAAACAGCTCAAGTTAGCCCCTGATGATTCCTAGAGTTTTCCCTGGTGTGTTCCTGTATCTTGTTCCATTTGCCTTCCCTTCTTTCTGCTTTGCAGTTTTCGTTATTAGGACAGTAATGGCCCCCGAGTTGGGAAGGGGCGAGTGTGTGGCTGGCACTGCTTTAACATGTTGCAGCCTTATGGCTAGTCCCAGGAAAATTCTTTGATATATGCACTATGATGTCTTCTAAGCTTACATTCCTCTTCCTCTTTTATTTCTGTTCAGGTCACAAGCCCTGTTCGTGTATTGTTCAGTTTTTTGTTCTTTTTATTCCTAGCAGCTAGTTTAGCTAGAAAATATGGATATATACACATGCATACACAGTCAGGCGAAATTAGTATGCACCAATTAAGTGGAAAATGAATGACTTGCAACTGTGGTCTTAATGCACCAAGTGCATGAGCATGTCATCACTCAGTTTTAAATACTTGAATATCAAGAGTAAACTTCTACAGTTTTCTTGTTTTCATATAGGAAGTAGAATATTCATGTCCAAAAGAAGAGTTTTAAAGTGTGAAGACAAAGATTGGACAATTACATCAATATAGAAATAGTCTGCAAAGTAATATTATTTAACTCTTTATTAAAAACAATAATAAAGTATTTTATTATTACATCCACCTTAATACAATAGGACTAATGTTATTGTGGATGCCAACACAATTAGAAAAAAAAAAAAGTATTTTTAATAGCAATTTCCAGCAACAAAAAGAGCCTGGCAAAAAGTACGGTCCTATACTGTCCCAAACAAATGGCAAGTGATCACAAAAGAACATTTCTCTCTAGCTTACTAAAGTTGACAGAAAAAAATCCCTGTTTCCCAAAATGGATGCTGATCACACTAGGTTAGGTGCAAGTGATGCATCACAGCTGCTACCAATCTAGAGAAATCTTTAGTTAGGAAGTCTGAGGATCAAAAAGAACCCCAAGCATCACACGGATTTTTGTGTCACTCTCTGACATCGGAGTTCTTCTCTAGGCAAGTCACTTACTCATTTCTACACCACAGTTCCTCACATCTCACCTGAGAAACATGTTATCATCTAATTCTTAGCACATGTTGGGAGAAATATGAGCATTTATCCATGCTGTTAAGATTAAATATTATTTAACTGAGAATAATGTAGTTTTTCCTTTTATTCCAAGCACTAAAGGAATACTAGGACACATTATATAAACCACAATAATGGTTTAGTGGTTTTATGGCTTTAATTCCCATCTCTGACTTATTTTAAAAGGTGCTATTCTAGAAATGCACTGTCGGGTCACACAATGAGAGCACCAATTTATATGTTAAATTAGAAGAATATTCCTTAAATATATACATTGCCTACCACAACATAACAACAAGAGACACACAGACCATGCTTTCTATATTAACAAAAGAATTTTAATATATACTGAAGCAACAGTACTAAATTTGTAAATACATATATCACATAATTTTGATCCATCTATTTAAATCCTTTTAAAATATTTTAAGAGCAAATTCAGAGTGCTTTTTCCTTATGGATTCCACTCTAAGGTGCTAATGTCAAGAAGTCAGATAACTAATATTGAGTATCTATATCCTTTATGAAGTCATCGTTCTGAACTTGGAAGGCTCAAGCTTTATGGAAATATAAAGTAGTGAAACAGAAAACAGAAAAGAAATAGGATGGATTCAGCTCAAAATTACTTCCAGGTATGCTGAGCAGCTCTTTAATCAATACAGTGTATGGATTCTAAAAAGCTAGCCAACAAGCCCTGAAGAAGACACAGACATTTCATCAGCTGAATCACTTTCTAGGTTTCACCGACTATAACTACGTCTCTGTAGACTGTAATAGGTGCCTAGAGATGCAATTCACACAAAGATTTTAAGTTTAGATGCCTTTGGAGCTCTGTTACAACCCTAAAGCCCATTTATTCTTCATGAAACCTTCTAAAATTAAACAAGAAGGAGATGCTAAGCATTGGCATATGTCTTAATCTTGTCACGTTGCTCAGGACTACAGAAAGACACTTCCATCTACTCAGATTCCAGAGCCTTATGGCATGTCCCCCTGCCCTGAAGATACACTTGCATGTCCTTTCAGAACCAATTCTTTTCTAATGAAGCACAACTAATCAAAGAAAGAAAAGGTGATGAAGAGGAGCAAATGCTAAATTTAAATATAAAGCGTGCAATGCCCACGTTAGGTTTTGGGTTTTTTGATAAAGAGGAACAAGAGTGTAGTGTAGGTGACGAACAGATTTATATTAATAGGTTGGGGTTTTCTTTTAAGAAAACAAAGACTCATGCTCAGTTGCATTCTCTGCCTTTGAATATTCAATGACTATTTCCAGGGACTCTGGACTTTCTGTTAAGCTATAGCAATCGTCATTAAGATACTGTTTTTCTGTTTTTCTTTACAAAGATAAACAATAGCTAACATTGCTTAGTGTTAGAATCCTGACAAGAATACTTACTGAACTTCATTCCTGTGGCAAAACACATGGGTCAGGAGAATTAGAGAAAAGTTGTGTGCTGACATTCAGCATCATAGTTTTCAATTTGATATCTAATTTTCTTTCTACTTTATACACCTATATTCTTTTAATTTGTTGTTAGAATGTAATGAAGCTATATTTTCTTATCAGACTGTCAATTCTTGTCAAACACAAGAACTGTTAACACAATCTGCTTTCTGCTTATAACTTGGTTTGTCTCAGTTGCTATGGCATGCTTTTTTTTTTAGAGAGAACGTATAACAACAACAAAGTTCCATTACCTTTCATTGTTCAATGACTATATTCTAAGTTTGATCAGTTATTAATGTTGCCTGAGAAAACTATAACTTTAAAACAGCCTAAAGACAACCTTATTCTTGCACTTTAATATTAAATTATACCTTCCCTATGTTACCAAGTACCTTCTTTTTTCCTTCTTTTTCAAAGCACAAACTTTTCCAGATGGTAACATGCTATCCATATTATTATTAACTCAGATATTTTCAAAATAAAGGAAAAGAAAAGTCAAGCCCTTTCAAACTATTGCACGCTACAGTTGATCAGAAAAATCAATAATTGCAAATTTGCCAATTCACTATCACAAAATCATATTGGTTTACGCGTGTTAGTAAAAATGACATCCTCTTATCAGTAATGTATAAATACTGAAAATTTAATGAAAACATTCTGCATAAACTCTGCAGCAATATACAGACAGATTTATACCAACACATTAAAAATAGTCTCACTAAGAAAAATGCCACAAAATATCATTTATATATTGTGGTTCCTTGCAGATAAGTAACGTGAAGAAGCCAAGTGAGCTGTGCGCTGCAACATGTTCTATTTCTTTCTGAACATTGCTAACCATTTTGGATCAGAGCATCCTACTTAGAGGCTGCTTTTTCTTGCACTAGTCTGGAGCTGGACTACAAAGGGAGCTGCTATAGTCAAGCCTCCTAAGACTTACTATTCCTTTTTGTAGATACATGCCCCACCCAAGTATCTACAATTGCAATTCAGTTTAACCACGATTTTTGAACAAAAGTTTCTGTTCGAACAGCTGAACATATGAAACAGATAACATAAAACAACACCAGGAAAGAAAAAAAAAAAGGTGTGGAAAAAGATATGCAACCAATTACAAAATTAATCAGATAATGTTACTTCTAGATCTCCAAAAATCCTGTAAAGATGCTATTTCAGTTGCATAAACCTGAGCTTACAAAACATGAAACAGGTATATAGAGAGATCTTACATTTGTAGGTGCACCTCATAACAAGCAAAGTTAGTCTTAAGAAAAATATCAGTACAGAAATTCTATCATTAAATCTCAATTCTCAATTTTTATTCTCTCCAAATGAATACTTTGTTTAAGCGGGTACAGAGATCACTTGCTTTATGTCAATTTACATCAGATGGACAATGAACACTATATTATAATCCACATAAAGACACATTTTTGGAGCCATTTTACCTGTCAGCTTGTGCTCAACATTATGCATTCAAACAGTCTCATTAAAACAAGCAGGATTACACACCTGAGGAAAGTTTGGTACACATATAGCGCTTGCAAAACTGAAACTTGCGTAAAAAGCAAGAAAATCCAAAGAAACAAACCCTCAAAATCCTAATACCATAAGCAACGAATTGAAGAAATATATTTTAAGTCGTATATGTTCATATACTTTCTTAATCAAAGATCTTTCTGTTTCAGGAAATAAACTGTCATGTGTAATTCCTTAAGTTTATCTGTACTATAAGCAAGTTTCATCTATTATTTTCATTGCATTTTTCTACTGGACCACAAGACGATGACTTAGGAAGCCACAGACAAATGACACAGGTAAGTTGTGACAGACATTAAGGTGTTGCCACACACAGCTTTTGACCCGCCCTGTCAACAGAAATGAGCAGAAGAGTCTGTGCGTCCAGGCTCCACAGCTCTGTTCTTGCCTGTAGGCTTTGGTAGCATGGCAGGGTGTGAATTGCCCTAGCTGAGGAGCGCAGATATGGTCTCCTCTCCTACATCATATTTCTGAGGGAAGCTGTTCATTTCATACATTCATCAGCCAGGTCCTAAAGACCTCTGAAATATCCCACCCATTGATACTGAATAAAAATTATACATCATACCATACTGTTGTGCACCAAGACCTACTAGCTTTGGTTTAACTCTGTGATAACCTGGTTATGTCAGTTCCAGGTGTAGTTCAGAAAGACCATATAAATCTCCAGCTTGGACACCTGTGCATTCCAGAGTTTATTCTGTGATAGAGAAATACCTCGTATTTAATATGTTCTTGTGAAAACTCTCTTGGTTTCAGCTTTTTCAACATGTTGAGAGGTTTCTGTTTGTTTTGCAGATGGTTGCAAACTGCTTTCACAAAGTTCATCTTGTCATTACCCCCACGCCCTATAAGGCAGTTTGGATGCATGGCAACACGCTTCTTCAAGGTTTGCCAGTAACAGGAGGAGGAAGTTCACACATAATAAAGCAGCTACAAAAAGACACTGGAGTCAGCAATCAATACCTAAAGGTCAAGCATGTGACAAACAGCTCTAGAATTTGTGCTTTCATGTGAACACGAAATCCAATCCATTTGCTTTCATACCACCGCTACTGCCATAACCTTGTTTTCAGCAATCCATAACACTCAAATTGTTTTCTGTCAAGGTCTGAAGCTCTCTCCTAAATCTATCACCTGCTGTGCCATTCACTGGAATGAACACAAAAGATGTGCCCTGATGCACGTTTAATTTTCAGAAATGACAGTAAACTGTGTTTTGGTGACTAATGTCCAAAGTGCAGGCCAGAATGAAGTGTCAATATTTAGCAGCTAATACTGTAGCAATAGTTGCTTACATATGATTTCATTACCAATAAAAATCAATTTTTCAGTATAACCTTCCTTCAAAGCACTGGTTAGTTATCTTGGCCAACTACAAAACACAGACACTGTTCTGTCAAATTCAGCCCAAATTCCACATGGTTCCTCAAATTCCTATTGCCATACGTAAGACAACTAGTACACAGTCATGGCTTTGTACACATTTTGAGTAACACTTTTTACCCTATTAACAGGCTTAGAGCACTAGTTTATATTTCTTTTTGTGCGTTTGTGAGCCGTCTTATCTAAAGCGTTTATTATTTTGAAGACTAGTCTTTCATTTCTCTAGTGGCAAGCAACAGTTCTAAGTTTTGAATGTGCACTGATTAGGAGAGAGGAAATTAAGAGATACTGAAAAATGACCTTTAGGTCACAAAACTAATATTCACTCTGTATGCATACATGTATATATGTTCCTACACAAACAAAACCAACTCAAAACTGAAACAGCTAAACAAGACTGAGAAATACACATTATTTAAAGCTAAAATGATACTACAAAGTATTAAGTATAGAAACTGAATTTCAAAAGGAAGCAAAAAATTATCCTGAATCAAGACTGCCTTCTACTTGTTTCTGGATCAAAACATGCAATGCACATTGACAAAACCTGTGTAAAATCAGTATTCCAGTGAAAAATCATGTGGTACCTGATGGGCCGATTTTCTTTACTATCAAAGAGTGAGAAGATTACTTCAAGTTCCTCTCCCAGATTGGAGCACATTAGACTCTTCATCTGAACAAAAAGATGGTGACTGCTAGCTGGTACTGGTGTGTCTTTTTTTCGATGACGATGCTCCATCTAAAAAAACCACAAACAACACGGCACCCGGTTTGAATTAATGGTGAAAATCTCAAAACAGAAAGAGGTAAAAAAATGTAATACCGAAGTACTTTCTTAACCACAATTTTTAAACTTTTAATTTAGTATTAACTTGTAATAGGTTTTCTTTATTTTATTTTAAATTTCTATCCAGGAGAATGTAAGGAAGATACTTTTCCAGTGCTGCACTGCACCATAATTATCTCTAGGAGAAATACAGTAACCTCTAAAAGTTTAACTTTTTTCTACTTAGAAAATTCTAAGCCCCTTTAAAGCTTTGTATTACAACAATATAGTATTTCATAGCTGGTTTAAACAGTTAATGATATGATATTCTAGCACGCAAACACACAAAAAATGCTCTTGCAGAGGACTAAATACCAGTATTTTAAAGTAGAAAAAAATTATGTACATAATTTATAAGTCTTTGACAGACTGCTATATAGAAGGTACTAAATTCTCTTGATATGACTCCACAGTTTATATCTTCATCGTTTTAATCACCCATTAAGGGTCGGAAAAAAGTTCTACTATTTCCCTCTTACATTATAGCAAAAACAATTTTAAATGGCAGTATTTTTAAGCTACTTAGCCTTCAAACTGAGGTTATCTTAGGCTTTTTTTTTTTTCCCCTCTTTATTTTTGAAAGTACACTCCAGGTGCTCCATCGTTAGTTTTCTGGGTTATTCTTCCTCTGTATGTTTCTCTTATGATTAATTGTTCCTCACAGAATTTCATCTAGTGCTTTAACAGGATTCCCTAAGATTACATATGACTTTGAAACTGCCCAAAGGTATACTGATTCTAGCATAAAGAAATTACTACTAGGCTTGACATTACAAGTTATCAACATAATTAGTTAAAATTTATCAAAAATATATTATAATTTCAGCTCCACAGCAAATTGTGCCAATTATATTTTTGCTTTATTCTATATTTAAATACTTAAGTTGACATAAATAGAATGTAGTTTAAATAAAAGCTTAGTCTTAAGCAAGTAAGGCTCAGAACTGCATATCTGTAACAGCTGCAGTACTTAAATATAAGCCAAAGCCCACATAAATTAATTGGCAAGTCATCTTAGACCTCACTAGAGCTTAAATTGGAATAAGAAATATCAGTGCTGGTTTTAGTAACTCAAGACGGGCTTTCATATCAAAAGGAGAGCTTTTCTATGCAGTTTAACTGCTATTTACATTAATATATTAGAAAAAAACAATAGCCCAGTATGATTAATTATGACAATACTTGTACCATAAGTATATTATTATATTTCCACACGTCTTATCTAACAGGACTTATGAGCCAGTTAAAGCTGTAATGAAAGAGAGTCTCATAAGTTTTTACCGATTATTAAATTCAGGTTAACAGTCACAATTTTAATGACATATCAGAAAACAAACCTTTTAACAAATAACATGTAAAATGAGCATGTGCACACACAAATTTGATATCAAAGCATCTCATATAGATGTGGAGATGACATAACCATTCGAAAGAAAATTTCTTTCCTCGTAGTAAAACTCATTCTATTATCAAATGCCAGTTTATTTGATCAAAAAAGTACTTTTGGTAAAGTAGAACAAAGCTGCCATGAAAACATCAGTATGTAATTTGATAGCAAAAGTACTGAATATTATATTTACATACCAGCCTGTACAGCTCTGTAATGCTGATCTCCTCAGGATCCACCATAGCATATTCTTTTCTCGGAACTAAGTCAAGTCCCAGTTGTCTATATGAGAAATAAAGTAACAGTAACCAGTCTTCACATACAAAGGAAATTAATTAACTCATTGCTTCTATTTATATTTAACAGAAACATTCCAACAAACAATGTAGATGTTAATTGGTACTCTGCAAATGGTTTTGTTTTAATGTATTTTGGGTGTATTCACCATTCACGGGTTATCCCTGCCCTTTCTTCATTTCATAACGTTAATATGTTTTTCCACAATTTCTAAATCTGTCTCACATTGTGGATAATGTACACTGGATACTGTCCTTTGTACTATTGTGGACATTGTATAATGTGACTTACACTGGTATTGTCAATTTGAATGACAACCATGGAAAAGAAGATAAAAGAAAATCCATCTAATGCCAAAACATCAGCTAATTTTTAATTTGGACTGGATGGCATCAAAGCTGCTTGGCTGTATCGCCTGAACAAAATATGAAATGAACCTGAATCAACAGGAATAAAACTTACTTTCAGCGCAGCAGCAAGCAAGAAAGATTAAGAACACATATGGGGCAGTCACGCTGAATTTAGGAAAGATTTGAAAAATTAGAAAATCTTTTAAAAATATATTTTTAGGGAGTAGGAACTGACCACTTCAAAAAACCATAACAATTTCATTTGGTTAGCACAAAATTCTAAGCAGACAGGTAATCATACATAGTTGATTGCCGCTCTTCAGCTATGTTAGATATTGGGGCTTTCAGAAAGCAGTAGTTGCAGAAACCCCTGAAATTCCATTAATTCTATTATTCAGTATCACTGCATTCAGTCAGAGTTTAACTGAATAAATATAGGCTAAAGAGGAGACTTTGGAAACAGCACACAAATGTCAAAAGGTATTTTAACCTTTTTCTTGTTTTTTAAACAAAAGATAATACAATTTGCGTCATCACTTATTGGTTATTCAGATAAAAGAAAGATGCAGAGCATAGTAGCAAGATGTATGTTACAGATGGCCAAGTAGGAACTGAACTGGGCAGCAGAAGTCAAAAAGGAAGTAACATCAGCCAATACAGCTTCAGGTAAGACAACTGAGCTATGCTGACTGCATCACGTAGGAATCCGGCCAGGTGTGTTTTAAAAAGACATAGAAGTATATTGCAGATATTCCAATGCAAGTCTCTTGTAGACAGCACCACTGCTATGTAAAATAAACCAAGAGAAAAAAGCAAAATAAAAGACATTTTTCACCATTAAAGCATAGTGGACAGAAAAATAATGAAGGAGAAGGTCCATAAAAAAAAAAAAAAAAGAAAAAGTAACACCTCTAAGAAATTTGTTCCTTACTTCAACATTCTACAATGAGCCTAAAGCTGTGGTATTTTAATTAGATTATACTATTTTCATTTGTTATTATATTTACTCACTCATTGCCCCAATCCAGACGAGCAGTGATGTGTCGCTTGACATCCTTCATTCGATCGTGGGTGAGATGGCCGACAAGGACCTGCCTTCGCAGGTCTAGGATTTCATTCATTATGTGCCACAGTCGGTGAAAGAGATCCCCCTCATTCCTCTGTGACATAAAAATATAATTGTCTCTACATCAACTGTATAAACGGAGAATCCTTATAAATACAGATATGGTGGGGAAATCAATAAAACTCCTTCCTTATTCCCCTACTTACTCGTGATCTTTTTTCTCCCCATCTTACTGTGACCATTTTACCCACATGCATATGTGTTTGTGTGCCTATAAAAATATTTCAGAGTTTACCACAGAACCTGTCTTTGCAGCCCACTCCAAAATTTCACTCCTACTCCTCATGCCTCATGTTAACACAGCCTAATTTATGTGATAGATATTACAAAAATTCAACAAAAAAAAAATTCATTCCATGCCATAGCACTGTTTTATTCCAAGAACATGTTCATTCTGTGCTGCTGTCCCATCCAAACTGAGTATTTGGTCATGTAATTCCAGACTATTTGAACTCATACACGTAAGAGGAACAGAAGGCAACAGCTCCTAGCATTCTAACCCTGAACCACAGAGTGTTAATGTTCCTTTAACTTTTTCTTGTATGGCTATAACTGTCTAATAGTACTTAATAAATACTATAAAAAATAGTATCTCATGAATAAATAGTATCACGTAAACAGAGTCTTGTCCAGACATTTCTTCGCCATTTAACTGTGAAGCAGGAGAAATTATGTGAATATGATTGCTTTTTAAACCACATCCTCCTACTCTAATTATATACCAGTAAAGGACATAAACAATTTCCGATAAGTTTCCTCCCAAACAGAAGTCCTTTGAACTCTTCCATCATGAATTCTAAGAGTTTTTACTTGATATAGTTTTTCTGAGAAAATTTAGCTTGAGGAAATTATTGCAACCTCCATTTAAGTGATGCATCACACAAAGTTGAAAAACTTTCCTATTCAGAGTTGTTATGCTAATTCTTGCTAAAAACCCTAAACCCATTTCCCTTTTCCTTCTTCCTATGAACAAATGGCATTAAAAAAAAGTTCAGCTACTTCTGCTGCATAATTGCTATGAAAAGCTAAAATTCACTTACAAGCACCATTACTCTCCATCAATAACTTTTGTATTTCAAGGGCTCTGACAAACTGCAGTTTGATAAATTTACTCTTTATATTTCACATTTATTCACTTCATAAGCTTACTAAAATGGGCATTATTTTATTGTTTGTCTTGGCTTTCTCTCTGGAAAAAAAAGAAAGCCAGTGTCTTTTGTACACGCAGTAACAACAGCATTGAAGAAAAAAACTGCCAAAAAAGAAACAACTTCAGTAAGAACAATAGGAATAGATGAACTTTATAAGCAAAAGAAAACAAACAAATGAAAAAGGTCATACAAATAGCTCTTGAATTAGGAGCAAGAGACAAGAAAGACTTTACAGTCTGACAGTATGTTTTCACAGTTTTCCATCAGACACTAGTGTATAAAGATTTCATCTCTACAGTTAAAAAAAATAATGAAAATAATCAAACTTGATTCAAACACTAATTCAAGTGCATCTTTTTTTTGGTATCTGATGATAAGGTCTATTGAAGTAAATTATTCATGTGAATACAGGAGACATGCTAATGTTTAACACTATTAAGCACAAAATAACACTGTCAGGTACCCTTCCTGAGCTTTTCCAAAGCTCTAGAATTTGTCTATGGGTTCCTTGTGTCTCAAAGTGCTGAGTGGATCGGCAGGCAGCTGTGCTTGCTTTATAGACTTAGGTATGTACACCAAGGAAACATGTTTGCTTCTCTTGTTCCAGGAGAAGCCAATGTACTAATATACTTGCTAACATACACAAAGCAATCACACTTAGATATGCTTCAGACATTCAAGGAAACTACTTCCCATTATAATCTAGAGAAATTGCAAACAAGCTTTGAAGAAATCTTGTTTCTTAAGAAACAGTTCATACTGCTTAATTACAATTTAACTGCCAAGTTTAAAATGATACTGTATTACTGAAAAGCCAACAGAAAGACCGACTTGATTTTGTAGCTTCTTATATAAAAACTAAACAAATTAGCAACTGCCCCAACTGGTTCGGAGCAGCCTCTCTGAACACAATCCGTACTATCATCTCAAAAAGGCAGCAGACTGGCTGGCTACTTCTGCACCAGCCTGATTTGTAGGAGGTCTATTGGCACCGCTCGTTGCTGTTTCTTATGTAGCAGAAGCTGCCCCTGTATCAGCAGCAGGTAGCTAATCTTCTCACAATTTAAGCCATAATTATCAACTCAGCAATGAGTTAAGATGAGGGATTGGAGACTGTGCAGATGCAAGCAAACAGGTTCTGATTACATTTGATGTGTGTGCATTCTGTCAAGTCCAAACCATGGTTTGGCTTTAGTGTAGTAGATTAGAAGGTCAAATGTTAAAAACAGAAGACAAGCACGATGCAAATCCCAATTTAAAACTAAAATATTTTAGTTAAGCCTTTAGAGACACAACTGTATAGTCAAGAGAAAGTAAAAAGAAAAAAAAACAAGTCAGTTAACAGAGGAAATAGATGTAGGCATGGAAAAAGGAAATTACAGCAATTCTTATGGCTTAGATTATGATGTACAAAAAATTGTTAAAAGATGCAGAACAGTCAGCGAAGGCTGAATTTCAGTCAGAATAAAGAGGGTTATTGAACAGGTTTCTTTCTATGTGTTGTAAGTACACCGAAACAGAACAATTTCTACCTACAGTGGTAGCCAATTAAGAGAAGGAAATGGTAGGAAAAAGTAAGTCTCTGGTCTGAAACCTCTCAAAAGAATGGGAAACTGCAGCGGGTTCGCAGGAGACCTGGGAGTGAAAAACAGTCTAGGTAGCTTGTATCCAAGATCCTATTGATACTGCACATTTAGATAAATAAAGTAGAATAATCCCACATCTGTATGATTTATATAATGGAGTAAGAGCTACTTAAATGACTGATGATTCAAAACAAGACTATAAATAGGAAAATATCACGTGGCTGAGTTTGGAAGAGTTTTCTCTATGCAAAAATGTTTGCCTACCTTATTTTAAAAAAAAAAAAAAAGGCACAAAATTTTTAATTGATATAATCTTTTCTTCATCTGAATTTTTTAAGGGAGTTAATTACAGAATCAGAGAAGCCACATTTACAGAGTGAGCACAATAGAGTGATGGAGTGATAAATGGAAATTACAGAAATAACACACACCACAGGTGTTCTTTGAGAACGAAAGAATAGTTGCTTATTGCTTCTTTGTGTTTGGTGCTCACACAACTGCTACTGGAGTACTATGTCCAGTTCTTAGTCCAGAAATACAACATTAAATACAAAATGGGTTCAGAAAACAGGAACAGTTAAGGCTAAAAAACATGATTTAAAGTTAAATTGGAGAAGATGAGCCTACTATGATAGTTAAACATAAAGCTAAGACTGTAAATATCTATTAAAGCAGAACAATTTCATAGAGCAGCATTCTGTAGGGAGTTGAAATAGTTATGTCCTGGATTTGGCTGGGAGAGTTAATTTTCTTCCTAGCAGCTGGTACGGTGCTGTGTTTTGGATTTAGGACGAGAATAATGTTTTAGCTGTTGCCAAACAAGGTTTACATTAAGTCAAGAACTTTTCAGCTTCTCACATTGCCCTGCCAGCGAGTAGGCTGGGGATGCACAAGAAGCTGGGAGGGGACACAGCCAGGACAGCTGACCCAAACTGGCCAAAAGGATATTCCATACCATACAATGTCATGCTCAGTATATAAACTAGGGGGAAAGCTGGCAGGGACTGCTGCCTGGGAACTGGATAGGCAGCAGTCGGAGGGTGGTGATCAACCGCATTGTGCATCACTTGTATATTCTTTTATTATTATTATTATTATTATTATTTTCCCTTCCTTTTCTGTCCTATTAAACTATCTTTATATCAACCCATAAATTTTACTTTTTTTTTCACCCCCTATTCTCTCCCCCATCCCACTGGGGGTGGGAGGAGTGAGTGAACGGCTGTGTGTTGTTTAGCTGCCTGCCAGGTTAAACCACAACAAATTAATAAGAATAGTATGAATGAAACATGAAAATGTATACATGAGATGAAGTGAAGTAGCCACAGAGCACCATACATGCAATTTCATTCAAACAAGAAGGGAAACAAACTCAAGATGTCAGGGAGAGGGAGAAAAAGACCAGAGCCACAAAATATCCAGACAAGGAAAACAAGAGACCCGTGGAACGTGGGACTTTTACTTCAGACATATGAAGTGTGAGGAAGAAGTTCAAAACCAGAATCCAATTCTCTACTGTATGGCAGGTAAGTCTAAAATCAAGTCACTACTGCTCATCAAGAACCAGCCCCCAGCCTCCCTCAGCGCTGAGGACTCAACAGCTGGCATCCCTTGATTTCTGTGCCATATACAAGAGATCCTGGTCTAATAACGTGTACGCATTTCAGTGCATTTGAGTGTGTCGATGTGACTGGAAAAAAAAACTTATGAAAAAATTAGTGTAAATCAAATCAACTAGCTGAGAGATTTCCAGTAATACACTATATTTCAACAAAATACCAATACTGTTTCCAACACTTCAATTCAGCAGACAAAGGAATCCTTAGATCCAACAGCTACACAATCAAGCTGGATAAGAATCAATAAGTTGCTAAAGGTTAGCAGCTGTAGCAGTCAATGATTGGAACAAATTAAGAGGTGTATTTAGTTCATAATTAGAACAGTTAAAAAGCAAACTGAATGCTTTTTTCTGAAATATTTATAGTTAAACTAAACTAGAACATCTAAACAACAGTGTGTCTTTTGAGCTGGCACTAAATCAAAGCAACATTATTCAGGGTACTTGCCACATAGAGTTGTTTCCACATCGTTCCCCAGTCTCTTAAAGTTGATGTCATTTCTGTAATAACAGAATCTTCTGTTGGAATAACCATTTCAAATTGTCTGTAACACGCAGAAGAACACATGATATTACAGAAGCTTTACAAATCCCATTATAGTTACTAATATAAAGACTTCCTCCTGCCAACAGTGATGTCTATCAACCTACTCCTTCAGACCATGACACTTTCTGTTTGTGTATTTCATTTAATCCCTATGGAAAAGTCTTGGATGAAAATAATTTAATCCCCGTGGAAAGTCTTGGTCCTAGAGAAGTCAGGGTGAGTTTTTTACTACGAGATAACCATGTCAAAAACTACTTTCATAGCAGAGTAATTCCCACAGTTTCCAAAGGGATCTTGCTACTTCATCTTAGACTTCAAAAGCGATTTTTGCCACTCTATTTTACATCTCTGCATATAGAAATACGACAGGAAATGTCATTGCTTCAACTGAAAGAATATATAAAAAGATCAGAAGAAAACTAGTACAGTGTGAGTTAGTTCTTGCCTATTTGATGCTGGCCAAGAAAAGGCTGGCTTGGCTTTGTCAACCCCAAACTCTCTACCAACACCACCACTTTACATACCATCACCACCACTTCGTTCTCACACACAGTACAATTACTTTTCTCATTATATCATTTTCCTCTTCTCAAGTTAACATAACAATGTGACAGCCCCTGGCCATGATGTGCTGTAGGGTACATGGCCTGAATAGCAAACAAAAAAGAAAATGAAGGCAGTAAAGATCGAACTCCCTGAAAATACTGTCATGGTGTCTGCTAACAAAAATTATTCCACCTTTAAGCTTTGTTTTAGTGTGATGGTTTACAAAATTTTATTTCACTGAACCTTCAGTTTTATCTACCACCACTTTTAAAGGAGATAGGATCCTAGGGCATCACAAACCACATGTGGCTTGAACTCCATAGCAAACAACAGACTGGTTTACAGTAATGTGGAGCCATTTTCACCTGTGGGAATGAGACTTTTTTTTTTTTTTCAAATATGATTACAGTCTTCATGATTATTTTTGCTCCTCATGAAACATGGACCTTCAAGTCACTCACTCATGCTCCCAAAATAAAGGTCACCTACACCTGATGTTTAGGCCTCCATCTATTATGATGAGAAATGTCTTTGCCTAAACAGGTTTCAAACTGTTATGTGTCAGGTCTATTAATAAATCTAAATAAATGATACAGTGTGAATAATCTCAAATTAAGTCAAACTTTGGAAAAAACTGTGTTGAACTAAGATCACTGACAACCAAAACTGTTTTAAAAGTGGTACTGTCAAGTATTACATCTACAAAAAATAAAAATCAATGTTTCTTCTAGTTAGAACATTTGAGTTCCTAAACAAAATTTTAAAACTAATTTTAACCAACTGTTCTGTTTTTTATTAACTCTTCTAAAAATTAAAAGAGATCAGTTGTAAAAAATAAATATTGGCTTTTCATCACCTGAAGAAAAGAAGTAAAGGAAAAAACACCTCCATTCATTTACAGGTTTGGTGAAATCTTTTGCCATTGAACTGATACATCATTTTACCATTTTTTTTTTTTGTAAAATGCCAGCTGTTTGCAATAGTACAGCTGCTGTCCTCAAAGAAAACAACTAATCTTAAACAGCACGTTAATAGCCAGCTCCTGTACAGAATAACTTCTTCTAATGAAGGCAATGACTTTTTCAAGCCAAACTTAACAACAGGAAGTGAAAACATGCAATTATTGTCTCTTTCCTCTAGACAATACAGACTGATATTCCCTATCATGCTCTGTGTCTGTTCAGAATATGTCACTCCAATTTTATGACTATGAAGAAGTATCAGGTTAGCTAAGGACAACCATTTCAAGTCCTGTGGCAGTAAGCTGAAGTTAAAATATTAGAACATAATAAAATCACCACTTTACCTAGTAAGCAAAAGATTTGGAGTACAAGTAAATGACCGTGCATGTTTAAATATTTGAATCCAGAATGTTTCACCTACCCTTTGTTCTTAACACACGCATTTTTCAAGTGAATGTAGTTGGATGGAAATATGCCCTGAAAAATAAAATAGTTTAGGTAAAAACCAAAAAACTCCCCTTGCATGAGTTTGGAGTACCATTTAGTACTATTTAATATGCAAATGTGTGCTGAATTAGAAGTTAATTATAACTAGGGTTTCCATACATGGTTTACCACATTAAAATAACTACTAACAAACATGCACGAAAAAAGAATGCAATATATATTCAGTATAGATCTAAAGGAAACTAAAATGCCATATTCAGTAGTTTTAATCCCTCATTACTTCAGAAAATTAGAAGATAAATGCGTCAAACATGTAGACAATTGCCTGAGAGCTGACTTATCCTAGAGGTTTTATTAATTATTCCCATCTTGACCAGAAACGGACCAACTCTAAGGGGTAACATCTTACCAACAACATTTTAAAAATAGTATCTTCAGATAGGCATTCTCAAAATAAAGCAAAATAACTGAAGTTAACAGAGTTCAATAAAAATAAAGTTAAGTTAATAAAGAAAGTAAAAATAAAGTTTTAGTTGGTGGCTACTATGCCCTGCAGTGCATGGGAAAGGTGCGGTAGATGCCTACCAAAGAGCCTCAGTGTCCTAACAGGAGCGGTCCTTTTCTAGTTAACGGCTCTCCACTGTTCTTGCGAAGGGAGAGCATTGTTGCAGCATTCATACTGCTCTTAAACAGCACACTAACCTTCGCAAATCAGAACGAGCAAAATGAAGCAACTCGGCTCCAAGCTACTGGCTGGGAACATAATACACCACAGCTCTCTACATAATGCAGTGAGCGAAAACACATATAATGTTCTCCTTTATACACACAGCTGCTTACAGCTTTCCTTTGCGATGATGGTGCCCCCTTTTCTTTTAACACAAGCAGATGTTAGACCTTTGACAAAAATGCATCTACTGTGTAGCACCTAGTGCCCTTGTGAATGCTGCTACTTCTCAGTAATGTAAAGTAGTTCAGGAGAGCATCTCCCAAGGACAGTAAGATGTACAGCCTTGCACTTGTAACAACGTGCCAGAAAGCAGGATGGCTGCATATGCACGCTTACTGGAGACCAGCTGTCACAGGTAATTTCTTTGAGTGTCAAACCTGGCAGAATAACAAGGGAAGAATCTTGACAGAGCAACAGTAATAACACGCGGAGTTACAAGGTGCTCTTATTATTTTACTTTTGGAGAGACTCCCTTCAAAACCCTAATTCAGAAAACCGTTTGCATTCACACTAGGAAAGCAGAAAATATATATCTCATTTCTTCACACATCAAGTCATGTTTAGAAAACCTATTCATAACTTCTGTCAACACGTTTGACAGACCACAAAGCAAGACTGACAGCAAGCATGTGGTGAGAATTGCAACAAAAGACACAGAAGATGCAATAACAAATCCCAACTGCCTATGGCTTATAAATCAAATTGCAATATATATCAATGAGGTCAAAGTAGTAAACATCAGATTAGACTCTGTGGCTAAATTTATTGTTGACATTGACCTTCCATACAAAGCAAAGGAAATTTATGTGAGCAGAGACTGCAGGCCTAGGCAGAAAAGGCCAATGACTTATGATGTGAGCCCCTAGAAACTTTTGATATTAATGCATATGTGCCCTGTTTTGCAACTGAAGAGGCTTGGAAACGAAGGGAGAAAGAAAAAAAGAGTGACGATTACAATGCAGGCTAAAGGAGCAACAGATGAGTTAAGATCTTTCTTCAATGGCTTTAATAAGACTAAAAACATCAGTACTGTATTGAAAGAAAAAATAGGAAATCTTGAAATGGTTTCCCATATGAAAAAACAAAATCTTTACAGTCACAGAAGCTAGTCAGCAGGAGGGATTAAGAAAACAGAAAGACAAATAAGATAGGTAATGTTTAAACATATTCAACATGAACAAATGTTGAAATGTGAATTTCATAATATTTCATGGATGAAGGCAGAAAAAATAAATAAATCAGTGAAGTCTGGTTTAGAGTACTACCAGCTATACTACTATGGAAATCAAAATATGAAGCGAACCATAAATTTTACATGACAATACATATCTTTTATTCAACTGATACAATGCATGTGGCTCCTATAAACTGTCTCCACTGGGTGCTCTAAATTAATTCATCACATCAGAAAATATAGGCACAGCCTAACCAACTTTTCCAATAGTATTTACAATTTGTATTCTCATTAGTCTTCTCCTTTCAACTTAGATTCCTCTGAGTTCACAATCTAAAAATCAGACATAAAAGATAATTCACCAGAGCCTCAGGTTTGTAAAGAGTACCATTCTAATACACAGGAGCATTTCAGAAGCGTAATCCATTTGCAAATCTAATTAAAGTGATAGCAATAAAATACTTAACACTAAGCTCTAGTTTTCTTTTAAGAGTAAATATCATATACTTAAATGGAGACTATAAACTTTTAAAAAGTAAACACACGTTTTTGCCAAAGAATGCAAAACTGCAATTGACCTTTACCTTAACACTGGGGTTTTTTAAGGCAAATCCTCGGTACCATCCTGTGAAGAAAGAACATTTTGCTTTTTAAAGTATGCAAATCATTTCCATCTGTAAAACAGATTTCATCTTTCTCTTTTGGACAGATATGACAATTACACTGTGCTGTCAGACTGCATTCATTTAAAAGACTTTCCATACAATGAAAAGTATTATGTTTAAACCAGTTCATATTCAGATGACTTAATTCACACATTTTCGGGAATTACTCTTTAACCCTGTATCCCCAAATACTTCTAACAATGTAACCCAGGTATATTTTACGCTAGACACCACACCACATAAAAGGGAAGTGTTCACTGTAAATATTTACAAAAAATTTTTGGACTTTGTGTTCTAAATCTATCAATCACATTACTATACAAAATTCATAATATACCTGATTGAAAAGAACAGATCCTATCCCTTTTGTAAGAAAATTTCTTATGAGACTATCAGTATATAATCCTGATATGAAATCAAAAAATACCTAAGCAATCCTAAATGATCAAAAAATCATGTGGACAGATAAGCCTTAGGTAACGTATTACAGAGGCAGATTATGGAAAAAAAAATGCAACTTTATTTCTCTTACACTAGTAATGGACATTTGCTAAAAACATATTAACATTCTCTACCTCAGAACACAGGCAGAAAAGAATGTTTATACTGCTTTAAGATTTACACTTCTGACTTTGAATTCATTTGAAAGGGTCTTGATGGCAGCCAGGCTTCCCGTGGAAATACCAAGAAAGCAGAAGAATCAAAAGTAGAACTTCTTGCTGTTTTAACTGTTACGGTCTGTGAATGTTTATTAAACTGAGAGATTAAATAAAAAGAACAAACTGCAAATTAATTATTATAGGGATTAGAGCTCATTGGAATTGTAAAAAAAAAATTAAGAGGCTAGAAATCATTATATTATTGACTTCAAAAATGTGTTAATTTAAGAAAATAAATTACTAGTAGAGGGGTTCAAATCAATGGTATACAATAGTTCATTATCACCGGAAGTCCAGCCTGTGAACTCACCATCACATTTCTCTAATATCTGAACGGTGTCTCCAATCTCCAGTGATAGGCCATGTGGGACTGTCCCTCGAAAACCAGCTATTACTGAAAAAGATAGTAAGTTCCAATTATTTATACCATTCAAATAGAAATTATTATTCCTCTTGTTAACAAAAATAGTACATTAACAGGGGGAGTTAAGTGTAAAAACGAATAGGCTTACTGAAATTTAACAAGCTGTAAAAAGAAGCAGAGGTTAAGTCACTTTTATAAGCAGAAAATTTAAAATACAGGACTTGGGAAAAACCCAAAACACTTACAGACTTACTATACATGAATGGAAAGCTTGTGCTTGAGAACACTGTTAGCTAGACTGTAACTACCCTGGCAGAACAGAAACTGTCCTATTCCAAATGCTCACACTAACACATATCAGACCTCAGAAGTTTGCAAGCTGAAAGTCCCAGTATTTTTGTTGCCATCTATACCATCCACACACCGCAAAGGAAAATCTTATTTCACATGTGCTTAATGGATGCTATAGACTCAACACTCCATATAATCCCAAATGTGAGGAAATGGTTAGGGGGTGGAGACCAGGACAGCACGCCGTTCACTAAAATTAGTTCAGTGCACACACAGTCTCCCCTGCCGCCTCCCTGAAGCCCAGGCCATGAGCTCAGGCTGGGACAAGAGCTACAGAAATGGGCTTCTCTCGCTGGAGATAAAACATGCCTCAGAAACCAAATGTCCACCAGAGCGGTAATGTTCCCAAATACTTACAATGGTCAAATCTTAAGTCTTATATTGTTAGAGCTAAAAAAATAGCCAGCTACTCAGAACCAAAATATAATACTTAAAACCACTCAGGCTGAAAGAGTTGGTGGTGTTCAGCCTGGAGAAGAGAAGACTCCGGGGAGACCTTATAGCAGCCTTGCAGTACTTAAAGGAGGCCTACAGGAAAGATGGGGACAAGCTTTTTAGCAGGGCCTGGCTAATGGCTTTAAACTAAAAGAGGGAAGATTTAGACTAGATAAAAGGAAGAAATTTTTTACATAAGGGTGGTGAAACGCTGGAACAGGTTGCCCAGAGAGAACGGTAAATGCCCCATCTCTGGAAGCATCCCTCTGAGCAACCTGATCTAGTTAAAGATGTACCTGATTATTCCACGGGGGTTGGACTAGATGACTTTTAAAGGTCCATTCCAACCCAAACTATTCCATGATTCTATGAAAATGCTCATTCCTAAAAATGCTAAAAAAATCGATTAACATGATAGATAGCAATTCAGCTATTCAACCCTGTGCTTACTGTATTTGAAATTCTGAATTAAAATATTGCCTAATTTAGGCCATGAGACCAAGCAATAGTGATTTTGATTCTCTGATTTTAATATTTTTTGGAGCTTAATTTTGAAGTTGAAAAGCATAACAGCCTTCTACCAATATCACCTGGGCAGGAGGCACAAAATTACTTAGCGGTTTAACAGCAGTCTTGCTGCTATCAAATATCTATCCATCTAGACAGGAAAATCCAAATCTCACAGCAAAGTAAAAAATCCACCAACTCAGAGGCATAAGAACAAATCTTCACATTTAAAAGCCAAAAGAAACCCTATGGGTGCAGATATGCATACAAAGCAAGTACTCTTCCAAAGGACCTGCAAGGTTTTGAGTCACAAATATAGATTTTAGTGTCTCTTGCCTGATCAGAGGTCTCCCTGCCCCAGGCAGAGAACACACTCAAACACAATATAACCTGTCATCCACTGCTTGCGCTTGTCACATTGTTCGTCAAAGGCAGCAGGAGAGATTAGCTATCAGCAACCATGAAAACTGTAAATTCATCTGCGACTCTTTGCATAAAGTTGCAGATTTTAAGAGTAAACCAATAGGATATGGTTTGTACTACAGGATGGCATGTAGCAAAACGTACAAAAAGTACGTTTTTGCCAAATCTTTCTTCAAAATCTGAAGGCTTCAAAACTCATTACATTCAATCATCACTTCAATCATCTCAGTCATCACTGTGCATAACCCACAGTCTTTATTTATCCCCTTGAAAAAAGCATGTGAGATTATGTGCCTGGTCAGTCCCTGAGAGTTTGATGCAACATGTGACTAGTATTTGTAGCATTAAGCTCCTGCGCCCACCTGCCTTCCGCCCCCGCCAAGTCATGTGTATTGAATCAATCTCTGTTCAGTTTGGTGCTCCTCCTATCTCCAATGTATTTACACAGAAGTAAAATATCCTGCAATAAGCACACCAACCGTGATCAAGTATGCCATTTTTAAAGAGCGTCGGTTGCAAGACAGCATTTTTACATTGAAAAAGTTTCTCTAAGAGTTGAAAAATGAGACTTTTTCAATTAATTCTTATACAAAGATCTAAAAATGAAACAGCTTATTAACAATAAAGAGATTAGAATAAAACCACACCACCCCAAATATCAATATAGTGTGTATTTAAGTTCCTCTGTAGCATCAGGATGACAGATGTCATTCTAGTCACCTAACGTACAAGAAAAAGTAAATGTTGAAGCCTGACAAAATACCACATATGTACAGCCACCAAAAAAAAAGTTAAAGAGCTAGCATGCAAAACCAAACCAAACCAAACTAAACCCTTGTGTTATTACACTTGGGAGATGTCTTATTTTTAAACTCCATGTTATAAAGAGAATGACAGTCATTTTCTCCTTAAGAGCCAATATATCCTGTCACATTGTTATGATAAAACTTTGCCGTGACATTCAGTTTTTATTACTTAGTTACTAGATCTGTTAAAGATCTTTTTTAAGAGAAGTTTAAAAAAAAAAAAAACTTTTAGAACAAAAAAAGACTGAAATCTGATACAGTATAGAAAATAGCTAGAATTCGTTTTAGAGAACATACAGGGGAAAAAAAAAATATACCTTGAAATATGTTCTAGAAAGATGGCCTGCAGAGTACGAGAAAAAGAAAGAAAGAAAGAAATGAGGGCATCACCTGTACCACTGAGCCAGCACATTCACCTGATCGACTTGCAAAACTCTGGCTGGATTCTTGCAGAGGTCTTGCAGTGAGGTCAGGCTCAAAACAGACAGCCCGTGGTCTTCAGCAATGCCACTCAAAACAAAAGAAAGTGTACTGCAGAGCAGCAGATAATTTAATGCAAAGCGCAGGAATTCACAGATAAATTTATCACACAAATGTTTACTCAACTAATTTTCTACCAATCAAGTCATGTTACAGATTTGAGACTGAGAAAGTAGGTGGCTATTCATGTCTTTTTAGTTTCTCTGTGGGGTATAAACATAAGTAGACTACAGGGATCTTAAAGTTGTGGAAGGAGGTAGTTGCAGTTCCACTAGAGAAGATCCCAGGGCTCAAGCGAGCTAAGACACAGGGTTCTTAACCAAGTCATGACACGAATTTGATGTACTAAACTCTCATGCCCTTTCCTCCGATGACCATACTGTTCTGCTACACTTTGCAGATGCTCCTTAATTCTTTCTCCTAGCAGTAGTAAATATATAATTAATCACTCTGTGGTCACTGTGGTTTAAGGTGTTCTTAAGCTAACTCCAGAGCAGTACACACTATCATACTCACAGAACTGGACTTTTGATATATACAGCATTCACCAAGGCACATGCATCAAATATGCACCATTTTCATTGGTGTGATTATCACCTTCTCTCACTTCCATTGCAACTGGACAGCAGAGACCTTAGAAAAGGAGGCCGGACAGGAAAAGAGAAATCCACTCTGAATATAGCTCACCTACCAATATCTGCAGTCTTTGCAGATGTGATGTCCACATGCATATCCCCGGCAAGCTAAGTATCAAAAGCACTTACATCTAGATACACTTTTTCATCACTGTAGCACCCGCAAGTCATATAAATGTCCTGTTTGTGTTTCAAGCACAGGCATAGCGGTTGATGCCCTCTTCAATGACGTCTCAGCCACAGGAGAAATGTGGAACTCCACAATAAAAGTTTGTAGGTGGATATATTCTCAGAAATGGTTTAGAAACTGAGTTCAAATACAGCAGCTGGCTGGCATTATTAAATATTTTCTTGCTGCCAAAGGGCACTTGGAGGATAAGAAAGTAAGAAAACAACACAGGACACAAAAACCCAATCCATACAGAAGGTGAAAACATATGGTGAGAACTAGAGTGATATGCAATATTAAAACAGCTTTGGGTTTAATGCTGACCTTAAAATTTCTAGAGGGTATCGCAGGTGCAGTGAATCCCCAGCTATGAAGCAACCCATTTCTGTGAGAACTATGGAGAGATAATCAGAAAAAGAAAACTGGTTATCTCTTATGGGTTTAAGTTACCTGTCTATGATTAACTGCTAAAATTAATCAAGAGTGCTAGTATTTTCTTAATATTCTTCTTGTATATTTCCATAGAACAGAGTCAGTTCAATCAAGAATGTGACATAAGACCTTACAAGGCATCTTTTCTATGTGTTTCACAAAGTTTCTCACTGCAAGGACCTGTGTGAGTAATTGCAAAGAGGTTTCCAATCCTTAACTTCATATCAGACCACTACGGCAAAAGAAGAGAGGGAATAGTCTGACAGAGCTCTTGCATTCAGCTTCTCTAAAGAAATTTCATCTTTCTACTCTTAACCTAAATCACTGCCTGTCTGTGCTCACTGTTGGACAGTTTTACGCACACAAATGCCTGGCCTATAAAATGATCAATCCAAGAACAAGGTCTTAATTAAAGCCAAAACTAAGGGTTTTGGTACAGGAACTCACCTTCTGCTTATCTACAGCACGGACAGCATTGCTGTTCCTACTTGCAACTAATGCATTCAAATCTTACATGTCAGTGTTACCAAGATGCATTTGAGACTCACCAAGGGAGTGTTGGGTTTCACGGCTGGTTTGACTTTTTGTTTAGAAGATGAAACTATCTCCCCACAAAGGGTGTAATGTGAAATGGTGCTCAAGATGCTCCCCCATCAAGTTAAAATTAAGCTCAACATTACAAAGGAAGACATGGACTACACTGCAGCTCCTGGCTGAGCAGCAGGATATAGACCCTCACATATGAAGGAATCAATAGCAGCAGGGACAACATATACAGCAACTACCAATACCTCAAAAATGAGCATTTGTACTCAATAGCAGACTCAAGTTTCACATNGGGGTAGAAAAATTTAAATTACTTTAATAATTACTTTAGTAAATTACTTGTCCATATTGTGCATGCTAAATGCTGGAGTGAAAAATAAGACTCCAGTTCAGTGCTCGAAGTCATGATGACTATCAGAGACAGAATATGAACCACACAGAATATAGTAAAACCACACCGGAAAATAACAGATTTGGAGGGTAGGAACGCTGTGTCAGAGGGACTGATTTTGACAGGGAGCAAGATGCTCTGATAGAAAAGGAATTGATTAGCTAGTAACAGGGGAGGGTGGCCCACTTCAAATTTTGCTCGGGGTTAAATTCTTAAAATTTTTATGCCTGAAATAACTGGACATCTGCACATAAGAACTAATGAGGCAGACACTGTTGTTCCTTTCCTCCTAATAGATGACAAGAAGCTATTATTGATTCCAGATATTATCTGCTATAATTGAAATCAGGTCCTCTTGGTGGCAAAAGCAATTTTTGAAGCTTTTATTCCAGACTTCAAGTGCCATTCTCTCACCAGATTAAGAGTTTCAGGTACAACCATCTCAAGGGGTTTCTTTTATATTCAACAGTTGATAAAAGTCATCATAAAAGCTGTAATAAATGAAATCAGGGAGCTTCTAACGTTAAAAAGACAGCTTTGAGTTTAGTTAGAATAATAGAATAGATCCGTACTGGGAACGGTGCTGTTCAACATCTTCATCAATGACACAGACAGTGGGATCAAGTGCATCCTCATCAAGTTTGCAGATGACACCAAGCTGAGCGGTGCGGTCGATGTGCCAGAGGGATGGGATGTCATCCAGAGGGACCTGGACAAGCTAGAGACGTGGGCCCGAGCAAATCTTATGAAGTTCAACAAGGCCAAGCGCAAGGTCCTACACTTGGGTCGGGACAACCCTCGTTATCAATACAGGCTCTGGGATGATGTGATAAAGAGCAGCCCTGCAGAAAGGGATTTGGGGGTACTGGTGGATGAAAAGCTGGACATGAGCCAACAATGTGTGCTCGCAGCCCAGAAGACCAACTGTATCCTGGGCTGAATCAAAAGAAGCATGGCCAGCAGGTCGAGGCAGGTGATTCTGCCCCTCTGCTCCACTCTGGTGAGACCCCACCTGCAGTACTGCATCCGGCTCTGGAGCCCTCAGCACAGGAAAGACATGGACCTGTTGGAGCGGGTTCAGAGGAGGGCCACAAAAATTATCAGAGGGCCGGAGCACCTCTCCTATGAGGAAAGGGCTGAGAGGGTTGGGGTTGTTCAGCCTGGAAAAGAGAAGGCTCCGGGGAGACCTTATATCAGCCTTTCAGTACTTAAAGGGGGCCTACAGGAAAGATGGAGAGGGGCTGTTTGCAAGGGCATGTAGCGATAGAATGAGGGGCAATGGTTTTAAACTAGAGCAGGATAGGTTTAGGTTAGACATTAGGAAGAAGTTCTTTATAATGAGGGTGATGGGACACTGGAACAGGTTACCCACAGAGGTGGTGGAGGCCTCATCCCTGGAGACATTCAAGGCCGGGTTTGATGAAGCTCTGAGCAACCTGATCTAGTTGAAGATGCCCCTGCTTACTGCAGGGGGGTTGGACTAGATGACCTTTAAAGGTCCCTTCCAACCTAACACATTCTATGAATAATTTACTGTTGCATATTTTCTTTATGATGGAAAATTGAGCTTATTTTTATGCAGTTCTTTAGCTGATGAGTAATGATGTATAAATATTACCTTTGAGGAAGACTATGATTCAGTGGTGGTTTATTGCAGAAATGTAAAAAACTATCCTTTGATATGTACTTATGAAAGTAAATACAACAGACATCTGGCACTGTAAGCAGATGCAGAAAATGCAACATTAGAGAGAGCACATCAGGACAGCCACTACAAAAAAATATTCATAATCACACCAACAGCTCTACCCAGGATACTGTTTGCAACCTATTTTCTGAAGCTACTGAGCACTGGCAAGCAACACAAGTATCCAGTGGTACAGCGCTCAGTACTTTGCGGCACAAGGATGTCCTGAGACAGACATGGTATTTCTGTGTTAAATAATCATTAATGGACTTTTCTATGATTTTGCCTAACCAGGCTTTACATGCATCATAATGTCAGCGTCCACAAACTTGCAGTAAGCTTTCCAATTTAAATATGCTTCATGGAAAAAAAGTCTTCCATTTCTTTTACAGTGCCACTTAAAATATAATTTCATGTCCCCTTGTTATTCTGGGAAAGTTTGAATAAGCAATCTCTTGTCACCCTCTCTGCACCTTAGCTGTACCTTTTCCACAATGAAGCTTTTTCTCCTCAAAAGAAGCTGAAGAACCTTTTTAGATTTCTAAATAGGCAGAATTTTTAGAAGCGTAAACACACACAGGTGTACACTTTGCTAATGCAGAATGGCCAAAGCCTACTGTACAAGGTCATCACGTGCACTGAGCTTTGCCTAGATATGAATTGATCTGGATGGAGTGACACGATAGCACAGCTACACGCTCATGCTTCTAATACATGAGTTAATTCGGGCATCTGTTCAGTAATGCACTGCGCTGCCTACAGATACCCTAGGAGGCTTGCTGCAAACCAAAAACAAACTAATGAAGACAGAGACAGAAAAGTAGGGGAGAGGGGGATCAATCTAATCTCCTTTCAATAAACACAATATATATGAATGTTAGTTTCAGTAACAGAAGCAATCCTTAAATCTCTCGCAGATTACTGAGGATAAACACTGTCAAATTTATACTGAAATGAAAGAACATGAGTTCTTTTGCCTGTATATGTATGCATACGTACACCACAATTAAAAGGATCAAATGCATAGCTCAGATGATGACAGTTCAGGACTCCTGAGCCACATGTGGCTTTTAAACATCTCAAGTGCTGCTCCTGTGCAGCAGTGAATTGTTCTTAAGAGATGAATGCTCATGTGAAATTTTCCTAATAAGAACATTTATTTATTTTCATTCATGAAAATACCTCAAGGCACTTCAAAAATCATAAAAAAATTTTGTGTCAATGTCCAAACTTTGGGAATACTATATGAAGTTGAAAACTTATATACAACTGTTCTTCAGTTGTCTGAAAAACAAAACAAAACCATCTGAAACTGCTAAAAGCACCAGGTACCTATACAGATAAGGCAAATGCCGAAAGTCTGAAACACATAAAGGACACAGAGCTGCAGCAGAATGTATTCCCTCCTGTGCTGGTCTCAACATTTGAATTCAGCAAGGTAATCTCTTTCAAATCCCCAATTACAATGCTGCCAAAACCCATAGGGCTATTCTAACATAGATAATCAGTTTAGTGTGACTGTTTCAACGTTTGTCAACCTCTCCTCATCCTGCATCTCAGCTACAGGCAGGAACCTTAGTATCTCTTTGATAGCTTGACTGGTTCCCCCAACACCTGTGAATATATTTGCTAACTCTTTCCTTTGGGTACCCTAGTTATTAAGCACTATATCTTAGGACAGAGTACTAAATTACCAAGTGATGGCTTCCTGGGGCACCTATTTGCTGTTGAGAATGCAAATCTAGAACACCAAAAGAGGAATAATTCAGTATGTACCACCAGGTCCCTGTCCTTGCAGATATGAGATTTCACTAATTGTTTTTCTTCTATCAAATAGCTAGCTAAGCCCTCTATATTCCTTGAACTCCTGCTGCATCTCGTTATGTCTACATCTTGCCCCTGCTAAAAGCAACTTCCTGATTTGCATTAGTTCTGGAACCAGGAATTTAAAAATTAGAAGAAAATAAAACAAACAGGTCTTTACAAGTCTAGAAAGTCTAGTCCACCTTAGAGTCTCCAAAGAGATGATACAGTTCCTCCCTATGAATTTGATCAGGAGTCTCCTTCTCTAGAGAGAAGGAATGTCAATGTAAAACCTGTCAGAGTCATCATGGCAGAACGCGAGGTGGACTCAGTACAATCAGGTACAGATTTCATGCATTCAATCAAAATATAATAAAGGAAGTCATCTACATCCAGTTCAACCAGCTGGTCTCTCTCACAATTCTCTAAAGGGGAGCTACATATGCAGTATCAATGCGGTAGGACTGCCATCTCGAACAGTAAATGTGGATTAAGTGTCATTTTCCTTCATTACTTGGAAACAGCAATAGCTTAAAAATCCAGCTAATAGAAAGGAGAAAGTGGAAAAAAGTAGATTATGTTAAGATGACATTATCTATGAGAACAACCTTCTTTAGTTAAAAATAACTATGTTAGTCACTATGACTTTTATTAAGACTAAGTATTTCCCGAGTTCTAAGCATTTTCAAACTTTGTTAACTAATTGCCTTAATTTTTAATAGCATGATCAAGGAAAAGAGTTATTGCTATTTAACTTCAACTGGCAACAAATCTTCAGATTTCGTTGATAGCATTTGGGGAACCAAAGTTGCTGATTAAAATAAAATAAACCACCAGGGTTTTTTGTAACTTCTTGTAAGTGTCAGGTATGGTAAAAAAAGGAGGTTAAGGTATTCACCACACAAGTGCATTATTTGAGGTCCATCGAAGCAAACAAAGCCCTGTGATTGCAGATATCAGGGTATCATGACAACTCTTCATTGCATTATGGACCTCATTAAAGCATGAGGTAGTACTCACCAAAACCTCCGAAAAGTTAAATTTAAGAACCACAAAGTTCTATATGATTTCGAACCCAGATCCATGGTGATACTTTTGTATACGCCGGAAGGTTTGGTGGCTATCTGTCACATCTCAGCATAAATTTAATATGAAAACTTGATGTCTCACATAGTTATAGACACAGGAGATATCTCCCAGAAAACACTTAACTGTTTTCAGAATAACAAGAATGTTTTAAAGTAAGCCTTGAATAGAGGAGTACATCCTTACAATTTAATGCTGACTTAACAAGAACACTGAGTATGGTCCAAACTCCAATGACCACACATGTCCCCATTCTCCTCTTTCTTCCCTAAAAGCATTATAACACAACATGCTGCTCCAAAATTGGAGGCTATAATTTCACAGCCTTTAAACGAACGGCAAGTAGCACCACGCAAACCTAACCTCAGAAGAGCTGTCGTCTCGTGAACTGTAAAAAAAACAAGACCAGTGTGCAAGCTGCAGCGCACCAACTACCTGAGCCACCCAAGGGGAACACTGTTAGACAACAACAGTACAGTAGCTGAGAAACTCCATGTGTTTGGTATCAAAAAGTTTGGCAAATGAGACTGGTTTCCCCTTAATATTTCACTGTTCACTCCCATTCAAGTAATAAATAGCATTCAAGGAAGCCAAGAAAAGCAGAGCACACGTTTTCTTCACTAATACAAAAGAGAGAGCACCCATCTTCTACAGTAATATTTTTCTAAAAGACAAGTCCATCAAATGACCTTATAGAGGAAACGCTAGCCAGTTTTCTTCTATTTCCTTTGGAAGAGTAGAGTTTAACTCTGTACTTGACCTGCCATCTGTGGAAGACAATAAAAAGCATCACTGGAAAACCAGTGGAACTTAACACACAAACACAAAAATACAACAAAAAATAATAAAATCAACACACCCTGCAATTTTCAATGCCATCGCTTTTCAGCTTGTCTGGTATCATTATATTTTATATGAGTTTTAGCCTCCTGGTAATCTGTATTTATCAGACATTCAAGCATTTCATTATAAATTTAAGTATTTTCATTTTACCACTAAGAGTTCTGTTTATTTTGACTCTAACCTACCTGCAACATTCTCTCTAGCATTTTATAACTCAAGAAATTATTCTGCTTTTATAAGCTATGAGCCTTAACCACGTTGCTACTTACAATGCATGTTTATTAAATGACAATTTTTTGCTGCACATCAAAAATTATTGGAATATGGTTTACATCGTGAGTAATCATTTCTTCAGTAATGAAACAAAAACCCTACCAACTTATGCAATAAGCAAATTGTGCAATTTATCTAACATCAAAAATAAACTGTAATTGTGAGCTTCTGTAGCCTGTCCTACAGGTCAGCCAATTCTACATAGATAGGAACTCAGTATCAGAAAACCTCTTGAAAGACAGGACAGTTAGGCAAAGTGTGGAGTTAAGTGCAACTACGGAAGACAATGATTACAAATCACTTACAAGTAACCTGGCACGGGTATTTTATCTTAAATGAGGCAGACCTTTCTTCATCCAGTGTAACTGAGAGGTGCTTCAAATATACTGGAATACAGCTATCAGCATTTAGTAAAGCAAAACTACTTTCTCCTGTGAAAATCCTCAGAGACTGCTGAACGCAAGTTTACACATCCCACTCTGGCTTTAAGCTGGTTTATTACGTTTAATGGTTGGAAATAACCACTGCACTTTTCAGCCTGATTTCAATAGTTGAGCCATCAGAATTCAGTGTATTTATTCAGTGTAGCCTGCAGAGTTCCATCACTAAACCATAATCTCCGTAAAGTTAAAACTTCAGGGACATTTAACATAATCCCACAAGTATCTTAAAATGTATGACCAAACAGAAATTTAACAGGTGCATACACTTTTTTTCCTAATCAAAGCTTTGAAAAATAAAAACAAACAACTACCTGGATGTGTACTTTTTAACGGTATCTCTGTGGTGTTCCAGTGCACTTTCAGAAGTGCAAGTGTAAGATCCTCTTGAAAAATCAGAACCTTCACATTCTGCTCATGCTTGCTTAGGAACTGTGCCTGTAACTCCAAAATCAAGGATGAAGGCAGTTTAGGCTCAGTTGGTGACTGCTTATAAGAGCATGAGAAAAATGTATCCAAAAAGTATATGCAACCAATTAGGATAATGAATTTTGCTGAGAAGCAGGGTGTTGTTCCAGTTGATGTAATGGGGGGAAGGAAGTGTATAAGCAAACTGTCCTCTTTAAATGTATTACGATTCATTGCTGCATCTGAACATTTATCATTTTATGCATGAGTACTTCAAGAGACAAGACAATTTTTTGGGGTTTTAACACACGGGGAGAGTCCCTAAAAATACCCGCCATTGTAACAGTTCTCTCCTTACCCCTTCCTCTAGATTTAGCACAGAAGCCTAGGAATACATTTGGGAGAACACAGGTCCAGGAAAGCATGGAAAACGGTGATGTATTTCTGAGAAATTAGTGAAATTAGTACGGGGAGACACGCGTTATCATCCTGGACCATTAAATGCTTCCTGAGTGAAACTAATCAAGGTCTTAACAAGCAGCTGGGCAGTCCCAGGCAAACCAGACACGCGTAAAACACAAGAACGCAAAACACAAGAAGTAAAAACTCCATATTGTAAGTAAGAAACATGAGCAGAGATAGGTAAAGAGACTTGTATCAGCCCAGTGCCTGCCAGCCGGCTAGGAACAAAGCTGAAATAAGCTAACTCAAATCAAGCAGATTTGCAATCTATCCACTTGGCCACTGTCCACATCATTAAGCCACATTATGTGCTTGTTTTGCACCAAACTGAGGTACAAAACTCACAGACTTAAAGGGAAAAAAGCCTCCAAACTTCACTTGAAAGGGGCATGGACAAGGCAGGGAATGAAGGGAAATGGAAGTCAAGGCAAATCCAGCAGCAAAGCAGAGCAGAGCCTCCTCCCAGGACACTGCTGCTCTGGAAGGCACTGCTCCCAGGGCTAGACATGGCCACAATGACACAATTCATCAAGAGGCCCATCATATCACACACAGCTGATATAATTATTACACTAAGTTAAAATAATTCATTTTCTTAACACACAC
>VXBH01007712.1:812076-823686 GCA_013400035.1 Rynchops niger | reverse complement strand
CCCCCCCCCCCACTAATTAATAACCTCCTGGGGATACAATTAGAATAACAGAGGCCTCATGGTATTTACCCATGATCTGCAGTAAGGAGAGGACAAAGTTATATTTTCCTTCCATACTTGAAAAGCCCTTCTGAAACGAGAACATGGAACTCAAGCAGAAGACCCCTTGCAAAAATAGATTCTAGAAATAACTAAATTTTATGCAAATGAACATTTACTAAGTGATAAGCTATGGTGGTCATACCTTTGGTTGTTACGCAGATGGTTAAACAAATTATTTGGTCAGGTAGAGGAGTATGAATGGATTTTTTCCATTGCACAGCCATTACAAATTTTATTTTTAACATCTGCCTTCAGATATTAGTTCCAAATTTATTGGGCTTTTTGCTTTTTATTGGAACATCCTTAGAAAGGGCATATGAATTAAGAAACTAATTGGCAGGAATAAATCACTCAGACATTACTATTGTCAATTTTAAAAACCAAAACAATAATTACGTATGCTACTGTACCATAAAGTATCTTGTCAGTGTCCTGCAGTTAATGCGAAAAATTGCACTTTCTACAAAGAAAGTAAAGACAAATTGTTGCAAATTACCCTGGGAACTCCTTACATGAGGTTTTCTTCTCTGCTATGAATGCTAACATCTCAGAAAGCAATTTATTCCCCAAATAAATGTTGATAAAAATATTTTACCACAATTAAATACCCAGTTTTCTTCTTTCGAAGACCAAGTCACAGCTGTAGGTGCTGCAGGAAGAAAGCAGTACTGCCCAACAGCAATAACAGTGGCTTAGGAATCCACTAGGCAAAAAACAAGTGAAGAAACCACAGTTCCCACCAGTCTAGCCTAAGAAAAAAATTCTTTCAGAGTGTGGCAGTAATGTTACCCATAGAAGCAGGAACAAGACACACCAAGCAGATAAGTCAGAGTTTTTATATGCATCAAGCGGACCACCTCTAGCCTATCCTATGCTCTATATCTCAAAGGTCACTGCTTCAGATAACGGCTGTAGCTGCCACCATGACAATAAACAAGCAAACAAAAACCCTACAGTTAAGGTATAAGAAAACTCTGCTTAAACAGAGTTGGCTTATGGCAAGTGTCACATGAAAAACAATGCATAGTATGTTCAAAGCTCCAAAGCGTATATAAAACCAACTGCTGCAGTATTCAGAAGTTCTGCCACTACCAGATTCCATGGCAAAGCCCTCGCTTGCACAAAATTCTCTTCCACATTTTTGGAATAAATGGAACAAGAAGGAAGGCTCATCAGAGGCATGCATCATCTTCCACTACAGTGAAGAACTGAGCTTGGAAAAGACACCTGACAAGATACTACAGAGGTATGCAAATCAGAAACTCCATGGGAAACGAACATGGAATTATTGTCCCCTTCTCCTCAAAGCATAAAAACTGCAAGGAATTAATGGTCTGGCAGCAGGTTTGAAATGAATCAAATAACATTTTCACAAAGGCACAATGAGGTTATGGAACATCATTGCCACAGAATGCTGTGAAGGTCAAAAATAGGAGAAGTTTTAAAAAGGGGTTACAGATACAGGAGGGCTTAAGTACAACAATCCTAATGCACCCTTTGGCTTTGGAAGTCTCCAAAAACTATGGTTAAATCTACTTTTCTCATGTCTTACATGCTTTCCCAATAGAGGATTAATGGACAGGTAAGAGACATCTGTAGCTTGATCCAGCTTGGCAGTTGTTCAGTTCCTATACTCCACCAAGCAGTTTCTGATATCAGCTTCAGCTTAAGTAGCAATATACAGGTGTTGAAAATCAGTAAATTAGACGATCAGTAGACTGCAAGGATGTTTTTTAAAATTGAATGAAACAAGCCCTTAGGACTGATAAAATCAACATCATGCAGCATGTCTAATATATGGAGATTTCTTCTTTTTAAATGAAAGATACTGAAGAGTATCAGCTGCTGAGAGCCAAGCCAAATGCTGCATCTGAAGATGGCTAAGCACAAACATACTTTAAAAATAACAGTAAGTTTCCTTAGATTTATCTGTCTTTAAAACAAATGTATGACTTCTGCATTGTTCCCCTTTCCTCTCCCAAAAAACTATTTGCCTGCGACGTCCAAATGTAGGTAGTTGAGATATCAACTCAAATATAGAATCACTGGGAGCACCATACAGGAATAAACACTGTTTTGGATTTGATTCAGGAGCAGGTCTTGATCTTGATTACACACTTGATTACAGGTGTGTAAATGATCGGTAACACTCTTAGCCTGTAGTGAGTTTATGCTCCCTAACAACAAATTGAAGAGACCAAATCAGAGAAAAATGACATTTTATGGAGTAGGAAAGTATTTGCAACCCAGTACACAGTTAAACTTGGGGAGGAAGAGGATAGTAAGAGGCATACCAAGGCTTGCAACATTGCTTCTAACATTCTTAAGCAATTTAAATATAGACCACTCAACTCACTTAGAAAAAATATGCAGTTTATTAACTCTAAAATTACCAACCTAAATAAAAGGAATTGCTTTTCCACTTCACTAGGATTATCTGAAAGGTCAGCCAACAACCAACTGCTGGGCTTGCTCTGAAATTCTTTAGTTCCAACCAGCAGCAATGTTAATGGCTATGATAATTACATGCACTGGTGGTTTGGTTACTTGTTGCGCCAGAAAGAGATACCATTATGTGACCAACATAATCCTACCTAATCCTTGAAGTCTTGCATGTAAACCTCTCAAGTGTCACAGAAAGGAAATGACATATGAGCGAAATCAGTGAAGTAGTGTGTTGTGACTTTTCATACTTGTTTTCTAAAACGTATGGAAATTACACGATTTTATGCTTTCATTCTCCAAAAGAACTCAAGGTGTCAGTGAGCCAAAACAGAATAGTCTTGTTCAAGTACATCCTGTGGAATTCGCAGCCTTTATATTTCAGCTGGATTAGACACGAGAAGAGACAAACTATGAATTTTATGTGGAAATACCCCTACAACACTTCACCTTTTCTGAAAAAAAGAAAAAAATTAGTGTGCTGATTATAAAATTACATTTATTTATTTTCATCTGGCCTACCATTTCTATTTTACTGTTTCGATTCCTTCCCCTCCTTTTTTTCTTTTTAAGGACTGAAACAACCACCAACATTGGCAGATAGCAAGAAACAGCCAGTAAAAGGAGCGATCAAACAGTGATGGGTGAATTTAAAGTTAAACTGAAGAGATTGTTAGTTTGTGCCTTTGTAAAAGCAGCACAGTAGTACTCAGGACACAGAAGGGGCCTGATGGGAAGCGTGGACATTGGTCTCCATAACACCAAAATACGAAACTGACTAATGGAATTATTGTAATGTAGGGCAAGTGCATGCCAAATCAAGCCTAAAATATCATCTTAATGATTCAACCTTGCAACTTGCCTTGCCCAGGTAGGCTTTTGAGCTATGAACGTACTCCATCAGGAGTAGAGATTTACATAAAATATTCAGGGTTGACCTGGTTTCATCAACATTAGCCCTATTTAAAGCTTATACAGCTAGGAATGGGAATCAGAATTAGGTGACAGGACAATGGTGTTCTAGCTTTTATGTTTTAAGATAGTTTTGGTTTTTTTCCTTTAATAATTCTTAAGGTCCATTTAATTTATTCCAAAATTAATGAAAAAAAGGAAAGGTCTCTGGTTTTAGCAACACAAAAGCTAAAAAAGTATGGTAGAGCAAAAACTGGCCCAATTCAGATGTGTGTATTTTATTTAATCCCTCCTGAATTTAGGGTAGTAGTGAATGAGAAAGATGCTTTCCAGTTTTGACTCCTCTCACTAAAAAAAAAAAAAACCACAATACCTTTCCATCTTTGTAAGTGTATCTTCTGCAATTTAGAACTGCATACTTAATTCCAATTTTTTTCAACTATAAAATTCTTAATGCACAGGAGCTGATAATTCATGCTTTTCAAAACTATGGATTATTCATAAATTACAACACGGGGCCCATACAGAATTACCTATGCTGATTCCTAGTGAAGCAGCTTGAAGGAGCAGCACAAGTGGCACAATAGCCACTAATATACCCATTTCTCAGCAGACTAATCAACTCATGTCTACTCACCATACAAAGGTATCTACTCTTAAGTTTGGTACTCAAGAGAGCTCTTTCAGAGTCACTTTGGTATCTCTGCAAGACACTACATTCTGCCATACAGCCATGAATACCCAAACGTCAGATTGGCTGTGGTTCATGTACACGGCTTTCGCTTTTCTCATATTTCTAGTATAACCAAGATGGGACAAGCAAAGACACTACCAGGCTTTGTCATAGCTCTGGTGACAAAAACAATACTCTGGCAACAACTTACAACATTTTGGCACAAAAGAAATGTTTCCAGTTGGATTTGCCTTGCAATTCATAATGTAAAGCTGACCGACAGAACGGATGGTGTGAACCTGCAGCTGCAATGTTTTGCCTGATACAACTTAGAAATTCGAAACCTCCAAAACAAGACAGTATTCTCTTAAATAGTAAAAAAACTCAAACAAACCAACCTAAAAACAAAAAAACCAAACCTCAACAACAACCCACAATAAAAAAAACCCCAAACAAAATAAAAACAAGAATCAGTAGAGGAAACTGAATCAAGGACTTAATCAAAGGCTTACAATGGGAAACTGTGTATTACTCCCAGAAAGACAAAAGTGTTAACGTAAATATAAGTGCTAAAACTACTGTAGCCTGCAACATAGATTCACTGGAATTCTTAATCTCATCATAAGACTCTAAAGTAGGTCACAGCAAGCTTAACAAAATTTGACAGAAAGCAAAGTCTAAGGGGTAATAGTATGCAAATCACCTTCCTTGCAAATTTGACACTTGGTTCCCCAACCCCCCTCCATGATTTTGACCAACCCTCAACTAACTACAAAAGGATCCATTGCCTCTGCAAACAGATGAATATTTACGTACACATCTTCAAAAACAGGCACTAATGACAAACCATGTGCCTTTAGACCACTTCTAATTGATCTAGAATTCTTTCAGTATTTTTTTTTCTTAAGCAGTGCAGCTGCTCAGTACTATCTTAAATGCTATGATTAGAAGGTATTAAAGAGATTGAATATATCATATAGAAATCTTAGTTCAAAATATACATATATTTATAAACTTTTTTTAAAAATATTCTCAGAACTCAGGCTTAATGGAGAGTTTAATCTAACTTTCGCACAGAAGTATTTTAGAACAAATTTCAATTAAATTATGTACTGGTGCAAGGTAAAAAAGGAAAATACCAGTTATTTTTTTGTAAGTAAAATTTATATAACCAGGTTTTTCTAAATGTTTAGCCCATCCTGAGAATTATGTTTATTGGTAAAACAGAGAAAAAATGACCCAAGAATGAGAAAAGACTGCAAAGTGTCTGGCTTCCTTACATTACAAACTGCAATCATGACTTTCAGTACTTAATATGCTTAACACTTAGTAAGTGAAATAATTAAGTGAAATTTGTCTCTTCCCTATATTCAGTGAGTTAACTTGGACATTTAGGATATTAGAACTTCAAAACAGTTTTGTTTTGTCCAAGGGAAGGCCAACACTTTAGGATAAAATTCTTAATTTAACTCTTGTAAGTGGCTCCCAAACCACATTCTTAAATCTGAAAGGTACATTCTGATAGACAGTTATTGTATCTAGAGATTTTGTTTCCAGTTCAATGTTTCAGATTTCACCCTGGAATAGAGCATTGCACTCATGATATCATCAGTTAGAAGTGAGATGCTACTGCACCAACGCTGCACTTAAGATAGCATGTTAATCTTATTCTAAATTATTATACCCAGGAAATAATCTAGCTCATTTGTCAAGCAGCTCTCATTTTTTTCTTTAACTAAAGTGGATATTGTTTCTCTTATTTCTTTACAACCATTTTAAAAACAACATTTCAGACTTAAGTATTGTACACTTGTGGGGCTTTGATACAAAAAGTAAAACCAAAAATGCTTACAGTAGGGAAAATTATACTGGATATAATACAGTGACAAGGTGAAACCATGCATCTTAAAAAATTGTCCTTTGCTCTCTACATTTTAAAAGCCACAGTACTAGATTCACCTTTATTGTCAATATACAGTCATGTTTTCAGATGTCTGCTTATAATCAAGGTAGCTGTATGTAAAAGAATCTTCCAAACCCAAATCTTTCTTAAGGTGCCAGAACAGAACTGTTTAATGAGGCTTTAAATATTGAATAAATCAAGTGCAACAGTTTATAGTATCTGTCAGTCCATGCCCAGGTTTTATCAGGAGTGCTTTCTCCATTGCTAAGAGGTTGGTGACATGCGTTAGCCAACTGGCGTTTGGGTGGGGAATGGGAATCAAGGATCATTAAACTTTAATGACTTCTATCTGTGGTAACCAGACCAAATTTGTTATAAGTAGAAAACAGTCCAAGACAGAATCATTTTTGTCAATTATTAATGCAGAATTTTGCAAACCTCGGTCTCAGGTGGGTGGAGGTAGAAAGATTTGGAAGAAGCAGCAAAAGGAAGTGTAAGACTCAAGGAATCTGAGGAAGTTGCAGAAAGGTTCTGCAGGAGAGATAAAGACGGGAGGCTTATTCCCATACCAAGGAACTCCTAGGAGGAGGACAAAGGGAGTGTGTCAACAGTTCAAGCTTGATGCAATGTGAGGTAGGGAGAAATATAAGAATAGCCTTTCAAAGACTCCCATGTGAGTAAAAGAAAGCAAGCACCAGAAAAGTTAGGAAATTGGGCCAGGGAGGAAATGTAGAAACTTTTTATCCATGAGGAATGGAGCAATTAGAAGGATAAATCTTTTGGAAACATACATATTCTTGAATATTTTTAATATCCCTTTAATATAACATTTACCTAGACAGGTAACTGTTAACACTCAGTGCCAACAAGCTCAGAACGGCACCTTTTCAGGACAGAGTTCTGAGATTGCAAGTGGTCCCAACAGACCAGAGATGGTGCCAGGACCCTGCTTTTATGAAAGGAGAGCATACAGGTAACCCTCACTAGGCAAGTGCAATTGAAACAAGATGAATCTACCATAAGCTAAAAATCGCTAAGGCGCACTGTCATACTGAAATGACACCAAATGATGCTAACACAAGCCTAGCAGCTCTCACAAAGATGGATTTTGATATTTATCCAGAGAGAAGGTTAACTGCTGGCATAAAGGAAACTACAAAGAACTTGAAATCTTAAAAGAAAGGAGAGGTGCTAAATTCAGAGATGCTGAAAAAGGCATTTGTTTGTTGGCTTCTCAGAATTCTTTATTCAAAGGATGTTAGCAAGTGTTAATTTTTATTGATTTTTTATGATGTGGTCATTTGTCCTCAGAGAATGGGACTGAGACCAGAAAAGTCATTCTACGTAAGCCATTGAACAAGCAGCAGATTGCTATGATTTCTGGATCACATGGAGCATTTCAAAGGTGAACGCCCTTTCTGACTAGCCACCAGCATCCTTTCCTATTTTACAGCATTATTTATGTCTCTTATTTAGGCACAGGCCAAAACCAGACAGTCAGCATTTCACATTTGACAGTTAAGGACTTCAGTATGAAGTGACTTGATACTAACTACTGTGCATGAAAGCCTCAGCGTTGTGATTTATCACAACAAAAGCAAAACCAAAAAGCGGTGATGGAGGGACACAACAAATGTTTGCAAATGCTGATAGTTAATGAACTGGCTGGTTTACAGTTGTAGAAAGACAAAATTAATAGGAAACGACACAGTAGACTACAGGATCTGTATTTACATAGATGAATTGAGAAGATTAATTAACATTCTGATGTGTCAGAGAAAGTAAAGTGTCAGAACAAGTGCAGGGTAGAAAAAAAAATTTAAAAGGTAAGAACTAGTGTTTCTAGAAAAAACTAATTAGCAGCCAATTTATCATACTGCAACTACCAACCAATTTAACATCCTGAGGGGGTTTCTGAAAAGTTAGAAGGGTAAAATTAAAGAAATCCTCTGAAACAGATCTAGGGCAGTATTCTAGGTCAGTATGCCGAGAGAAGCGGAACTGCAGAGGGCTGGGCAGCAGTGGTACTGCAATCTCAGAGCTGCCAATGGGTGTTGCTATGGGCACAAATCCCACAAAGGAAGCGAGATAGGAAACCAGCTCTTTCAGCACACTGACCTCAGCGGCAGAACAACCCATCCTGTCTTTGGGATTCGCTCAAGCTTACCGCGAGGTATAAGATTCCTCCATAGACTCATTTTCCCAACCACTGCTCTAATACGAGTGTTATTTTTGGAGGAAAACTTACATAATCACAGAGACACTGGGATAAACGTGGATTTCTATTCCTCAACTTGAAGAAAACTTGTAGCTGAGATTCTCTTCCACACAAGCAGGAAAGTGCTTCTTAACTTCTGTGCTGTGCAGTTTTTTTAGCACGTTGGTGCCAACAGCCCGGAGGTGGGGCAAAGCTCCACTTTGATTACTTGAGCCCACCACGGGGAACCTCCTGCTCTCATCCTCAGCAGTTACCAGGCTCCTCTGTCCTACCCTAACACTAGTGGTGGGACTTGGCCATCTCCCTTCAGAATAGGCAATTACAAAAAGTATTCCAAAAAGACAGCCAAGGTAACTGTAGTGTAACTGGCTGTTACACTAGGATACATGGAGGGGGAAAAAAAAAAAAAAAAAAAAAAAAAACAAAAAACCCAAAAAAAAAACCCAAAAAACAAAAAACAACAAAACCGCTAACAAAAAACCTCAGCAATCAACACAACCCACCATCCCAAGACTTGCATCAGTACCTCAGTCCCAAAGGATGACAATGTGTTTCTTCAATTACCTCCCCCATACCTTTTCCTAAGCATGTGTTAAATACGTTTGTCCCATTACAATATATTTTAAACTCAAGTTGACTGAACCAATTATGCTGCCATAAATATAACTGTCAAAGTTAGCTACGCAATCCCAAACTGTCTTTTTTCCAAACTAAAAAAATTGCAGTTTACCCTAGGGATCAGGCTAGACATGCCAGAGTAAATTACAAGTATCTGTAGCCCAGAATAAACATTCCAGCAACATTCAAACTAGCAATTACAAAATAATTAACTACTTCATTTTAAGAGACAACCATTAACTGGTATCTACAAAGGTATATATTACTGCAACAAGCCTTCAGTTAAGACAAGCCCAAAGAAATGATACTAATGTCTAGAAGACACTAAGTCAACAGCAAATACGCATAGCACAGGAGTTGATAGAGTGTTTGGTTTTATGCTTATAAAAATATATGTGAACAACTTTAAAAGTTCGGGAAGGAAAAAGAGGAATCTGAATTCATCTCAGGAGTGGCTGCTCATTCACTTAAATGGAGCTCAAAGTGTTTGCTTATCCATAAACATGAGGATATCATACACAAAACAAGTGATTTTTGCTTCCTAATTTCCAGCTTTGCCTCTCTCTCCATTTTTGATACCACACCCAGGACCAATCTTCCAAGTCTGGAGACCTAAGTGAAAGATGGAAAGTGAGTCTACACACAAATAAAGAGAAGTTTGAAAGTTACTTGCTTATATCTTTCCACAGAAACACAAATGGATTACATATTTTGTATTTCACGGCACATAAACAATAGGCATTAAATATAAGAATGCAGATGTACATCTCTTGACCCTTGTGCTTGAAGATGACGGTCTGAATATTCATAGCCATTCCCTCTAAAAGGCCCAGTTGTGTTATCCACTGTCTGTCTGCACACTCAGCATTGCAGACACTGATGCTCACCTGCTGAAGAAAAGCTCCCATAAAATGCAACTTAGAAAACTTCTTTTAATTATTCCTTGCTAAATTGACTAGGATAATTATGGCAAGTTCCTACTTCAAATACCTTACATATCCTGTAGTTACTAGTAAACTACGGTGTAGCTAGAGGTAACAATCCATTTAATGCTCTCAGGACCAAAGAAATGGGGAATTCCTCACTAAGTAACTACCTTATTCATGAAACACAAAGTTTGTTCAGTGCATAACAAAGGACTAAGAAATCAAACACAGATAGAAACATGAACTATTTCACGGTATCATTCTTCTCAGACCTCAAACTCCCCCAACTTCCCCAAGACAACAGACAGAAATTCGAAGTCTGGCAAGAGAACACCATTAAGAGCCTCTGCTTAAAAGTAGGCAACTATGATGTATCCTGTAAACCACACACTTCATTATACACACTCTATTTCTCCATTATAGCAAGACCTACACAAGCACCTAGTACAAACACCTATCAAACATACTGTAAGCCACAGTCAAGAGATAATAACTGGGAGGTACAAAGCAGAGTTCAACAAGCAGAAGACCAGTCTGTGCAATTAATATTAACAATTAACAAAGGAACAAATCCAGACCTTGCCTATTCAAAACCCAAAACTATACGGAAGTACAAAGGGACTTTCTTCACTTCTTAAAATTTATTAAAGGCTTGCTTCCGCAAAACAGCACTAAGGATAAGCATATTAACTTGAGCCTCAGAAATCACTCCACACACAGAACAATCTGTTACAAAACTAGAAATACATAGCACCAACTGTTTATCTGCAGATTAAGCATATAAGTATCAGCCTAAAACAAAAGATTTCTTATTAAACAGCTCGACAACACCTCTGTGATCTGTTATTTTATTAAGTACGTCTTGCATCGATAAGGACAGGGTTGAATACATGTTTTCCACTTACCACTCTGGCTTTCTGATGGCAAATTTTCCCTATTCTGGAGTTCAGTACTTTTTACTTAAGTCTGTTGAACCTCATTCCTTCTGCATGCACTTCTAACCCCGTAACGTTATCCCCGAGATTTTATGAGCATAAATTTTGGTGTGAAAATTGTGAGAAAAGAAACAATGTATGTATTTCATATGCTAAGCATCAATAAAACTGAAGATATCTGCCTCATGCTCCACTACAAAGCTGCTCAGCTCAGGTGACTGGTGAAATTCAAAGTTTTCCAAGTTACTTCCAAAATTGTCTGCATATCACGGAAGTTTCATTTTCTCACGTCTAACTAGTAAGCAAGATGTGAAAATGCACCAAAACTAGATATTACTAAGAAATGGTAGCATTTTTTTACAACTGAGGAAAACAAGCATTTTTCATAGAATCGTAGGGTTGGAAGGGACCTCTGGAGATCATCCTGTCTGACCCCCCTGCCACAGCAGGGTCACCTAGAGCAGGTTGCACAGGAACGCATCCAGGCGGGTTTTGAATGTCTCCACAGTTGGAGACTCCACCACCTCTCTGGGCAGCCTCTTCCAGTGCTCTGCCACCCTCAAAGGAAAGACATTCCTCCTCCTGTTTAGGTGGAACTTCCTATGCTCAAGTTTGTGCCTTTTACCCTCGTGTCCTGTCCACGGGCACCACTGAAAACAGCCTGGCCCCATCCTCCTGACACCCACCCTTGAAGTATTTATAAACGTTGATAAGGTCCCCCCTCAGACGTCTTTTTTCCAGATGGAAGAGACCCAAACCCCTCAGTCTCTTCATAAGAGAGGTGTTCCAGTCCCCTAATCATCTTGGTAGCCCTTTGCTGCACCCTTTCCAGCAGTTCCCTGTCCCTCTTAAACGGGGGAACCCAGAACTGGACACAGTAC
>VXBH01007712.1:766720-811976 GCA_013400035.1 Rynchops niger | reverse complement strand
AGCCAGTACTGACCCCTGGGGAACACCACTCATCACTGACCTCCAACTAGACTCTCTGCCCCTAATCACTACCCTCTGAGTTCTGTCTTTTAACCAGTTATCTATCCACCTTCCTGTCCATTCACCAAGCCCACTCTTCCTAAGCTTCCCTAGGAGGATGCTGTGGGAGACCATGGCGAATGCCTTGCTTAAGTCAAGGTAGACCACATCTACAGCCCTCCCCTCATCTATCCATCCAGTCATGCCGTCACAGAAGGCTATCAGATTAGTCAGGCATGATTTTCCCTTGGTGAATCCATGTCAAATACTTCCGATAGCTTTCTTTTCCTCCACATGCCTTGAGATGATGCCCAGAACGAGCTGTTCCATCATCTTTCCAGGGATGGAGGTGAGGCTGACCAGCCTGTAGTTCCCCGGATCCTCCTCCTTGGCTTTTTTTGAAGACTGGAGTGACGTTGGCTTTCCTCCAGTCCTCAGGCACCTCACCTGTTCTCCAGGACCTTTCAAAGATGATGGAGAGCGGCCCAGCAATGACTTCCGCCAGCTCCCTCAGCACTCTCCGGTGCATCCCATCGGGGCCCATGGACTTGTGAATATCTAATTGACCTAATTGATCCCTCACTCGATCCTCCTCAACCCAAAGGAAGTCTTCCTCTTTCCCCGTTACTTCCCCCAATGCCTGGGACTCCTGAGGGTTGGGCCGAGCAGTAAAGACCGAAGCAACGAAGGCATTCAGTAACTCCGCCTTCTCTGCATCCTGTGTCACTACGGCTCCTGTTTCTTCAACAGTGGGCCCACAACTTCTCTGGTCTTCCTTTTGCTTCCAATATACTTGTAGAAGCCCTTCCTGTTGAGCTTTTACAACCATTTGGGCAATCCCTTGAATGAGATTAAGTACCCTTCTCTTCAGACAGAAAACCAGCAACAGTTAAGTTTCCATTCAGGTCTTCATAAAAAGTTTTCTTCAACTATCCACTGGTTTCCAGCAACCCATTATTGGTTGATTTGTGTTTTTGAAAAAGGCATATGCACAGCATTCTAGATGCATAACTTTCTCCTTCCTTTTTCCTCAGCTAGAAAAGTTAAGTTTCAATTGCAGGTTTGATGACTTACATAACTAAATCGTAACTTCCACAGTGCATTTAATTTGCATATTCCAGATGACAAGAAAAATGTATGGTTACTCCAATTTTAATAAAGTTATACCTCCTCCAAAAGAAGATTTTCATCTGGATTAAATATTATTACCCCAAATAAAGCCTGGAGCTCTCATCCACTTCCTGCAGGACACATTTTATCAAGAAAAGCACATTCATTCCTAGAAATGACCTTTGCTCAGGATAAAAAGCTTGAAAGCAGCTATTCTTTATGCTGACAGATTTGTAGGAAAGAAAAAAGTGGAAAAGAAAAATTTATATTCATATAGCAAGTTTATTCATGATTTATTACACCATGAGGACCACCACAGGTTACTTACTACACTTGCCTTTTATAAAACCAGATACAATGATTTCCCCAGTGTATTAAACTGTATTACATCACCTGTGTGCTGATTTGTTATGAAAGACTTGTAAAATCTTTTTAATGTATCAGACCACTTTTCACAAGAAATTCAAGTTATTTCTGGACATGAATTGGATTGTATGAGCTGGTTTCCAATTATTTATTTTATTTTTTTTTTTAGATTTCTGGATAATCTCCAGATTTTCAAGTTAGATAAGGTGCTTGCTGATAATGTTGTCTAAAGCACCATCTACACATTTGGGAAATTAAACTGTCATTCAGTTTCAAATTAGTTTCTGGCTTATCTGTCATTTCATATTGTCCCACTAATAAATCTCCAAATAAGCATTTTAACTTGATTTCTGACCCAGAACAGATTAGATTCACTAATCCAGCCTGCTTCAATTTTAGCTGCGACATCAGAATTGGACACTACTCTGTCTGAAGGCAAATCACCATTTCAATGGATATATTTTCCACATTTTTGCTGTTTTCAAAACAGCTGAGGAACCTTATTTGCTTTAAATTCCTGTTTTGAATAGGATACACTGTCACTGAACTGCACAAATCTGCCAGTATCATTCTCCAAACCTGCAAATGAGGACTCTGTAAATCAGAAAAGTATACAAACAAGTTGGGTTTTTTCTTAGTATTGTTGACTTGTGCAAGTTAATATATCTGTTTTCTGCCCGGCTCCACTGGTCTGAGACTCTAGTAGTACTTCACTGTGTTTTTTTTAATGTTAACAGCAGTGAGCTATCACCATGTTGGGCCATATCGCCTTACTTATACAGCCTTCCACTACAACATGGATGAAAGCGTGTAGTAACACTGATTGCACCATTGTTCCCTTGAGATATCAACTTATTGACTTTACATCCAGAGGAACTCTGTCTTTATATCATAAAATCGGTTTTTAAATTCATTAGACTTTAGATGTAAAATCCATGGTCACTTTATTCAAGTCTTTCAAGGCAGATCTTAACCTTTTAATATTCAAATAACCCACTAAATTCCACATAATCATCTTTTGAAACCTACTTCTGCATACTTGGGTGTTTTTGTGTTAGACTGATTCCTGATTTTACAGCTATTATTCTAACAAAAAACAGTATCTTTCTATTAATTTCATAAACTATCCTCTAGGAGCAAAACTGAGGTTTAGCTCGGATATTACAAGAAAAAAAAAAAAATATGTTTTAACCAAAACTGTTACAGTTTTCCTACTGAAGCAGTTTGTAGAATATGGTATTTTAACATTTCTGGAAAAAAAAAGAAAAACAACCACACATTCATTACACTGTAGCTTCTGGTTGCATAATATTTCAAATACACTTTTAACACATAATATGCTATTCTTAAACAGAAAAGCAAAACTGCAAAATAACAACAGCATATTCCTTTGCTTACCATCTGTACCAGGCTTCAAGTTGCAAAAATGCAATAAACTTTTAAATATAATGCTATCAGTAAAGCATTATTTGCCTTAGTTTCCTCTTGTGGTTACTTTTGTCACCATCTTTACAAACTTTTAAGGAGAAGTGCTTGTGGGACATTCAAAGGAGATGGATACATCAAATTGGTGACACTAGGAGAAGTACTAGAGATGATGTTAAAACAGAGGCTAAAGAGAAGAGTAAGAGTGAAAAGGTTACAAATGAGAAAAATGGAAGTAGGAAATGTAAGACAGATTCCTTCCTTCTTCTCCTCCTTTTGACATCCTAGACTTTTTATATCTGGCTTGTCAGTGGATGTAAGGAAAAACCTTGTCACCATGAGGCAGTCCAGCAGGGCAAAAAGTTGCTCAGGAAGGTTGTGCAGTCTCCCTAACTATAAGTTTTCAAGGCTACCAACTGGATAAAGTGCTGGTCTCATCTCACAACTGCCCCTGAATCAAAAAGAAAGTTGGAGTAGAAGCTTTCTGAGGTGCCTTCCACTCTGAATATGCTGTGATTTATTCTGAGTTCTCAAGCTGAGTTGTGACTGAAGTTCTGAACCATGCATGAAAAGAAAGGATAAAAAACCTCATCCAAACTATCAAGTAAATTCTGAAGAGCCCTTTTACTATGTTTACAGTCTTCCTGCCTGTTGTCATGTTCAGAAGCAACATTAAGCGTAATCTTTGATCTTCAAAAGGAGGAAGAAAAATTATTATTCAGTATTCACACAAAATTCTGTTTCCTCTAAAAGCGATGTAATTGTACATTTTGTACCCAGCTCAGATGAGACTACAGTGAATACAACTTCTATTTAAATGAAGACAAGCTTGTCTAAATAAAGCCTGAAGCTCTTCTGTTCTTCAGAACAGAGTGCTTTGCCGGAGCACTGCTCTCAGAGCAAGAAAGGGGGATTTCTGATGAACCACTAGGATTAACAGCAGTCCCACGTCTTGCTCAAGTACATCTACCTCAGTTGTAGACCCTACTGTTGGTGGCAGTATTAGTATCCAAAATTACAAGGATGTAACAACAGTCTAACTACTGAAGACTATCTAGGAAATCAAAGATCTGATTTCCTCCAAAGTAAAATCAAAATATAAATAGCAGAAAGGTATTCTGTAGAGAAAAAAAAGTTCAAGATAAAATACAAGCTGTTTGGATCTGCACATTCCTGGACATACTGCAACAAAAAACCAGACAGACGTTACATGTTTCTACAAAGTGTGGGTATGCGCTGCATTAGCACAAAACAAGCATAAGCACAGCCTCATTGTGGAAAAAATAGCCCCTAAAAACCAGGAGAAAGTGCATGGAAAGAATGCCTATCCCTTAAAAATCATCAACAGAAACAAAATATCAAACGTATACAGTGAGCAGATGGTAGAAGGTCCTTCACTTTTGCTTTTATCAGATATACGTGAATATTTGTATCACTTTGGCAATGGGCTGAGTCTGGGGAAGTGAGAGATTAAGGTAACAAACCCATTCACTAGGACCCTGACAAAAAATAGGCCCATTAAGTAATAAATTTCATTCAAGTTTAGCTTTCTTTTCAAAAAACCCCCACAAACAGTAAAAAAAAAAGGAAAGAAAAACCACTCCAAACCCCAACAACCCACCACCACTACCATCACACAATCAGTATGTTGTATCTATGAAAAGATAGGAACAACAAAAAAAAAATCACAGGATCATAACAAGATGTTTCCCATAGAGCTGGACACCAATAAGCTGAACCTTTTTGTTAGTATACAAAGAACTGTACATTTTGAAATCCCTACTGATACAGTTCTACAAAGACTGAGCTGTTACACAGCCCAGCAGGCATAATCAAGTCAGCCGTAAAAAAAAAAATTTAAAAAATCTTGCTTTCTCTTCTACCCAAATTACTCCTCCATGAAAAATACCAGGTCTGCATTTTAAGTGAACAATAGTTAGAAATAAAAGCCAATTAGTGAATGCCTCTACCAATGCAAAATTACATCTTGCAGTACACAACAGTATTTTATTCAGCCTAGTTAAAGTACTAGTCCATAGCACTTTCCAGGGATGATTGATCTCATATATCCCACTGGAAAGAGCTGTGCTGTTTAGTCCAAATATTCTGTATTTAATTTCTAGGCATCAGCAGCAGAGAAAAACTCTCATTAGAGAGTTTTGTTCTTTGTAGCACCTTAGACGTTTCTTCTTGCTTCATGCTGCCAGCCATCTTCCAGTGACCTCCACAATCCCCCAGGTGAAATTCTCTATCTCCAGGTTTTTTTTTTTTCTCTCAGACAATGTATCTTGAGAGGGCTGATAAAAGCTGCACAGCTCATGCAGCACTTTCCACTATAGCAGCTCTATCCAATATTGATTTGATACAGGGCATCCAAAATAAGAAACGATTCTAGAGGCCATCATTTCACAAGACAGAAGTCTTGTAGAGGCTGGTAACACTAGTTATAAGTGACTAAAAGGGAGACAAACAGGTGAGAAACTGAAATAGCAAATAGCTCAGGAGCCCTCAGAAACAAGAAAGAAGAGACCATGTAACAAAATAAAATAAGGTTTACAGAGAGAGTTCATAACAAAACCTGAAAAGGTTTGCATAAATACATCTCAGCTAAATCCTACTTAAACCTTCTCCATACCATCAACTCCAAGGCTTTCATTACCTGCCCACCAAAACTTAGGTGGCTGTGCTGGATTTTCACCAGACTGTTCTTCCCCATAATTTAAAGATATCTGTGAACCCACAAGCTCCAGACCTGCAGCAGACTCTGCCTTCAACCCATTTGACAAGGAAGGCGAGCCTCAATTTTAACTTGCATTTTTATTGCTATAATGTCACTTCTTTCAACTGAACATTTATGGCAGGTCCACACACGTCAGTGTGTTGTGAGCAACCGTATTTACTTCAGTTTGGTGCTTGGTGGCATCTTCTGAGCAAACGGATTTCAGAGATGACTGCCAAAGCACAAACTCCCTGCAGTGTCTAGACAAAAAAATAAACCAGACAACAAAACCCAAATTGGTGACTTGCTCAAAAAGAGCCCATGCCCTTGGGATCAAGGTGAGGCATAAGCAGAGTCATAGATAGTCCCATCCCTATCTTACATTGAAACAATAAACCTAATTTACTAAGATTAACCTTCAGAACAAGCCCATGCAGTTTAAACAAGATATGCAAACTACCTGGGAATATGCAAATTGATCCATTATGTAATTTGCATAAAATCTGAGGGAGAAAAGCTATGAAACATTTGGCAATTATGCTTTAAGCCTCGTGCTGTCTCCCATGGCAGGCAGAGAGAAGGCCCTCCGCAAATCATCACAAAGCTCAGCATTATTAACGGCCACACGCCTTAGAGACACTTCTGTGGAAAGGGTTTCCATAGCTAACATTAATATCTATGCAGCAAATCACTTTTATTTCATTTTTCTAGTGCAGTAAACCCCAATGCCTCAATTACAACTGCTTCCCAATATTGCAATTCTTAAGTTCCCAGACATTATCTCATAGAAAAGAAATAAAAAAGAAAAGACAAGAGAGTGTAGGAGAGAAAAGATATTACTTAACTGCAGTTACGTATTTCTGTGTGCTCTTACAATGTTTTGCTGAGTGGAATCTGCATCTTTAACTGCTAATATAACACCGATACTGAAAGTCATAAAAGCACTTCTGTTCCTCTTGGTCCTGTCTGAACAGCCACCACAAGCAAAATACACGTGTAGTATTAGAGACATCTATTTCTGGAATACCTAGTCTACCTGGCCCAAACTAAAAAAAAAAACCAAACAAAAAAAACAAACAAACAAAAAAAAACACAACCAAAACCCAAACAAAACCAAAAAACATTAAAGTAAAGCATTCTTACTTCTATCTTTATCTCCTCATGTGGACACACCTGATGGAAAAAGTTTTCCCTGAGAAGGAACCAAAAAAGTTCCCTACTATGGTAAGTCAAAGAAAAATAAATCGGTGTTTCTCTGAACAGAAAGTCCTTTTCTATCCCCATGACATTAAAACTCTAGTAACACACTTCCTTCAATGTTTAGGGGAGTGTGTGTGTCACTAAGAAATTCTGTGTTTTCAGCCATTAAACATATGCAGATCAAGTAAGCTCTTTGCCTTCCCAGGGAGTTTTCCCATGTGAGACAAGCCTAGCACGAAGGCTTGTATTACAGAGAGAGTATTTACTTGCCCTGTGCATAATGAAATAAAATTTTCAGTTATCTAAATCTCCAGTAAATAGAAATGGACAGACTTGAACAATACACAGGAAAACAATAAGCAGGTACATTGGCATAGCATTTTTTAAAAATGCATTGATTAATAAGATATAAATACGAAAATATTTGGTTCATATTAAAAATTAAGTAGAAGCATTCAACTGAAGGATCAGAGAATATGATTTAAAAACTATGACCCCTATTGCTGAATGCCTATTCTTCTAATTTTGAAAATAATGAAATGCAAATAGCATTCTTTCTAGTAAACATTAGATTGTTTCCTGCCGTTGAAGAATGGAAATCAAAATGAGTATGTGAAATCTAGTACTGAAATATAAGGCCACTGCTTTATTTCTCAAAGTATTGAACAAATCTCTGAGACCTCAGGTACTGTTCTGATTTGATAAATGGGCCTTGGACACTGCACACACATTTGATTTTGCTGAATGTGAAATTTCTCAGGGAAGAGGTGGCAAATGCAGTCAATAACCCAGCACGAGAAATGATCTGCACAACTGAACTCTGTCCCACTTTCCAGCTGAATTAGGTTAGCTCAGCTGTCAGCCAAACAAGCAGGCCCTTTCAGGGAGACAGCCTGGCACACAAAACGGTCCTCACCTGTCTTCAGCACAGAACAGCCAAGCCAAAATTCCATAATTTAAATAAATTACTTCTATAAAAATAGTGTTTTTAACACTATTGGCTGATAGTGCTACCATTCTACGAAATACTTGGAAAGCATTTTTAAGCATCCTCCTAACTAACTGTACTAACACGTAATGCCAGTAAGAGTTGCACAAAATGCATTTATTATTTAATACATCATTTAAACAAATAGATTTCAGACACAAATAGAGAAACTATTTGTTTTAAAAAATCTATAAACCTTGTTGTATTAGCAAAAACCTTTTATATAGTGGAAAGTTGTAGACTCTTGGAATGCTGATTAAGTGTTACACACCACAAAGGTACCAGCGATATTGAGCAGGTACAGCATCATCTGAAGGTTGTGTCAGCGTTACTGCACCGTCTTCAATCATCTTCAAATCTCACCAGCACTGAAATACAATTTACAATTCTGCTCACAAACCAACCAATCTGCGTCTGTTTATATACATCTCTAAAGGCAGGAATAAGACATGAAGTACTTCATGTTGCACAACATTTGAGTCTTTCTAATAAGAGAAAGCATTTACTAATCCTAGGAAAATGGAAACAGCTGCAGCATAGACAGCATCAACTTGCTATAGTTGACCCTGCTTTCAGCAGAGGAATTGGAGTAGTTGATCTCCAGAGGTGTCTTCCAGCCTCTGCTTTCCTGCGATTCTGTGGTCTTTGAAGCACGCACAGCTAGAAGTCAAAAAACCTGTACATTTCTGTACAAACAGGCTACTTTTACCAAATTTTATATCCACTCAAAAACAGACAGAAAACCAGATAAATATGAGTGACTTTGCTATGAGCGGAATGAGTAATACACATTGGAAGGAAATGGCAGGCCACAATTTTATTTAATAACAGCCTAATGAGAATGCAGGTCAAAGCTACAGCATTCTCAGCATAGCGGCTCCTACAGATACCATTCTTTTGATCCAGTCAGAGACCCAACCAGGGAAAGACCATCTGTCTGTTGACATAAGGTCTGTTAACCTTAAGTACTAACCACATGGGAATGTACAGGTATCACAGGTGCAAGATGGGAATAAATCCAACTTTTAATAAAGAATATTTTTCAGACAAACAAAATGGCTGCCCAGTCTTGATTTCGGTTGTCAGGAAAATTTATTGACCAAATGAAGCACATGGTTAACTAACCCACAAAATAAGCATGCATTCAGCTACACTGTAGCAAAAGAAGTGAGACAGCCTTACAAGATCTCTTATTTTGTCCTGAAGAGGCATGATATCTGAAGTGTGATTTGGGAGGATGCTTGTCAAGGGATAACCACTACTGGGCACGCTAATCAGCGCTCCTGGTTCTGGTGATGATACCAATAACCAACATTCTCTCCTTTCTCTACTCCTTTTGTACAGTGACACTTGATCAGCAGCGTTGCTTCTCTGCTAAGTTATTCAAAAGGAGAGCGAGCCAAGTCAGAAATATCAAGGGAATATTCCTGCTGACTGTGGACAGGATGATCATGGAGGCTTTCCCAAATCTACTATACTTTAAGCATCCAACCTATTGCTTTGAAAGCTTTTCACATTAAGACAGAAAGGCAAAGGAGAAGAAAAGCAAGTAATCTGAATAAGTAACCAGAAGTTGCTGGGAGATTAATAATTTTTTTTTTTTATTCAAGTTAACTTCAAAGCCATTTGTCAAGTGCATCCATTACTGCAGTGTGATGCACCTGCATTTTGAAATAGTCTTTTTAACACCAGCCTTCACTGCCTAGTAATGTGAGTGATAGCAATTATTATTCAACTTAAGACATTAGATGCTCCCTATACAGCTAATGACATTTATGTAGTTCCCAGGATTCTTGAAGATCTTCCTAACAGTAAAAAAATGTTGCTTGTCTTACATCAACCTCTAAACGATAAAAATCTAATTTAAAGCAATCAGATTTGACAATCAGTGAATTCTGAGAACAAAGTAAAGTATATATGCTTTCAGACAGTGTTAAAGACTACTACCTGACTGAAAATAAGCATCCTGTAAGACTCCTCTACTCCCTTTACACACATATTTGACAAATATTAAAATGGCATCAGGTCTCCTACAAACATTTCTATACATTTATTACAAGCTTTTACAAAATACAAGAGGAAAACATTTCAGTCATGGCCTAAATACTATACATGCCTTCTGTTTTCTCAAACTGGTACCCATTTGAATTACTTCAGTGTTTAAGTCATCTTCACAAAATGTAAGAAAATGTAAGAAAAAAACTCCTGTGGCAACACTAGTTAAAACAATGTTGTGTTATCCTGCCTTCCTTTATCTAAATTCCTGTTGACAGTCGAAGAGGATAAGGTTTACATATGAAGATGCCACAACTTGAAAGAGCTCTTTTTTTTAACTCTTGAACTGCCTATACTTTACTGCTTCTTCATCCATACCAACAGGCAGCTGGCACTCTGATCTGCTGTCTCTGGCCAGATAGGTACACAGCTAGTATTATTACCACAGTAACCTTTCACAACAGCTCACCAAGACTTCATGGAAGAGGCTCCCAGCTCCCTCCTAATAATCGTTTCCTGTTCATCAACTCTGTATCAGAAATCTCAGTAAATTCCTCTAACTTCCTATTTCAGAGTGCAAAGAGAAGATAGTACCTTATCTGAATCAAAATTCTTGTATGCAGGAGTTGGAAGACATGCTCAAAACTTCATTGTATTAAGTGCCACACATAACCTAGCTGATAATATATTAGAAAGTAATTGGAATTTTCAAATGCAAACCAATAGTAATCTTTTGACAGAAGGAAGAAAAGGAAATGTCAGCTACAACTCTCTTGGTATCCGCTGTTAAATCCTGTACCTAAATATCTCAGACTGTTTGCATTCCTNAAAAAACCAAAAAAAAACCACTGAAAAAATAATATAAGATTTCTAGGGGCCTGAAACCAAACCTGCCAACAGGATGCACAAACAACTGAGCTACAGTACAATCAAATGGATTTTTCAGCTCATTCCTGTCATTTGGGATTTTGAGTCATGGGAAGATAGTTACGATAGAATTATTTTTTTTCTACATCAGAAAACAGAGGAGCTGGTCACAAGAGTTGGGCAGAGGAGCTGGCATACTTTTAAAAACCAGCAAACAGCGTTTAAATTTTGTTATCCCCTAGATTGTCAGGGATGATTTCATAGAAATCTGCATGAATGCTACAGACATGACCATAACTTTAATGAAGTATCAGAAAAGGGTAGAAAGGGTGAAAAGACTTGCACTTATTTTGCAGGGCTCTTCTCCCATTCATTTTTTCCACATCAATCACTTGCTGTCCTTTTCAACAGAACACTAAGCTAGTTCAAACATCCCATTCACTTACTACTCAATAGAAATAACATACTCCATAGTTCACTAGCATTGATCTGTTGTAGATTAAATTAACAGCCATCGTGCAATTAACGGAAAAACTGATACATTAACACTGGAGCAGAGAGCAATGATGGCTTCCAATTGGACCTTTGATATAATTCAACAGTTTGAGGAAGTAATTTATTGTAGGATTAGTGTGCCTTCGCTGGCCTTGAGAGCCAGCAGTGCCGTTTTATGTGAGAGATGCTTTAGAAGCAGAGAGCTTCGTTTACATTAATAATTTACTTCTACCATATTACAGTATATGATGCTTTCAAGTCATGTTTGAAACAAAAAGCATCCAAGTTTGACATTCCAAGAACTAAGTCCAGAGCAGCAAGTTGCTTTTGCCTAATTCTGCTGAGTTCTCATTTTGATTTATCTATTCTGCATGGAGATATGTAAAGCAGGATATGCACTTCACAGCTTTGATCTTCTCTCATCTGTGTTAATTACTCCCATGTGCTGGCAGTAAGAGTGGCCACGGCAATTAAACAATCATGACAGCAGTGGTAGCAGCTGTGGTCACGGCAGCAATCTCCTTTTCTTATTTTCCTCCTCTTCTTCCAGAAAGGAGCCAGGTAATGGGAGGGAAAAGCCCTTCACTCCCATTTCAAACAGGAGGTTGATGGTCCTGCTGTCATTGCTTTTTGTCCCCAGAGGATTCCACAGCAAGGACAGCTCCAGACCCTATCCTACAAAATTAAAAGCTCTATTGGGAAAGGAAAATCAGACACAATTCGCAGAGACAGAGAGGAAATGCATGCAAAATAGAAGTGGTAGTGAATACATGCAAATAAGTGGAACAGGAGGGACAATGAGGGCGGTGGAGTCAAAGAATTTTTAGCGGATGTGGTTTGCTGTGTTGTCTTCATTAAAGAAAAACAAGAACCCCTAAGTATAACAAAAAGGGACACTGACTACTCCTGACAGCACCCACCAGTTTCTGAAGAAGTGCTGTGAGCTACTGCAGACTTCCAAAGCATATCCTGCCCAGAGGCCTGATTAATATTAGAGACTAGTCACAGGCCATGTGGTTACTTGTGAGCCTCCTTTTCAAGTCTCCTCCTCCATCCGTAGGAGTCTGGCTCAAGTTGACAAATCTGTAGCGTTTTGGAGAGTCAAATATTAGGCAAATGTAAAAGTGTCACTGAGTCGGGGCCGGGGGGAGGTGTGTTCACTTGAGGGTGTTGTGTCCTTCACAGAACATGGTCCCCACAGCACCTGATTCTGTAGCCTCAGGTAGAAACTGAGGTACCCCAGGGACAATGGAGCATCCTCTCTTTTCCCCCACTGACTGATCAGACTGGTTGGGGAGAAAAGGCATCCTGATTACCTCCTGCCTTTACCCCACGACTCCAGGAACCTTTCAATCCATAATCCATTTTTTTACCCACAAACGATACTATTAAATTTAATAGCTCAAGTGAGAAATATCAAATTACTAAACATTTACACCTCAGGCAAAGAAAAGATGTAGATCACTTAACGGAAAGTAATTCTAAAAATAGGAAGTTAGAAGGCCATTGGAAAGTATGTCTATTATGCTCAATTACAATCAATGGATGATTTCCACAAACTAAACTTATGATGAGTACCTAAGCATTAATTGGATGATTACTATATTGCAGATGTTACTTCAGTTCCTTTAAAGCAATAAATGACCTCCCTTTGTTGCGGGAGGAGGTGTTGAGGGGTTTTTTCGTTTGGGTTCTGTTGTGGGGTTTTTTTAAGTTTAGTTTAGCTACAGAACAGTATCCAATCTTTACAGCTGCTACGTATTACTGGAAGTGTACTCTAGCATTCAACAATATAACGCCTTCTACCACAGCAGGAAGTACCCAAGAGGAAGAAAGAAGCCTGTCCTCAAGTCTGACTAGAGAGCATGAAGAACTTTAAGAATGCAGCCGACTTCAACTTAACCGAAGTGATTTACTTGTTAATTCACAGATTGTATGACACAGCAGTATCAGTTCTCCGCAACTGATCTCACTCTCTCTCAATTGCTAAATGTCCAAAGACTGAAATTAATGCAAGTAGGTTTTTTTTCTTTGAGGATTTCCGGGTTTTTAGACCAATGCTAAAGGAACCCCCTGTCTACACTGCTCTGCAAATCCATATTGACTGAAAAGCCACATAAGGCTGTGGGCTCTACCAGCTATACTAATGACAAAAATGCTGAGCGTTACTTTAATAATGCAGTAGGAAGGGCAGCAAGCACACCTTCTACAATACTTACATTTTCTTTAGTTATGTGATATTTATGGATATTTCCCACATGGAACTTGTAGGGCTATTCCCTTTAAAACACTGAGTAAGGACTAAAAACATTAGGAAAGTTTTGCTTCCAGATATTTTACTGCAAGCAGGACAAGTGAAAGACTCCCACCCAGTATGAGAAATATTTTATATAAGTATACATACAGACAAATAACAAAGTGGGATAAAAGTAGAAGTAAACACATTAATGCAGATTTTGCAGCTTACATCTATTACAATATAGTGAAATGTGGGTGTACTCAGTCTCTAAGTGCTGAACTACCTTTTGTTGGAATATTACTTCAGAAGTGATTATTCCCTAAACACTCCAGTTAGAAGGTGAAATAAATTTCAAGGATTTTATTCTACACCTCAAGGCTCATGACCAATAAAAAGTGGCAAAGCAGTTCATGTTAATGGATTCTTAATTAGTCTGGGATGCACAAAAGAAATTTAACATAAGAGTAACTTTAATTCTAAACTTTAAAACACCAGAGAGCTTCTCAAACACAGCAGCAGCAATGTCTGTTCCAGTGTCACAGTAAATAGGAAAGCTGAAGACTGAAAGTTGTAAATGTGGAGCAATCTTTCTTCTGCAGAAAAGGAAAACTAACTTCAGAAAACAGAACACAGGCCCCATTTTATAAACCAAATGTAAAAATGAAACCATTTATTTTGTAAATATTTGCAATAAGTTATTGATGTTTAAAAAAATACAGAAAGATGAACCAAAAAACCCCTTACATTTGTCCAGAAAAAGGATCCATCCCTAGTAAATGGGGAACAGTAGGTCCCATTATTGCCCCATAAGCCAGACAAATACACGCACCAAGTATCTGAATGACTGCAACCGCGTTCTGCAGAATAAACCAGAACTGACCTGCTTCTCATTGCAGCAGACCAGAGGCAGAAATACTATCACATGCCATGTTCCAGCCCGCAAGAGATGGGTGCATGTTCTCATAACTAGCTATTTATTTGGGGGCTGGAACTAGACGATCTTTAAGGTCCCTTCTAACCCAAACCATTCTATGATTTGATGACTTACAATCACTTGAACACATTCTAATATAAGGATTTGAAATAAAATTTAAGATAGTATACAAGCATTTCCGTGACAATCACACAAAAACAAGCCTCCTCCACAAACTGTACAGTAGCCTTGAGAAGGATACACTGCCACAAATCTGAACTGTAGCAGTATTTAACACTCTTGTGCTAAGAGATCTTCTGTGGTAACAAGTGACCTTTTCTATACCGTGATCCCAGCTTTAGCCTCTATCATGATCAAAACAGAGTATTATTACACCTAACTACACTGTCTTTGAGATCAGCGACTATTAATTACTAAGGGAGGTCATCTTGGTTGAACACAGGCATCTGAGCTCATCAGTTTTGCTACATCCAGTCTGGCTCAGAGACATAGGAGAACGAAGCAACGTTTCCTCTCTAGGAATGAGACAAGAAAGAAGTCAGCATGATGCAGAACATTTTCTTGGTAAGCCTTACTGAGAGGAACTGGCAAAGACTGAAAAACATTATGCTGCTCTAAGAGCCAAGAAGAAAACATAGCAGTTATGTGCAAGCTAACCTAGTGTACCTGTGTAGCTCAGGGTTGCAGAGAGATGCAACAGGAGATTTAAAAAAAAAAAAAGAGTAACACTGGGCTTCAAATTAGACTGGTAACATACAGAAGCAAACAAAATTCATGTAAAGACTTTAATGAAGTCAGGGGGTACTAGTTTTAATTAAAAGTGGGGTTTTTTTAAAGACTAATTCAAACAACGCAATAGAATTATTTTTACTACCATATTTTGCTTAGCAGGAAATACCGTTTTCCCATATGTGCATTTTTCCTCCTCTATATCTACACAGCAAAAATGAAGATTTAGCATGTTGAATCAGTTAGAATGGTCTTCAAAGCTGTCAAAGGTCAAAAAGAAACTAAGTTACAGGCAGATGTAATTGAGTCTTAACAATTTTGATGGCATTCAAGCATGAATAAATTCAGCTCTCTCCCATGAATGGTTCAAATTACATGTGTGCCTGTTTGTGTTTAAGGCAGCCCAATCAAAGTTATGAAAACCAGTTTCAAACTAAGGTTTTGTCTAGTATTTAAAGATGTTTTGGTAGATCCTCAGAACAGTTCAATCCTTATAACCCCAGATAAACACAAGTTTACTTATTGCTGGCAACCAAGAAAACTCAGTTTAAATGAGCCTTTACTTAGGCTGTTCATTGTATCCAATTATGCTAGCCATCCACACAAAAATCTTTAGAACAGCAATGCAGCCACTAGCAGGTTTAAAGCCAAGGTTCAACCTCCCAATTGTAATTTTACCAAGTTCATTTTGTACTAAAATTGGAAACACCTTATTCAGTTTACAAACCTGAAAGTGTTATATCAAGCATTAATGGAATTCCTAAGGGAAGGATGAAGAAAAAGTAAATTCTGCATACTTCACAAGAACTGAACTTGAAGGATTTCTGGGGGTATAACAGAAATGGACAACCCAGAAGATGAAAAGAACGAAAGCCAGGGCAGAGCAAAAGTGTGAAGGGGAACACAGAAGTAGAGACTGGTAGGCACAAATAACTAAAAAAAATTTTAGAAGTTGTTTGAACCAAATGATGTCATTTTTCTGCAGACTGATGTAACAGAACTTGAAGTTACTAGGGAGGAAACAATAACATCAATTCTCATCAATGCCAGCAGGCTTTGGACAGCTGAAGAGCTACACAGAGCTATGCCAAAAATTGCTGATGCAATTCTAAAGATGATTTCAAGTAAAGGTGTGGGCAGGTATTAAAAGCATTTTATGATAAAATTCAAAAGACTGAAATGAAAAGAGGGATTTGAAATATTTTAATAACTCAGAAGCCTGTCTTCAACTCCTATCTCAACATGCTATAAACAATAATTATTTTAACTTCAAAGAAGTTATATCAAGGTATGATCATCAGCATTTATTATATAACAAATGCTAGTCCCAGTCATGCTGTTTAACCACCATTCACCTGGTAAAAACATGTGATAGAGACACTTACATCAGCATTAACATGAACAAAAGACAAGGACCCCAATAATCCTTTTTCCTATGAACCCTTGCAAGAGCTCAGATTTGTAAAATAAAGCTATTATATGCTTTCCAAGAGTGCTAAAAGCAGATTTGTTGTACTTAAAACTATCATGGCCAGATCACAAAGCGATTGCAATGGTGGCTCCAAAGTCTCCAACGCAGAAGAAACATAACCAGAAAAATACAGGTTTATAGCAGTAGCTTTTGAAACTGTATTTATTCCATATATTTTTTTAGGGATATTAAAGCTCCCCAGAACTGAATTAAAGCAGCAAAACTATTTAACAAAACCCATACCATTCTAGGAAATGGTAAGATATCAAATCTGATGTCCATACTGATTAATGCTAATTATACAAGTCATCTTAGTCATGGACGCAGAACAGAACAATGTATTTCTTCTTTCTACAACCAATTTAACCTAGATCCTTCAACTTGGTTTGTGCTGTTAGACTTGCTAGAACTTCCCGTAGACTAAAAACATAACCTGAATGTGCTGAATGCACAATTAAAGTATGAGATATTAAAATATCTAGTGTTTTTACTGAAACCTTTCAATCTTCAAAAATTTCCAAGCTGCATCAAGTACAAATTCAGATATAAAGAACTGCCATAAAGAAGTGCACAGATCAAATCTTGTTCCCATTTACCTAGGAAAACGCTGAAATAATTTAGCATGAGTTTCATGAACATGAAACACACTAAGTACATCAGCTAATGCAGATAATACCACCTTTTCTCTTTACAGAAATACAACAAATCACAACAGCAAGTCTCCTAACTATAACTAATATTGAATTCAAGAGGATTTTTGCACCAGCAGCATGTGAAAGATACTTAAAGCACACAATCCAATGTTCTTAGTGTTCCTTCTAGATGACATACATTTTACTATTTTGCTTCTCATTCATCTTCACAGCAGTGAAGTTCACAGTAGGGACCACAGACTAGAATTACAATTCCACAAGCAAATGAGATCCAGATGACTTTCTCAAAATGTTTCATTGCGGTTTATAATATGCTGCAAGATTTGTTTTTATCCGCATCATCACGCACAGGAAAAAAAAAGAAAAAACAGTTACAGCTGTGATTATGGAAAACAAGGACAATTCTTAAAAGAATTAACATACTTTACGTGATATTTTTGTGCTGCTTTCCTCAATATATTAGTAATGGCAAGCAGTCATATATTTTACTGCCAACAAGACAGTAGCATAAGTGTTATCATAAAAATGTTGGATTTACACACAAGTTACTACATCAACTGTTACTACATCAACTGCTTATTCCTTTCTAACAAAGGATTGACAATGGCAGAGGGTAGTCCTCCAGCTCTCAATTAATTTGGAAAGGTAAAACATGCAAATACAAATTGATAAGACTGTAATTTGTCTTAGAAGAAACTGAAAATCCTGTTTATACTTAAACTTAGAGCAGTAGCTGAAGACTAGATAGTTTTCAAAACCATTACTATAATGGAAGCAGTGGCTTTACAGAGGCCGATGGCACTCAAGAAGCTTCTTACATGTCTAAAAAGAGATGTTTTTAGTGCCAGAAGTGTACCTCCAAAACAAGTAGAAGTAGCTGGTTAGTGGAAAAAACTGACCACATCTAGTACAGCTCTGTCATATGCACTTGAACTCATGCAACAGCCATCTCACAAAAAAAGGCTTTTGCAGAGAAAACCAAAACAGAACCCCAGACCAGCAGTTTTTCAGGACAGTCATCTATCTATGTTTCAAAGTTGGAATTGCTGCTTTTCTCCACCATTCACTTGCATTTGTCCTTCACATTCCATGTCAAAACTCAAAGCCCTTAAGTGTCCTAGCACTATTTAAGCATTGTGCTGAATCATTTGTAAAAGCTGCAATTAGGGATGAAAGGACAGGGGTACAACCCACAACTTGCATAACTAACCATAAAAATCAGACATCCTTAGATGCTGAGATCTGATGGAATACAGTCAAGCCTGTAGGGAAGTAAAATTCAGTTTCAAAACATGAGTGCTTTTGATAGCCTACAAAATGAAATATTTTGTGAACCAAGCAAGGAGTAGGATGGAAAAATGAGGAGAGAAGAGGCATAGAAAAAATAAAACAAGCAAAAGAAAAAAGCAAACAGTGAACAATGAGTTGCTGGAACAGGTAAAAAATCCCAAAGAGAATTCTCTTACAATGGCAGCAATTGGGAAGCAGCAGGGATGAAAGAAGAGGTAGAGCCAGTGACAAATTCTTAGAGGTCTTCTTTTTGGTTTTTTTGGGTTGTTTTGGTATTTGTTTTAAACACAAACCATCAAGGCAAGATTTTATATTAAGAAGAAAGACTAGATTTAAACTTAGTGACTTAGCTGTATATTAGGATGGCTATTCAATCATTGATGTTTCAGTTACATGCTTCTGTAGTATTTCTATTGTAATTTCTCCTTCAATATTTCTATTACTCTAATATTCTAAGGCACTAAACAGTCTTAGCATGCTGGGTACTGTACAAATAAGTAATGAGAGAAAGCTGTTACCCGCAATCCTTTACAATGTAAACAAAGGGTAAAGAAGAGAGAGGATACCATTCCGTAAGGCTCACACCAGCAGCAGCTGAACCAGAAGGATGCAGGTCTTCTGACTGTTGGCCACATGTCTTATTTAAAATATAAACAACACCCTGTCTCCATCATCAACACTAATACTCTTCCTGTAAACCAGACACTTAAAACTCTATTCATATATTCTCATCACCCTAACATTGAGCTGTTTCTACATTTTGCTTGAAATGAGAGCATCTTAATTATAATTGAATATTTACATGCATTTCAGTATGCAAATAGTACTATACCAAATACCAAAAGTGACAATGTTTTATAAGAGCTAGTCTGACCAGCTATCACAAGACACATATTGGTAGCAGTTAAATCAGATTTAATACAAATCACGGAGAATGGCAGGACAGAAGTGTTAGTTTAAAGTTTTAATTTTTATTTTGCTCTGAATTCAGCACTGGAGAAGTTTCCCATTTCAAATTCCAGATCAAATTCCATGGGAGCAGTGGGAAGCTCTAACAGGTTCTTGTGGCAGAAGAGCCATTTACAGAAGTTACAGAAAGCAATTCTAATGATCTCAAATTTTAAGACATGCATAGAATAGTTTGCATTGAAAGGGTCCTTTAAAGGTCACCTAGTCCAAACCCCCAATACGAACAGTTCTTTTAGAGGAAAAATATTAGTAAGCAAGTCATAAAAAATAAGGCTGAACTATTTAGGATCTGTTGTGTAGAACTAAATAGCCAGATGAGACATTTAGGATTTCAACTTTTTCTTCTTAAGTTTTGGATGAGAGCTGAAGAAAGTGCTAGAGAACTTCAAAAACACAGTCAGCTTTCCAGCATCCATGATAAGTTTTCCTGTTACAAAGCAATAATAGCAAGGGAGACGAGACAAGAATGATGACGGGCCTGGTTGAACAGCTGTATCACTTCCAGTACCAGCATGGATCTGAAAAAGTTACTACCCACTTTGGCTATAAAGCTGAGCTATTTTTATGCAAAACCAGCTCAAGTATATTAAGACCATAATCCTTGAATTGTGATCATAGTGGACTACACGCTGCAGAATCCTCCAGTTCTCACGTTCTAGTCGAGCATAGCCAAGCTTGCAAGCTCCAAGGCACACAAGTTTCAATACAGCTTTGTGCTGCATCCCTCAGTTCTGTGGATTCTGGGAAGGTTCATTCACTGGGACACTGTGCCAGTTCCCTGCTGGCCCTGTACGCTTGCTGCAATGATGCCGAACATGAGCACTGCAACGTTTGTTTGGTTTTAGAGTAATGTCAGTTCCTACAAGGCTAACACTTAGCTGAGGTCAATAAATCCTGCTAAAAACAAGGCCACTGTTGCAGAGTCACTAAAGCGTTACTGTACTACGTTCTTAGCATTGCCTAGGTTCTTCCCTTCTTTGGGGTATGCACGCTTTACTCACTCCATTTAAAACCAATAGTTACAGAAATATTTTCCAGTCTGGAGTCTTTACTTAAAGGAGAACAACACTATTTCAATGCAAGCTACAGGGTTAGTCTCCTGAAGGTGTCATCTTTCAGCTGAAGTCGCAACTAATTACCCCAAGGCATTTCACAGCCTGCCCTCAATGTCTAACAGTTACTGCTGCACAGCCACCTCCTTGTTCTTATGAGCTGCAGAGCAGAGATCTTCACATGGCCCCAGGCTACAACACACTACCTGCCTGAAAGTTTAAAGAGCAGACTAACACATGAATGAGTTGCGTTTGGGGTTTTCTTAAATTTTTTAATTCTGTTTTTAAACAAATGCTGTCAATAACTTCATCTGACATTGACAAAATGTGTGCCTTCATTAGGATATGTCTGAGACTCATATTAAAAGTTTCAGATAGAAAAAGAAGCTTAATACGGTTTAATTTTTCATATCCAATATATAAAAAGTGTAAGAACTTCCTTTTTCAAGCTTTTCCTGTCCCGCTGTAGATATGAATACATAAAGGAATTAGTGTCCGAAGGGCCTAGACAGAATTAGGTTCCATTAGTCTGTATCTATATAAGCATACCATAACATCTGCTCCAGATTTACACATCGGCAAAGCAAGAAAATGATTATGCAAATGATGAGAATGTAATACATACACATTCAGGCAACTGGAGGGAAATGTTTCTCCAATAACTTCTGCTCTTCCATTAAAACAGTCTACTTCAGGAATGTACTACCACGTAACAATAAACCCACAATCTTAAGTGGTATTGACTGTAAAACAGTACATATATAAGCAGCTCAACAATTAACCACTGAGAACCAATAGTCTAGATTCCTGAAAGCATAGAGAGAACCAGCTTTGAGGAAAAAAAAAGGTGTTTTTTCCAGCATAAGTTTCTGCTTCTTCTATAATTCCAAGTAATTATATGAGGAACAATAAATAGTAACCATGTTTGAGACATTTTCCAAAGTATACAAAGTAGTCTAGAATATTTAAAACTACCACAAGCACCAACTCACACAATATTTTAAAGAAGCGGAAAAGACTCCACCTATCCACATTGCTGGACAGCTAATTCAGACAGAAATTTAAACAGTTGCCGTTAAATGGCCTTCTTTGGAGGACCTTGAATTTTACAGTACCTACCACAAATCTCTATTTTACTTCGAAAAGAAAAAAGCATCTTCCTTTTTTCTATGCTAGCTCAGTTTCTTCACCGTCAAATCTGAAAGAGCTCTGCATAAGAATTCAGGCACTGAATGCATGTGAGGAATGTGGGGTGCACAATTCCCCACCTGCATCCAGTCACCCACTTTAGGATAAAAATAAATTGTCCTTATAGTCCATCAGGTAAACTGTCTCAAGCACTCACTATCTTAAACCAAAGCTTTGGCTAAAGCCCTGAGGTTTCAATGGAAGCTCATAGGCCTTGTCCTATACAGGTTGTTTCAAAAATTCATCATATTTTTGACCAGCCATTTAGCATTAAAGTGTATATTTTGAAGTATTTCAGATGTCATTGTAACTGTACACTATGCATTTAAACAGGTTTCTAAACACACTGATGAAATCTACAAAAGCCCTTAACAGTTTTTGAAAAAGTTATCTCTGTAGGTTCCTACAATTTACAGCTGTGTGTTGCCCAAACTGCTGAAACATCTGCACATTTGTAGCCTGACTGGCATTGAGAGAGTAGGGAGAAGAGCCGGTCTCCCCTGCCCTACCAAGGGCTTACTCCAGCAAGCACTAACAATTTATAATTTCACTGATGAGCCTGAATGAAAGAAAGTGCCCGTGACGTGCGTACAACTTTCTGGCTCTGCTTGAGAAAGGATATTCCAAGTTTTATTCCCAAATATGACTAACACAAAAAGCATAAAATCTTGGACTTTCCTCAGCTGCCTCTGCAGAAGACACACTGCTCAGCAGAGCGGCTCCAGCTGAAACACCTGCTCACAAGTAGAAGCTCACAGGCCTTTTTCCGCAGAAAAGCTGATCCTGAATTAATGTAATTTTTGATCAACGAGAGGCCAAATTTAATAACTCTCCAGACAGGCTACAAAGTCCAAATCCTGTTTTGGGCGAAGATAAGAGTACAGAATTTGACAGGGTTTTAAATTAGGGGCGGAGGTTGGGTGAGTTCCTTCTCATGGTGTTTGAAGTCCTACATATATTTCACTAGAAAGAGACACTCGGATAACTGTAGTCTATTTGGGAAGGGCTAGGGTAAGAGTTTGGAGATGTTTACATCTACATGAGATCCAGCATACAGTCACAAATATTTCACTTTTGTTCAAGGCCTCTCCAAAATTGTTACATATTAAGTCACATAAGGCGAGTTTGGGTTTTTTCATAAAAAAGTTGAAAAAGCTAGATGAGGAACACTAAGCACACTAAGCTTTATATCCACGCGTGTAGTGACAGGCTCAACACTGAGATTTCACAATCCCTTAATTCCAAGTTGCCTGCTCTGCCCAGCAAGGTGCCCTGAAAAGCCCTAACAGGAAATCTACCATATGGAATTTATCAAACAGCATTTTAACATACTTATTTTGTGGGGTTTTTTTCTCCTCCAAGTAATTTAACAGTAACTTTTGAGACAGCTGACAAACCCCTTACTGCACAGGCTGTCTGTGGCGGGCTGACGGGAGCCCCGGCCTTCTGTGAGGAGCGGCCGGGGCTGCCCCGGGCCGGACACAGATGGTTCCAGACGGTTCCGACCGACCCACCCCGGGGCACGGCTGAGCCCCGCAGACAAGATGGTGGTGGCGCCTCGGGGAAAAGAGATTTTGATTAAGGGCAAAAATGCCCAACAGGGAGGAGGAAGGAACAGAAAGGAGTGAGACGCAGTTCTGCAGACACCCAGGTCAGTGAAGGATGGGAGACAAGACCAGGCCTCCCTGCACCCATGGAGGACCCACACACTGGAGCAGGTGGATGTGTCCTGAAGGAAGCTGCTGGCCATGGAGAGCCCACACAGGAGCAGGTTTTCTGTGGCCTGTGGAAAGGACCCACACTGGAGCAGTTCATGAAGAACTATACCCCATGGGGGACCCACACTGAAGCCGAGAAAAGTATGAGGAGGAAGGAGCAGCAGAGAGGAGCTGCTACGGACTGACAACAAGCCCCCTGTTCCCCATTGCCCTGCGCTGCTTGGGTGGGTAGAGCTGCAAATGAAGGAATGAAATTGAGCCTGGGAAGAAGAGGGATGGCTGTTTTACCTGTGACAGTAATTGCTGAGTGAACTCTGTCTTCATCTCCATCCACAGCCTTTTACATCTTACTTTCTGTCCCTGTCCTGCTGAGGGAAGGGGAGGGAGAACAGCTGGGTGACCATCTGCCAGACACGGTCAACCCACCACACCAATATATATGCTTATCCTTAGCACCAGTTCTCTTGAATCACAATCCTTCTATGACCCACCTGAACCAGTTATTAGCTTCCATCTGCTATATAAATAGAACTAAGATTTTGTTAATATCTTCCCACTGCAGAAAATAAAAAAGAATAGCGAGTTTGAATTGTAACGAACATCTAATTTCTAAATAACATGATAGAAAGCATCATTCAGGGCTACAGGCTACATTTTTACTCATGTAAATGGCTCAAAGCACCCATCATTTAACTTTTTATAGAATGTATATGTATGCCTAATATACTTGGAGGACCCACTTAAACTTTAAATCTATCTTTTCTTGAATTCATTTTCCATTACAGTAATTACGTTCAACAGTCAGTTTAGACAAGTCAGCCATACCTAAATATTCATTTAACTCCTTTTAGTTCAAATTCATATAGAACTTTATGATAAGCACCAAATCTTTTATTTTACAAACACAAGTCTAGTCAGAGACCCTTTACGCCAAGTGGTTTCTGGCAGTAATCTAGCCAGCATTTTCCTCGGAGCACCCCTTGTGCTTGACAGACATCAAGCCACAGAAAACGCTTGTGCAGAATGTTGCTGTAGTTAGAGAAGCCAAACTGCAGAAGGGAAATGAACTTCTGTCTACATAATGTGTAGACTTTACAGGAGAAAAAGGTGTTTGACCACAATGTTTCCATCATTTATTAAATTTCTGCTTTGAAGCCAAGTTTCCTTCCAATGCATTCCTAGTATTTCTACCAGGACAGCAGGAATAGGAAGATCTTTTCAAGCTTCAATTTAATAGATACATTTAGTTGTAAACAAGTTTCTAACAGGTATGTAATTCTTTCATAATGTTAGTAATGTGACAGAAAATGGAGGAAGCGCTTTTGGACAGCATGTATCAGGCTTTTAAAAACCTTTTGTTCAGGTTTACAACAGAGGAGGAGTTTTCTACCAATCACTGTTAGTGCTTTTAGTGAGGATGATTGAAGAAATGGATTGAAAACAATAATATAATCGAGGCAATTCCTTAATAACCTTTTAGAAGTAGCTGTGCATGTGTATGTTCCTGATACACACACATTCTCCCCCCAAACAGGCAAAGAACAAAGATGGTTAGCATGAAATCCTGCAGTCTATTCTAAATCAAGATTCTAGAAGCATAGTGAAAAGCTTTGAAAAACAGTTGCAATAAGCATTCATCATAGGAATTCTTGTTGCACAGTTGCCTTTCTTTTTTGTTCCTCCTTTTCAACCACAACAGTTTCTGTTTAGAGTATCTTCCACTTAAAAATTATAGTTACATCATCAAGTGTGCAGTAGTGTACGACCTGTATCCTAATTCTCTTTTTCAAACAAAACCTTAAGCCAAGGAAAGCCTTTCTGGTGTTCATTAGCCTTAAGAAGTTTCTCTTAAGTTATAGAGCATACCTGACAACTTTCAACACTTCTTTGGAAAAAATGTGCAAGTTCCTCATAGTTCTCATTCAGCGCTTCGGTGGCTGTAAATGACCAAGTTAATGCCAGCACCTTGTGATTTTTTTCCTAAAACCTTTATTCAATTCTCTTCCTACATCAGATGAAATGTCCTTCCTTTGCATTTTGATTTAGCTGAAATGTTGTAAGAAACACTCAACTTCAAGCAAAAGTTCTGTCTATACGTCATCAATTCTTTGAATTAAATTTCTTAATTCTTCTTAAGACAATTTTTATTAATAAATTCATCTCCAACTCTCATGTCTCCCGTTAGCCACATTAGAGATTTTAACTCAATTTGCATTTGCCAATAGTGAGTTCGGCCTTTCCCCCATTGCTGAAGTTGCAGCAACTGCTTGCTCCAAAAGGACTGTAATTTCTAAAATACTTGAGATGCAATTACTACCCAAGGAGGAAAAAATAAAATTCAGTTTCAGAGACTGAAACCAAGTATGCCAGAGAACATCCAACCAGATTTCTCAGATTGTGTCAATACGTTTCCCCTTTGTGCAATGTTTAAGAGCTGCTTTGAACTACACATATTTGACTGCTCAGCAATTGGCACACCACCCAAGGCCCCTGACACGCAAATACACAGCTCATCACTGACCTAGCTGAAAAAACACATAAAAAAAACCCTGTTTCATGAGGTTGGTACATTCTACACAGACAGCCAGTAAGTGCATAGACATTCTGTATTTTAAGTCTCACTATCATTCATTTGGTGAGTTCTAGGACCATTCTGGTAACAGTAACTCCATATTAAATGAGTAGCAGAGAAGTATCGTAAGCACAGTGAACATAAGCTTGTGATTTCCTGTGCTTCCAGGTTGATTCTGTGTGGAAGGAGTATGTAACTGCATTCTTCAGAAATTTTCTTCAGACTAACAACTGACTCAAGCTGCGGACTGGCTCTAAACAAGTTGAGCGGTTTGTACTTATGTACGCAGTCTTTACACATCTTGCCTTGTTTGTGTTTCATATGGACAGTTATTCTGAATTTGTATATTCATGGAAGCCTTGTTGTAAAAAGCAACCCTGGTAGCGGTAGAATGCGCTCTATCCCAACAGCTTTAGCTTTTTCAGATTTCAGAGGCTATCTTTTGCAGAAAACAAAACAAAGACAGTAATAAAACAGAATAAGAGATTTAAGACAGTCCACTTGCTTTCTTCCACTTCCACCCCCACCCCTTTTAAGGCTATTTTCCACAGCTCTTTAAATAACAAAGGCCTCCAGTGCATATAAACACAGTTACACATTCCAAAAGGGATAGGCTACATTCACAAAGAATGCAAGAGAAGTGGTTTCTAAAAATATTTCTCTGGTTTCAAAATATGGCATGATGGAAAAAGAGGAACCGACACTGTCAGTATCACTCCCTGTGAGGGAATAGGAAAACAGAAGAAATATTTCACAACCATTAGAGAAGCTCATTACAGCTGGGGGTTGAGCTGCATCCCCGACTTCTCCTCTGCTCTCTTGTGGAACTACATTGAAATGACAGACCTATAGTTTCATTCTCCACAGCATGAAATTCACATTTCACATGGTTTCAAGCTAGATCTCTGCACTATGACATCTCATTTCGTAGCATTGATAACTTGCAATCTCACATACCATGATAGGTTTCCATTACGCCTACCTCTCCTCCCAAGCTGAGCTGCTCACCTTTATCATTCAGGATGGGCCCAGGATAGCAAAACTACTGACTAAACACATTAACACTAGGCCCATGTGTGAACTGGTACAAAGAACACGACTGCTACTCAGATACCACTAACAATATTGTTTGCACAATACTCTTCTTCTTGGGCTTGTAATTACAGTATTGCTAATGTGACCTCAAACAGCTGCTTAGAGACTGATTTTCCATACACTTACACAAGTGTAGCACCAACAGAAAGGAAGGGTCACAAGAGACCTACGGTATGTTTGCCTCCCTCCACAGCTATGGCTGTAACTATGGATTAGAGGATCCCGAGCTAGGTAGCTCATAGGAATACAGGCAGGCATGCAGTGGGCACTGCTGTGCCTGCATGGTAGACACATCTTGCAGAGCCCCTACCTTCATTGTACCACACTGCCTCTTGCTCTGCTAACTCCCGAGTACTGCAGTGTCTGCAGTTCCTTTACATACATGTTGCTGTCTGAGAATACCTCTTCCAGGCAGAAATTTTGAATAGCCTAGTGTTCTTCTTGATCCCAGACTTTGGCTTTGTGAAAATAAAACTACCTGATGACATGCATACCTTCTCAAAAATTTGAGAAGAGAGAATAGTAGGTCCAATCCATGATCAGGCAAAGATTACCCATGTGATTAGCTTAAGGTTTCCCAATACATGTGGAAACACACAGGGAAGTCCCTTTTCCTAACTCTATCCATGCCTAATCCTACAAACATAAGTAAATTTTGTCCTGAACAGTGAATTTACACAGAAGCCAAAAAGAAATCCCACACTTCTCAAAGCTTTTGTCTTCCAGTAAAGCATTATTCCCCCCCAACCAACTCCCACTAAGTTATGTGTGGTAGAGTAACTACTGTCCACCACAAAGAAGTAACAGAAGTCAACTAAGTCACGAGAATTTGAGATGCTTAACAAATATCCACTGAAACACTGCCTTAAATTAGGGTGAGTCAGTGAATGAATAAGATTCATATATGCTAACCCATCTGCAGGAAAGAAAAAGCAAGTTTGCAACCAGCCCAGTAGTCCCACAGCTCAGACAGCCATTGTCAAAAAACAGTTTGTCTAGAGAACCGTAGTAGTTGAAATAACGTAGTATATAGTTGCTCTGGATGAGCCACCAAAATTTTACATTAGCCATTGCCCAGGACCAATCCAAGTGCCCCTTTTCCTAGTTGTCAAGAGCTGTTTGAAGAAGCAGAAAAAAAGTTTATGCTTCCTTAGCCCTTCTACTGCAGTAAAATCATGAAATAAGGAAAACAGTTATAAAGTTAGGGCATGCTGTGATTTTTAGATATGACTGATCTTACTTTGAGGGCAGAAGGACAATTGCACACATGGAATTTAGTATCTAAATGCAGGAAAGCTCATTCTTCTGTCCTAGAAAAATCTTTATCTTGCCAGAGGGTGAGGGAAACAGTGGTAACATATCTGGAAGTAAGAGAATCCACCTACAGCAAGGTACTCCATCTCATAAGAGCAACATGTTTTGTCAGTGAATTATGAACAAGGCAGAAGAGAAAATAAGTCCTTGCAAAAGCTTTCTTACAAATATCAGAAAAAGGAAAAAAACGTCCTCTTTGAGGACTGACAATATGGAGACCACAGCTTCTTAATTTTACCAAAGAAAATTTTAGATTAGAACAGTAGAAATTCATCCTAATGAGGGGATATTAGGAGTTGATCCCCCTGAAGGGGCAACATGGTAGAGATATACAGTATAATGAACAGCACAGAGATAGTAGCTCAGAAACATCTATTCAACCTTCCTCATGAAATTACAAGTAGACAATGCAACTGAAAGGCTACTAAATTAAAACTGGTAACAGGAAAAAAAAAAAAACCTTTTCATATAGAAATTCTTGTTTATACAAGTAAATACTGTGTCTAATTATGTTGTGGTTTGGGCCAACTGGACACTGAAACAAATGACAGATGCTCTTTGACCTCTCTCCCTTCAGGAAGAGAAGGAAGAGACTTATGACTTTAAAAGAAACTAAACTACTTTAATGAAATATTAGTAATAAAATAAAAAGAAAGTAATGAAATATATACAATATATACGAAACTGTATCAAGCTCCCAGGATGACGATCGTGTCACTGTCAGGCACTGGGAAAGTCCCAGACTTGACTCAGCAACATGCAGGTACTGGATTCCAGATCTGGAGTCAGGAATGCACAGACTGGGATCAAAGACAGATGAACAGACGGAGTCCTCTTTGGACATTGGCCATTGAAGAAAGAGCTGACCCTTTCATCCCTGAGCTTTTATACTGAGTGTGATGCAGATGGCATGGAATACCCTGTTGGTCAGTTTTGGGTCATCTGTCCTGTCCACTCCTCCCCACAGGTGTGACCCCTTTACGCTTTTCCACTTCCAATCCTCCAAAGGGGCAGATAAAGTTAGCTGACCTTACTTGTTATAGCAATAAGTGTAAGCAAGAGCCTCTCTGCGTCCTGTTTCTTGGCATGAATTAGAAACAATCAGGTCTTACCACTCTGGAAGGAGATAGTGTCTTTTAATTTCAGAGAGTTCACTCAGAAAAGGTTTAGCTGAAAAGTAAAGTTACTGAACAGAAAATATGTTCTGTTTTACCTCAAAACAGGGCAAATTGCAGCAAGAAACAGAAGGCAAATGCTTAGTAAAACTGCCAGAAAGAACCAGATATTTGCAAGGTTACCCAACACCATTAGAAGCATTATTTAAAATAAGAACTATTTTGAGAGGGCACAAACCCACAAGCTCTAGGTGATATCCGTTACCCTGTAAACAGGAGAAGCCCTTCCCCATTGGCAGGTTTTGGGGCTCCCAAGAAGCTCTTTTCACACCTCCCACTGAAACACAGACCCCAGCCTCTTGGAAGTGAATCACTCCTCCAATTAAAAATGTGATTTCTGTATTCTTACAAGAAAGGCTACATGATCTACCTGTAAGAGAATTTTCCATTTTACAATTTTGTTGTGTGCAAAAAAACAAACCTCATTTGTTTTTAAGCACAGCTGAAGCACTGGTAGTTCTATTCCATCCTGATTTACAGTTATTGATAATATTATCAGTAATGCATAACTTTGTCACATGCATATTTTACCTCAGCTTCTCAATTACCATTTCTTGTCAGCACACACAGGTAGAGAATTCCATTTTATTTTAATTTGTGGCTATTGTGAAAGAAAAAGATTTCTAATACTTATCTAACTACAGATTACAAAATTGGGGTGGTGTGTTAGATGTCACAACCAAAACCAGTAACTGGCCATTACCTTTATCCTCATTTAATAGAAAATGTACATTAATGAAATACGCATGTATGTCAATCTAACTTGCAATGTAGTGTCATTAATAGTCTTCTGAACTTTCAGGGAAGCTAAAACACAAAATCAACACAGTTGTATGAGTCAGTCCTTCTCAACTTTCAGCCTTATACTCTTGATGTTTTGGACACAAATGGAAACATTTAGAGTTTTCTACATGTTTACATTTGTAAGTGAAGCAGTCTGTCCATAAAACACTGATAGACAGTTAACTTCCTGAACTCCTGCTAAATCTCCTTGATCTTTCCCCATTTTGGTTGATTTAAAGCAATTTACTGCTATTCCAACAACCCTTAACGCAGAAATAGCACAGGAAGGAGTTATGGCCAACAGTTTAAAACTGAGCAGAGACATGCTTTACTCACCTGCAGGGAGTTAACAGGAAAGAATTGTTGCAAATGAATAGTCAAGTTAAGCTCCTTGTATCAAACAGAATAAGCTGAACAGTGGAAAGATATTCAACTGAACAGCAGAAGTGTTGAAAAAAAAAAAAAAATTTCTTTGGAAGAGTTATGTGCTGAGATTTGTTATACATTAAGTTTTAACAGTTATTTTCATAAAACACAGAATTGCATATTTCAAGTGACACAACTCAAAGTGTTCACTGGCAAAATTTGAAATAAAGCCCCAGAAAACTACCTCCATTTTGCTATACGTTATACTGCAGTCCAGTCTGTATTACCCACTGTTGTCATGGTTATCAGTGCCATCAGAATTCATAAGTGAGTTTCTCATTTCCTATCTCCCCACACACCATGAATAATACTGGCTATCTTTTCCACAGAGTTCATACCTTACATTTTTATTGCCTGGCTTGGTCTTTGTCACCTTGCAAAGCATCTTTGTTTGTTTGGTTTTTTTTAAACCATTAAACACACCCAATGTCATGAGAAATAATGCACACTGCAGAAGAGCTGCATTCATAAACAGACACTCAGGAAAAACTGTAGAGAAAGTAAAAAGAAAATTCTGCACTCACTCAAAAGCATCATCCTCATAGACAGTGGCTCTCTAGTTTCTATAGCATAGATAGTATAAATAGCCCCATAACTCCCAGGTCACCTAATCATTCAGAGAATTTGCTGTCTTGGGAAATGTCATTGAGAACATCTCTCATTATTGCAGAATTCAGAGTTTGAATTTAATCGGTTTGCCATAGGGACTCCATGCAGTTGGTAGAAAATTAGAACAATAAGGCCTCTAAAACAACCAACCACTGCTGTTTGGGGCACCTGAAATTCTCTAGATTCTTTGCAGGAAGGAGGAATCAATTTAATGTTTTGGGGGTTTTTTGAGAGTATTTTGATAACTCTGTCTAGAAATCCTGGAATTAAGTCTCACTCAACAGTATAGTAGGACTCCTAAACCTAGATCACAGAAGAAGCAGAACTGAAAGCAGTTCTTCAAAACACATAGTACTACCCATCAGCTCCACATTTGGTCTATTCCACCTCATCCTACACACATCTCTGTAAAACACAGCAGCAGCAGCAGGGATATGCTACTGCTAGAAGTGCACGCAAAGGGACAGTAGAATGTCACTTGTATGGCTGTAGACTGGATTTCAGAATTTTATACTTTCCCTGAAATTTATGGAATTGAGTTTATCTTACCACCTGTAAGTCAGATTTCCTTTCTCAAAGAAAACAAACAGGCCCCTCTATAAAGTGGTCTGCTTCATCTCCAAGTAAATATCCTAATGTCCTACCTGCACTTGTCCTTAGTAATGTATTTCTCAAGGTAATTTGGTCCTGCATCAAAGCCTTTAGATGATTATTTCCTTAAGCTATACATTAAATCAATACTCGAGTGGGCACACACTTCCTACCATCTTGGTCACAGCTCAGACAAACAAGTTCAATTCCTCTTGGGAACTGAAAGCAGCAGCCATAGTAATTGGGTAGAGATAGGACATTCAGCTGCCCAGCCTATGTGAATTGTTATCTGCAATTAAAGGCACTTAGCAATTCCCATGCTGGAATAATATTTTCAACTTGCAAGTGCAGTTATTTTGTTGTGGTTTTCTTCCTGAGCTGGAAAAAAGTGAAATACTTGTGTATGTGAGAACCAGTATTCAAGATGGCAACAAGCTTTTAAGTAATCTGTCTCAACTTTCTGCTACTGTTTATAGTCTTGGATTTTTGATTTTTTCTCCTTGAGTGCAGAGCATGTGAATGCAAAAAAAAAAAAAACCACCACCTAAATTAAAGCAGTTTTGTGCTAAGCAACTGCTTAATTATGGATGCATTTGAGAAGTGTGGAGCTTCAGCATAAGCTTAATGGGAAGGAAAGAGTCAAGTTTCACCCGGGAAAGTCGTACAGAAACACAGTCAAAAAAGCAGTGGATGAGATGGGTTACTTTCAAAGAGCTCTAGTCTGTTAAGTCACTTTCATTTTTTAATTAAGTTCAGCAGCTTTTGACAAAAGTGTATCTCAATTCACATACTTGGAATGAAATCAGGTATTTAAGTCTTTCCCTTTAGTATTTACTTTGATTCTCGATACTGCTTTTCTTCAGATTATGACATGGCAAAAGATTCATTGTTTTCTTCAACTCTTACTCAATGTCCTAGAAACTGCTTGGTGATAAAACCTGAAAATATCTTCTTTCCAAGAACATCTGCCCCAGCAATTCTTCAAAAATCACCAAGGGGTAGTATTTCCCTTCATATACATGCTCAGACCATTATCACCACCAGACTTTGTTTGATGTTACAAAAAGGACAATAGATCTCTAAGACTATATGATAAAAAACACACAAAATTTCTACAATTCAAAAAGATGTCTTAATATTCTACAGCAATTCAGTATGTTATAAACCCAAGTAAATATTTATCTAAAAAGTAAATTCAGCATTTGAAACCAAATCCTTCCTAAGAAAAAGGCATTTCTCATTTTCAAAGGACAAAACAGAACCTAAGTGGCAAGGTATGGTACCCCTTATTTGTAAGCTAGTAGCACTTGACGATTCTTTAAAGTACAAAGCACAGGAAAATAATGTGATGGCTTTTTCCTAATCTAGTTAAAAAATTAAGTATGGAAGCTATATCAGAAATTCTACTTATATCAACCTACTGACACCCTGACCTACATAACTCATTTGAAAAACTAAAGTTCTGCTGAATACCATAAACTTCTTACAGAAATAAGGAAATGGCTCCCAACACAGCTAACTAAAGGTAAATTTAATTGTGAGATTTCCTTCACTGTTCTTATCACTTGCCAATTATTGCTGTTCTTTATTTCAGATATGAATAGTCCAAGTATCCGTCTGTTTAAATTTAGTCGAAACCTTTGACTTTGTAAAAAAAGTGTTATGAAATCATGATTCAAGAATTGCTTTGTTCAAAGAGTAAAACCGGGCTCAATAAAAAATAGGGGAAGTTTTTTAGACAGTTTAAGTATCATCATCTGAAATTATATAGTCTTTAATATAATCTCATTCCATCCTTTATTTCATGCTGCTTTTCCCAGCAGAAGCAGCCTTGGAGTAGAGATACACCTTTGAGATGTACATTTGTAACTTCTACCTGCTGACTTTTATCATATCTACTGAAATCTTTAAACATTTAATAGCACATCATATAACAGAGAACTATTCTCCTCTCCCTCCTTGCTTCCTTCAGGCAAGCATCTGATTTCATAGTCTGCATAAAACGTGTTTGTTCTAACATGAATAAACATTCGGTCACTGATGAGCCAGACGTAGCCAACAACCCTCAACCCTTTTACTGGAATACCTGTTTTGCCTCAGTGGAGCCAAGGAAAGCAAGTATTGCCCAACCTTCCTCTGCCAGGGGAGGAGGTACAGACCCATCACCCAGCCAAATCACAGACACTGTTAGTTAGGTCAAACTCAGAGGTGTATGTTCCTCCCAACTCCATTTCTTATTGAGGACTCAGGAAGACAGAACGGAGCAAGCTATCAAGCACTGAGAAAGCAGTCTACGTCTTCCTTACATTTAAGGGTACTGCAGAAAAATGGACATTGGCAGTGAAGACTCTGTGACAAGGTCAGGCAGAATGTATTCAGCTAATAAATTTAAATGGGTGTTACCTGGGATGTAAGTGGTGACATTAAGAATTCCCCCCCTCCATTCATCAAAGAGCTTGAAATAAGAAAATCCCCAGTTCTGTCAAAGAAGCATCAATGTCCATGTTCAATCCATTTAGAAAAAAGAAAACATTGGGGCCATAAGTTTTTTTATCATAAAAGGATAAGTTTACCACAGGAGAAGCTCAAGTTAACAGAACTGTGCCTGTATATAGCAGCCAAGAGGTTGACCCCAATTAACTCTGCTACTTCAAAATAGGTCTTTAGAAAAAAGAATTATCATGTAAATACAATGACTTCTTGTTATCAACGTACAGCTGGGGTCTACCCACGGCAATCATTTCAATATATTATAGACTCCCTAGGTAAACATTAATATGATGTACTCTATGCAGTGATCTGCACCCTGTAAATACTTTTGACAGATGACAGCTCCTCCCTGAGAGCCAACCTCTGTGGCATCACAAGAAATCTCCTTCTGTTGTTCAGAATAATTTTTTCTGAGCAAAAGTGAAACTAAAGCCTTACACTGGAGCAACTGAAGCATACTTAAAGCAGGTCTGTGCTGGAAATTATTAATTTTTTTACTCCTTCTGTTATGCCCAAGTCTTGTCTTGTACTCTAAAATTGACAAAAAACAGAGAAAGCCTTCAATTTAGCAGTTCATCTCCAGAGAATTACAACTGATCTTGGGAATACAACATATTTTACTGAATCTAATTTGCTTTTTAATTATGATGCTAACAAGCTATTCCATTTCATTTTTTCTTGGGGGCATGTTGTTTCCAGCTATTCCAAAAACAACCAGTTCACTCCATGGGTGCAAGTGCATACAGTTAAACAAACTTAATACCAGGATAATTTTTTTTTACTTCTATATTATAGAAATGGAAAAAAAGAACAGAACAGGTACCAAACACTGTTTACACATCTACTTTCACACACAATTACATTTCAAAACTTCATTCCACATATTATTTATGCTTAATCTCAACCATAACATCCTATAACTTAGAAACTCCCTTTTACGCAAAAATATACGAGCTAAGAGAGTTTATTATTTCTACTCCAGTTCAGAGGAAAGCAAAGATATTTAAGTATTTTAAAGGAGTAAATATATATATATACACACAGACACACACATCAACAAATTGTCTGAAGTATCTTCAAATATTTCACAAATGTAAGAATATAATTTTCTTCCTAGTCTTAACAAATGAGCATACAAAGGGGTTTGGTGATTTGCTGCATGTCATAAAAGAAAACTGAGGAACAGATAGAAGTAGAACACAGTTTCCTATTCCCAGCCCAGGCCCAGTATATTATTGCTTAATTACTATGACTAGAACTATCCTGCAAGAAATTTGTGGCTGACAGCAGCCAGAAGGTAATTAAAGGACCTAAACGAACAATGCAAATCCCACAGTTGAAGTTCTTAAAATACTTCTTTTTAATCCCTAGAGAAATTTATTTGGGCTTTGTTAAAATTAAAAAGGCAACTAGAATTTTGGCCTGTATTAAATATTGAAACAATAAGCCTGTGATAAGGTTTAAATATTAATCATACATTATCTGATTCTGTACTTAGTCTACAAGTTATCAGGAGCCCCAGAACAGCTCTAAGTACCTGCCCTAAACTAGTCCTGTACAAACATTTTCTCTTTGTAAAGGGGGAAGGTTTCAAACCCTTCCAAAACCTTTGTATTAAATATTGCACAGATACTTAGACACATGCACGCCGACACCCTTCCATCCTGGGCCTTTGTTTCGACTACAACAATGTCTGACAGGATCCTGCTCAAGTCTTTTCCTCAGACCTGTCTTTTAGGAGCTCTGGGAATGGATATTTAGAGGAGTCATGCTCTTCTTAGCCCATCACTCAGCACAGATGTGAGAACTCTGCAAGGAGAAAGTTGTTCAGGGCACTCCTGAGAGCCAACTAACATCATCTGAAGCAGAATTGAAGAAAGCATCTGTCCCATTGCATCTTCTGCACTTTGATTCCAGGGCTGCAGCATCTACTGAAGACATTACAGTAAGGATAAAAAGAGATACTCCCTTCCCCACCAGCATGAAAAATTTAAAAAATAAATCACTGTTTATAGTTATGGAAAATGCTTGTTCCCCTCCACCTGATGCTACAAAGGAGACCTTCTTTACTGTATTAACATTATATTATTTCCTGAGTATGCCATCAGAAAAGAAGTGCATTGAAATTTGTCAGTGACTAAGGTAAGAAATTTGGTCTTTTTTCCTTCTATGTAATCAAAGATACTAGATGTTCAGTGATCCATGTGTCACCTTCCAAGGACATGCTCAAAGCCTGAGGACAAGTCTGTGTGGTGAGAGATAAACTTGGTAGCCCTGTGTGCCTGATGACCACCTCTTAGGACCAAGCTCAGGCAAGTGAGACTTCAGAGTTGTTCTGTATCTCTGCTGTGGATAGATGTCACCGTGTGTCACAGACCAATATTTACTGTTTGGCAAACTCACCTAAAACCATAACAAAACCTCATTTCTACATAATAATGAGAATACTGCATGATTACCTAAATCTTTCTAGTTGTGCTTTATATGTCTTTCCACTTAGTTATAAATTGATTACTGTGTCAAAGATAAAATAGCTGATCTGGAACATTTTAAACTAAAGGTTCTGAGGTTATTAAGTTCTCCTTAGTTTTACTCCTACAAATGCAGTTAAGATATGCAAAACCACCCTCAAATTAAACAAAGCCCAGAACATGAAATTCACTGAGTGCTCTACTGAACATGGTACAGTCTCATCCAAAAGGACAAGAGCTTTTTTTTTCCCATTCATTTCTATAACTTCAGGAAAAGCAGGTATCCAGACTCAGAGCAGAAACCAATGTTCTATTTGACAGGTACAACAGAAATCAATGTAAAAACATCCTTACACAAACTCTCTCATTGTAAAGATGAACACAAAGAGTGCTTAAGCAATAGGTTTAAGGTTACCCTCATATAGTTTATTTATCATTACTTTTGCTGCAGTTGAACCAGTTCAAGTGTGTACATAAAACACATCCATTTCTGAAACAATACAGTGGAAATTTAGTTTCCATGGCAACCTGGCAATTGTGGGACACTTTGGGGGGTTTTATTTGTTTTTAACAGATGGGGAAAAAATATCATACCGCTGTCCCCAAGCTCAAGTTTCATTTCAGAGTTACTTATATTAAGCCTTAAGGCAAAAATTTGTTGTAGAAATTCTTGTAATTTTGAGTTGAACAGTGTTAAGGCTTGTTACAATCAGATAAGCTTAATCACATAAGATCAGATTAAGCAGGGGACTAATGATATGACTACAGCAGATCCCTCCTTAGTTACTTCTAGTGAAACAACTTTTTAAAAAAAAATCTGGAAATAATTAAAGAAGTTCCAAATCTTGAAAGTTTGGCTTGAAATATATCATTAAGGCATCCACAATTAATAAAATATATTTCTTTTCAATTAGCATAGCATTAGTCATTTATCTTAAACAGAAGAGTTCATGGCTTCGAGCGTGGAAACCTAGGACGCAATTTACAGACTAATTAGCACCGATTCTGAAGCAAACCTGTTCAGAGCAACACTTCAAGACTTAGAAGTCAAACACACATCAGTAACAAACACATACGTACACGATACCTTCTACAATGAAATGACTGGCCTTGTAGGCAAGGGAAGAGCAGTGGATAGTCTCTAACTGGACTTCAGTAAGGCCTTTGACATGATCTCCCATAAGACTGTCCCAGAGAAGTTGATGAAGTACAGGCTAGATGAGCAGCTAGAGAGGTAGTTGAAAATGGCCAGGCCCAGACAGTGGTGATCAGTGGCACAAGGTCTAATTGGAGGCCAGTGACCAGCAGTGTCAATACTGAGAGTACTGTCAGCAAGTTTGCTGATGATACAAAACTGGGAGGAGTGCCTGGTGTGCCAGAGGGTCATGCTGCCACCCAGAGGGACTTCAACAGGCTGGAGGAATGGGATGACAGGAACCTCCCGAAGTTCAACCAGGAGAAGTACAAAGTCCTGCACCTGGAAAGGAACAACTTCAGGCGCCAGTATATGTGGGGGCCACCACATAAAGCTTGAAAGCAGCTTGGCAGAAAAGGACCTGGGGTCCTGCTAGACACCAAGTTGCACGTGAGCCAGCAATATGCCATTGTGGTAAAGGAGGTCAGTGGTACCCTGGACTACGTTAAGCAAAGTATTGCCAGCAGGGTGAGGGTGGTGATCCTTCCCCTCTACTCAGCACTGGGGAGGCCCCACTTGGAATCCAGTTCTGGGATCCTCAATGCAAGAGATATGGACGTACTGGAGAGAGTCCAAAGGGTCACAAAGATGTAGGGACTGCAATGAAGAGCTAAAGGAGGCCTGTGGCAAAAAGTGTTGGCAAGCAAAGTGTGGTAACTGCATGTTTTAACAGCCTTGCATAATGAAATGCTTGTCACTAGTCACTGAACATAAAGCTTTATATAGATCATAGAATCATTTATGTTGGAAGAGACCTTTAAGATCAAATCCAACAGTAATGACACATATATGACATGTAGTAAAGGAAAGAATATAAGAAGTCCATTGAAATCTAACCTTTGCTCTTCTCCGCAGAAGTGTCAGGGGAAAAAAATTAGGACAATAGAAGTAGTAATGTTTCTTAAAGGATATCCTATATATTTGCTGGGGTAAGTGGTTACTTTAAACATTTAAGTTCTGCTATGGTTTTGGAAAAGAAGAAAGCACACATCACTTTCCTTCTGGTATAGCTCAAAAATTTAGGACCGCTTCCATGTTTCATGAAGAAAAGTTATAGATCATTACAGTGAGCACTGCCTACTGTAACAGAACAATTGTTCTCTGCAAAGAAATTGTAAGAAAGACTGGCATTTATTTCTCCATAAGATAAAGGCTCTCTCATATCTTACAGAAATATTGGCACAGATTAATAAACCCAGACAGGGAAGATCTCTAACAGAGCTCATCTCTGAGTTCCTGTTCCTAAAATACAAAGACTCTACTTCATTTTGTCAATCATTTGAATCATCATAGGCACAAACAAGTGCAGTACAAGGAAAGTGACAGTACTATATGTACATTGACACAGCAAGAAAGGCTAGACCCATTGGAAAAACATTCACTACAACTGTTTTTGAAAACTAGCACGTAGCTGTTTACTCTGTGCATGGAGAGACATGCAGGCAGTATTTAATTTTAAGAACAAATCTCAAAGCTCCTTTTCCAGGAGTTTTAGAAGCAGTCGTTAAAACTAACTGAGAATCCACAGTGTTTTCCTGAGTCTTCGTAGCTATCTGTAATTATTTCTTTTCACTATCTTGTTTTTATGAGGTAAAGTGGCTCTGATTAACAGTACATTCATTAATAGCAAAAAAAAAAAAAAAGCCATTTATGCAGGAAAGAAGTTGTCTGCTAATTACTAAAGAAGATGCCAATCATAATACTTTTTGAAAATTACTTGTTAAAACAATATATCTACTAGAAGTACTACTAGTAAATTTTTTTCCAAAGATACAGTTTTTAATCATACATTTGTTTCTATGAATTATTTAAAAAATCTACTTTTTTATTAAAATAAAGCTACATATGTTTGGTGTTACAGTAAAAAGCCAAGTTCTCCCCTCTCTTTCTCTGGTTTAAGTAAGGTCAAGTACCTTTCATAGTATTACTTCACATTCACAAATCATTCATGAAGAACAAAATTCACTCCATTACATCTACTTCCAAATTAATTTAGAATAGCTGAAAATTGTAATAGTGTTTTGCATTATGTGAAACATGGAAAGGTAACCACTTCTTACTGGAGTGAGATGGCCCATGGTAAGTCTTGATTCCTCATATGCCAGACTGACACTAGGCTTGACCAGGGCACCAACCTACCAGATTCCCCCCGCCACAATATAGCAATCTTCCAACATTCACATTGCACGACACACACAAATCTCAGCCTAACATACACATTTATTAGATTATATAGTCAAGTATGCAGTGGAGGTTAATTTAGAATTAATTGCACATAGCTTATACAAGTGCTTTGACAGCATATTCAAAGCTTTCTCAAGTTCAAGACTTAAATTCTCTCACATGACTCAGATCTGTTTATTTTTTTAAACTTTCTCAGCAATTACGTGGTGCAGCCTCAGGCCAGACTGTCTGCACTGACATTTGTCAATGGACAGAACTGAGGTAGCTCTCAAAGTATCCTTTATACCAGTGTGATGTTTTGTGACTGCAGGTATGAGGAACTTGTACGTAAGACACGTGGTCAGTTTAAGGCATACACACTGGGTATGGATGAGGGTGGAGATCTCTAGACTGCAATAGAGACCATTATTTCTATTACAATAGAACCTAAAGGCCCCAGGACTCCAGCATGCTAGATACTAAATATATTTAATGACAGCTTTTAAGCCAGTGCTGTTGACATCCTCTGGGAACCCTAAAAACTATTACATTAAAATGTTATATTTGAATTAATAGTTTGAAACCTTCCCCCATTCTTTTTGAATCAAGAGATATTTCAAATGCTTTTCTTGGTACAAGCAGGTATTAGGAAGAACTGCCTTTACACCTGCTTTCCATCACCTTCCAAGCTGGTATGGAGAGGGGTAAGACTGAACAGGAGCAACAGGAGTAGGTCTGCATCAGACCTGAGCTCTTGCACATGCACCAGAATGGTGAGAGCATACGAAAAAAAAAACAAAACAAAAACCCCAACACGTTAGCACAAGCAATCCTGGACAGGCATCTGCCTGTTAATCATCTGTCTGTTTTCACTTCCCCTCCTGCAGCTCCTGCCCAAGATGCTTCCACTTTCACAAGTCCAAGCTTTAGACTTCCCCAAATCAGTCCCATTGACTTCTTGTCACCAGCTCGCTCTGTAGTGACCTGCTGCAAGGCACACAAGAGGAATGTGAAGAGGAGAGCTGGAAACACGGACATCAGGTGGGGATTAACTGAGGAAAGGGTTACAAGAGGGCTGAGCACACTTGCTCAGCTCAGGCCACAGAGTGCCATGGCAGCCCAGGACACCAGCAGTACCCAAAGTGCCTGCCCAGAGAACAAACCAGAGCACCTGCATTCCCAGTCATCAGCACCACCTGAACAGAGTGGATATTACTTCCCTCTGAAAAGGGGGAAGTAACATCTCCACTGTCCAGTATTAGAGATAGCTCACAAAGAGGCTGCTGCTAAACCATAGACAACAAGTGATGCTCCCAATTCATTTATCCTCCTACATTCATGGGCTTAAGCAGACTCTGACAACTGCCAGAAGCAAAAAGCTCCCCTAAACCCCTTCTTCACAAACCCTCCTTCCATTGCTTCCAAGTCTCCTCTCTCAAATACTTCCCTTGGCTGTTTCAGGCTCCCATTACTAAATGTCTGCTCTCTGGCTTCATCTTACTAAATTTGGATTTTTCCACTACTTTTCCCTTCTGGTCTGTTTCCACTTTGTATACCCAAACTATGTGCAGAGTACAACTAACAGTCATGGATGTAACTAACAAGTAAGTTTCAGTGGAGGTGAAACACCTGAAACTGAATAGTGGTGGACTTCAAGGTCTCCTTTTATTTGCTACAGCACTGTCAGGGTTTAACTCCAGCCAGCAACCAAGCACCACGCAGCTGCTCACTCACTCACTCCTCCTATGGGACAGGTGAGAGAATCAGTAGCATAAAAGTGAGAGAACACATGGGTTGAGATAAAAAACAGTTTAATAAGTAAAGCAAAAACTGCCCATGCAAGCAAAGCAAAACAAGGAATTCATTCATTACTTCCCCATCAGCAGGCAGGTGTTCAGCCATCTCCAGGAAAGCAGGGCTCTGTCACACTAACAGTTACGTGGAAAGACAAGCACCGTAACTCCAAACGTCCCCCCCTTTCTTCTTCCCCCAGCTTCATATGCCAAGCATGATGTTACATGTCATGGAATATTCCTTTGGTCAGTTGGGGTCAGCTGTCCTGGCTGTGTCTCCTCCCAGCTTTTTGCACACTGCCAGCCTACTCACTGGCAGGATGGTATGAGGAACAGAAAAGGCCTTGACTGCTCAGCAGCAACCAAAAACATTAGTGCACTATCAACAGTATTCCCATCCCCAAAACACAGCACTACACCAGCTGCTAGCAAGAAAGTCAACTCCATTCCAGCCAAAACCATGACAATCACCATTAGAAATAACTGTTAAATATAAGAAATAACTATTGAGTGTAGCTTAGAAGCAAAAGACCTTTTGTTTTCCTATAACTATAGGCAACATCTCTAATTTTCAAGTCAACTGGGAGAGCTAACAGGTTGTCCATATGAACCCTGAAGGGCACAGAGAATCCCAGTGCTATCTGGAACGTAGGATAGCATTGACATTCTAATAAACATGATGAAAATGAGTAATATAAAGAAATTTGAATATTTAAGGCACACTATTAATCTTATAAAAGCAGCTGTTTCTACAGAAGGCAGTACATGCTAGAATCCAAAAAGTTAGTTTTCGAGACTTACTGTGCAACACCTAGAAGTAAATGAAAGTATTGTCAAAAAAATATTCTGAACTTGCTGAAAATGTTAATCCCAATCCTGCATTACTCATACTACCAAAATCTTCATCTCAAGCAGAAATATCAATAGGAAAACCTTAGGATAACAGGACATTTCTGAAGAAAGTCAGGTTTTACCTGGTCCGTTTCCCCTTCCCTTCTGCTTGCTCCTCTCTCCCAGGAGCTGACAAGCTTGTAGTGTGATTGACAGAAATGGGGAATCAGAGTTTGGGTTTGTTTAGGTACTTCAGATCTGCCTGTCATGAAGTCTGCTTTTGATAAGAAGGCCTTTCTGGTTCTAAACCTTAAAGAAGCTTAAATACTGACACAAAATAAGTTATTTGACAGCACCATTTCTTCCCCCCACCCCCAGCAAGTATTTTCAAGTCACCTCTCCTCAGTCCCCATTTCCCCCCAACAAACTGTTGGCCATTCACACTGAACACAATTTGTCACAGCAAACTAATGCAACGATGATTTATTCACGCCCTTAAGACTACCAAGTACAACAACTTGAGAACCAAGACCATTCTCTCCAGACAACACAAAAATTATCAATATCATATATACGGCACATTCACATCATGTTTTATGTGGCATAACAAAGTCAACTGTCAAACCTTTAAGCCAGAATAAGTCTAAGTCTTTCTCCAGTGGCAGTGTCTGGAGAATAGCAAAGTGAATACTGATCCTGTTTCTTCTTTCAAGAACCTAACAAGATAGGGCAAACAAATGGTCAGTTCTGTTACTACACATAACTGCTTTTGACACTGATAGCATCTCTTGTCCAAATGCCTAAGACTGAAAAGGTTAAAAGAAAATAAGACAAGACTATGCATTACATCACAGAATTTCCAGTTTTCTGCATTTGTTTTGAGAAATAAGGCCTTAAGTTTTAACCACAAAACACATAACTGGGCTGTATGTTGATTACTTACAATTAAAATTGGAAACAAAATACTATTTTTTCCTTATCACCTTTTAAAACTCTTTCTAGCAGATATGTCAAAATCTATCCAGGGTAAGGCCCAGATATACTGAGTACACAGTCAGTTAAAAAAGTAAGTAAATAAATAAATCTCTGGAGAGCTTGGATGCTCTAACAACTCTGTCTTTTAGAGTGTACCAAGAAAAGCTGTTATCTTAATCCAGATACTACTACTACAGACTTACAGTGGCGCATTGCTGGCACATAGCAATCCATGAGTTGGTGACACAGCCTGTACAACATTGTGAACAAAAAAATAATCTCCATTTGACACTGAAAACCGGCTAACAGCACGTGATTTGCACAAGACACTAACAACAAGTGGTTCAAGGAGGTAATGTTGTCCTTAACTCATCTTTATAATATACAATTATTATACAATATTTTGCCACTTGAGAAATAGAAACTTTATGAACAGGACAACAGAAATCTTTCCCTGTATCAGGTGACACCAAGCCAGACTTTTTTCTCCCCCACCTATCTGTGAATGTTTACAATTAACTAGCTTGAAAAAGAAAATTGTTAGAATTGGTAGAAGCTGGACTGCTTTGTATTGTTTCAGGGATCTTTCGTGTGGGTTTTTACTGTTTTGGTTTTTTTGGGTTTTTTTTTGTTTTTTTTTTTTTTTTTTTTTTTTTTTAAATACACAAAGATTTATCATCTTGTGTTGTAGGTTTGTTCTGTGGTAGATTCTTTTAAGAAACAAGGGAGAAAAAAAGAAATGAGTGAAGGAATGCTGGCTCTAAAGTACATCTTTGGTACTCAATAGATGAAAATCAAAAGAGAACATAAATATTTACTGTAGAAAGCTTAAGAGTGGGAGCTCAAGTATTCCACTTCTGTTAAATAAATTATCAAAGCCAGTAAGCTATTCTTAAAGAATTACTAATGTTTCTGTTGAAGCCTCTATAGCATAGAGGAAGTTAAGTCTCTTGACAACTTACACTGTCTCACATTTAGCTGGGAACCTCATGACAATCCTCTAGGATGTTGAAGGGAAACCTTGGGACCCTCAGACACTAAAAGAGCAATCCAGCAAGCTTCTAAACCCCACACCTACGTGGACCTCATGCAGGCCCCCACGTGTCTCACAGTGGATTCTGCACAGCCACAGCCTGATGACAGATCCCATCGTCCTAACACGACAGATATTCTTCCAAATGCTGGAACATGTAGGCTGGGTAAAAAACTGGCTGGATGGTCGTGCCCAGAGAGTGGTGGTAAATGGAGTTAAATCCAGTTGGTGTCTGGTCACAAGTGGTGTCCCCTAGGGCTCGGTGCCGGTTCTCTTTAATATCTTTATCAATG
>VXBH01007712.1:643356-766281 GCA_013400035.1 Rynchops niger | reverse complement strand
TAAAAAAAGGGTAGATGGGGTACTTAGGGACATGGTTTAGAAGTGGCTTTTGTCAGGGTAGGTTAATGGTTGGACTTGATGATCTTAAAAGGTCCCTTCCAACCTCAGCAATTCTATGATTCTATGATTCAGCCCTCATAACAGGCTCTGTGCCTCAGAGGCCAAAGTTCCCACTTCAGCATTACCATGTCACTATAATCTCTCTTAACAGGCAATAGAGACAGCTAACATCACACTCATCCAGCCAGGGTCGCAAGTATGGCCATAGCTGACTGCTTAGGTCAAATCCATCAGCAGTGCCCGCTCAGCCTACTTCCTTGACCTGCCCAAACAACCAGCAGAAGACAGCTCAGGTAAGTCAAGCCACCTTTTGAAAGATGCCATTTCTCATATTACAGAATGAACTGGAAGTGAACACCATAATAAAAGTGAGCATTCTTCAGCCATCTGCACAGCTTCTGTAGTACCTCCCTGTTCCAGCCTAATCACTAGGGTAGGCCAAGCCTGTGAGAACACAAAATACATACATTGGTTTCTAGAGACAGAGAGGTGGTGAAAGCTGAGAAGCTAAGACCCTCTTACTATGAGGTGATGGCAAGTTACACCAAGCAACACTTATGTATATGGATGGCAGTGCCAGGTACAGATGCATTCTGAGCAGCACGGTACCACCAGGCATTTGCAGTGATGCAAAGTGGCTCCATACAACTGTTGCTATGAGCACTCACTCCACGATGGGCACTGTCAGGATAGGCTGGAAGCGCGCCATGGCCTCGAGAACTCAAAGAGAGTTTCAGCTAGGTATGGCTTCTCCACATGCAACAGTTTTTGCATCCTCCTCTGCTCAATGCAGGAGAGACAAAACATTTTTGTCCACATGATTTTTTGCCCTTTAAAAAGTACAAGATAAAAATCCAACCTATTAGCATTCATACTGATACCAGAAGTAATTTAAGATTTTTTCCTGTTTTAAAGTTTAGTGCACCCAAATAACAGCATCATGGTTGTACCCATGGACAAAAACGGGCCAGAAACTTCAGAAAGCAATAGCAGCATCTGAACCAGTGAGAAGTCACAGAACAACCAACCCTTTTTTTCTTTAGTTTCCACCAACCAACCACAGATACAACTCCTGAACTCTCAGCTATGTCAGAGGAGACAAGTACACAAGCTTTCAGTCAGCAGCGACAGCCTGCTTTTCAGCGTGCTGCTTTACAAACCAGGCACTGAGGTCATATAATTGGGACATAGTCAATGAGCAGATTGGTAGTAGATGTGGGAACGTAACTCATTACTGGAGACTCCCCATTTAGCACTCCAACCATGCCGGGCTGTTAAGGGATTTATACTCAAAGGCATTTACCATTACGTTTCCAAGTCAGATTTATAATCCATGTTTCCTTATTCCTCATTTTTTCATGTTGAAAAGAAACAGAGACCAAGAACTTAAGCTGCTTGTTTTGACAGTTAAAGGAATATAGTCACACCCCAGCAGCCTGTCAGTGCTACCTGGACATTTCCCACTGGGGATAACCACCAAGATCTCATGCAGAGCAGGAAAGCTACAGTGTGACTGAGCAGAACTACACAGCCGCTGTTGTGTATTTTAATCTAAAGTGTATGAGCCTGGTTGGGGAAAGCAAATGTGGAGATGCAGAAGCCACCATCCTCTGTTCTTTTCCAACAACCCATGGTTTTTTGGGTTTTTGGTTTGTTTTTTTTTTTTTTAAAAAACACAAAAAAAAGGCAGTGCTGAGATGCCAGAAAATGAACAAAACCTACATTTGCAAAGGGAATAGAAAAACAGAAGCAGGTGGTCAAGTAGCTAAGCTGGCAGAGCATTTGGACAGTAGCCGAATGGCCTGAATTCGGTCTTTAGTAAGGTCACCAGTGTCTCCCACAGCACACACAGCTGCATTACTTAAACCATATTTGTGATAAGAAAACAGCACTTTCAAATACATATTTAAGACTACAGAAGCGAACCATAGAAGAATAGGCATTTAAACATTTTAATATTACCCATTGTGATTCATTGATGAAAAGGCCACTTCAGGAATGTTACAGACATTCATCGTACTTCTGCTGCACACAGTTCATGATAATACAGGTTCAACTCCTATCACTCTCTGCAACAGCCCTTTGGGATGGTATTTCCAGCAGTACTGGTATGCATGTACTCACACACACACCCTGTTTTCTAACTAAAAGTGCCTGCAAGCAATCACAGAACACTCACTCTGAACAGCAGCCTCAAAAACCCCAAGTCCTGCAGTGTGCAATCAACCTTAGTTCAACAAAATCACACTCATCCATCACTTTCCACACTTCTGAACAAATACATACTCTTCATTTTATTTAATAAATGGCATTTTTAGTACACAAGTCCTACTAGTCTCTGCATTTCACTGAGGTGAAATGAGGTGGCACAGGGAATGCTAATGTTTTGCACTGTGAACAAAGCATTTCTTTTAAAGCCAAGTGAACATGTCATTTAACCACGATTGGTTTTGCCACTTGAAAGTTCACTTACGAATGAAATTCAAACTTGATTCCCTTAAGCAACAGGACACTGACAAAATCCACTACCTTGGTGAAGCAGTATTAACAACATCTTATAGATAACATCAAATGTCTACATCTTTCAACATCAACCACTGTCTGTCATCTGTAGGTCACATAAGCAACCAAATCCTCAAGTTGCAGCTAAATGCTGACAATTCCCAGCTAATGCACTCGCACCTCAAAGGCTAGAGCTCGTAATACAAGAAACAGCATTACCCCGTGAGCTCTCAATTCAAGCACTCTTCACAATTAAAACATTGAGTCAAAAGTTTCCAAGCAGCCTTCTGGAAGGAAGAAATTGTGTGTGTTCAGGAGCAGCTCACTGAAAGAGCAGCAACCCCTTACTTAGCACCACAGGGCAAGGACTTTTCATTAGCCCAAAGCTCATTAACAACTTCAAGAATCTCTCAGAGTCGTTATCTAGCAAACTAAAACCTGTATGACCTACAAACTAAGATAAATACAACTGACTACAGAAAGCTCAAAATCTGAGGTCCTTACCTAAAACCACACAACTGAACAAGACCCCATGAAAATTCAAGCTGACTCAAGCATGTAAAAAAAATCTTGACATGGTCTTGTTTCTGAAGTGTGCCTTAATAAGACCCAATTAGCACCACAAGGAATGTTATATCCTTTCCAAACCATAATCCCCAATAGTACATTGTCCAGAAATGACTGCCCAGAAGATCTGCTTCCCTCACCGTCTTTATTCTGCAAGTTTTGCAGCAAGCTTTAATTACAACTTCCCTGCTGGACAGGCAGGCAGCAGATGCCACAAAGAAGCCATGGGTGGAGCATAAAGAAAGCTTCTCAAAGCTTCCCACACTTTCACATTTCTTTGTGCCTTTCACTACAGTCTGAACTCCTCCTCACTCCCTGTGCCTGACTACCAGCCTTCCCCTCTGCCAGTTCATGAGTAAACCCTTTTGCATAATCCCACTTCATGACCTGATAAAAGCACACAGCAATTCTGACCTCTTTGCCTCTGCCTGACATTTTGCTTAGGCTCCATAATCCCTCATCCAGTCTCTTCTTCCCAAATCCAGTACTGACCACCCTCTACTGGATTTGCCAAATCTAACTTCCTAGCCCATCTCCCTTCGCTGCCAACTAAAGCTGCTGCAACATCCTTCAAGCTTCCATATTTTTAAGAAAAAGCCCCTCCAAAACATTCCAAATAAAATACATACTTAACATAAGTGTTTTCAGTTCATTTACTTCATGATTTATAGCAATTCACCTTTGCAAGATTAACAAAACAAATAATTTCAAGGTAAAAAACAATTTGTAAGTAACCACAAAACAACTAGCATAAAATTTTTTAATATCTCTCCACACAACTGTACAGTTATATTTCATTTTCATATTATCAGAAAAATAAACTAATTCAGCCTGAAACTAATGATGTACAGAAAGTACAGAAAGGATGGTGCTATTTGGGAGAAGCACATGGGTAATTGAAGTAGGGGGAAAGGTAAAAGTTCTGGTTCTAAGTCATAATTGTAGGAGCTGTTAGAGGAGCCAAGCACCAGAAGTGCCTGCCAAGTGCTATTCACCCACACACGCACAAGCGTATAACGCTGGCTTGAAGGGAGCTCGATAAGAGATTACAAAGCAAATTATATGAAATCCTGCTTCATCTCTAAGCTTGGAAAATTTGGGGTATTTAAACGGCGTATGCTGTACTGTTTATGTGCTGCAACGCTTCACACTAGCAGTGTCAGTGTTTCAGTGTGACAACATCTGAAGCCGCAACATTCCTCTCGCCTCCCCGGGGCCTGCGCGACATACCACAGGCTGCAGGAATGCCTTCGCACATTCATTAAGTCAACATCCATATAGAAGACAGAAATTTCTTTTTAGCCAGTTCGCAATAACTAATACTAGGAAAAAGTCAAAGAATTTTATGGCTGAACTATGCACTGATGAATTTCTGGAGCTAAAGTCCTCTCCGGAGGAAGAAAAATGGTAGAATTCAGTAGCCAACCTTTGGAACTAAAAAGAAGCAAAGCCAGACCTGTCCAAACAGCTTTCCTATTAAATATAGATATGAGGAGACCAAGCTATTCTTTTCCAAACCACTTATGTATTTTATCATTAAATTGTCTTTGTATTTATAGAAGATATCACCCATAAAGCACTTCCTTTTGCAAACTAACAGTGTAGATTTGTAAAAAAATGACAAAACACTAAGTGGCATGTATACAGATGTGAAGGTTAAGGGTTATCTAAACTATCTTTGCAAAAAGCAACAGTAACACTGATGCCTGATAACAACTATCCGCCCCTTAAATTTTAAGGGTACTTCAAGGATTGAAGATTTCAGGGGTAAAAGTAAATATTGACGTTTTCAGATAAATCACATATTTTAAGATCATGCTATGGAACTTTTCATAAACAGAATCCTGGAACTGAGCCATCCCAATAGTTATCAGACATACGATAGCTTTTTTTGCCCCCTCCCCTTCACCTCCTAGTTCATTGTGGTAGGGCTGAACAGCAGGGACACACAAGTTCGAAACCTCCTGTGAAAACTGGTTGACAACACACTTGGCAATTTTAAGTGTCACAAGCAAGGCAACTGCCAACTTGAAGAAACTTGGAAAAAGATACATACACGTTATGTATCACATTCCAGTCCTTATCCTCATACATTTCTGTACATCAAGCACACCCACCACATGGTCCTGGGGTTGTTTTAGATAAAAGAATGCTTTGAACACAGTAAAAATCAGTTCACAACTACTCTAATTAAAAAGAGAGGGAAACACCCAAGAAAATGCCTCCAATATGATGAATATTACATATGTGATCCCCTAACTTTATAGCTACCATACCAGACAAGACGCAAAGATGCTGTTTCATATTAACAGACATTGAAAAGTCTGGTATCCCCATAGACCACAGGCAAATCAAACAACAACTCCTGTGATAAAAGGTACTTGTTATGTGTCCAAAACTGATTTTGGTACAAAACAAACATTGCATAATTAACAAAGCATTTTCTCTAAGCTTGAGTCCCAGCTTTTGAGCCTAAAGAAATGATGGGCAGAAATCAGACAAAGGAGCTGAATGACAGGGGATGAGAGGCAGAAGAATAGAACACGATTGTGGTACTGCAGGATGCCCCAGGCACTCCACTGAGTATTTCCAGGAAGGCTGTCACAGAGATATCCATGGCAAAGGAGAAAACGGGACAAGACTACTAGAGATAGTTGGAAGGAAAATTACCAAGGCTTTTTCCTCAGAATTATCCCCAGAACTATCCTGAAGAGGCAATGGCAATGTGTAAGAGCCATCGTTTTATAAGAAGCAGCAGTTCTCATTAATCTGAGGGTATTGAAGTTCCTACATCAACAACATTATTATATGTTATCATTATAGAATATGTGTTTTGATAATAACCAGGCAGAAGTGTTTATTTTTCTTTCCAACATCACTATATTGAAAGGACTCAAAGTCTACCTGTTTAAGTTCTGGATGGAGCAATGAGACACAGACCCCGCAAAAGGATGTTACAAGGCAGCCACCTCTCACCAGCCAAGAAACCTGCTGTCCTCCAGAGCCACATGCCCAGGGGGCTCACCCTGCAGCCAGGTCCCATTCAAAGCTGAAAAGCCCCGCCGACTGGCAGCACCGGCATGGCAGGAGGAAGCACCAGTACACCGCAGCTGCAAGGCACTTTGAGCAACACATGAAGAACGCTGGGGTCCTGTCATCTTTTGTACTCCCAGCTGCGCCCTCCCTCGCTCCCCCCACACTGGCACACACTCACTAGCAGACAAACGGAGCTCAGCTAGAGGTGCTGATCCAGTAGAAATCCCTCCCTGCCAAAAAAAAGTGATTAGTTTTCAGCCAGATCAGCTCTTCCCAACTGTTCATCCCAGAAGCTGTTACAAGGGAAGCACATGGCCAGAGCTGGGAGAACAGCAGAGCTGTCCCAGTCTGGACATGGCTCTGCTGGTCCCCAGACAATTACATTCTGCTCACCAAAGCTTCCCCCCCACACCCCACACGTACGCAAGACAATATGCTATTCTGAGTTTCCTGAATTATTTTAACATATGGTACCGTAGCTGTGCTTAGTCCTATCCTACACAAACCCCATATTTTTTACATAAAACCTGCTATTTGTAGCCTGCAGAGTGCTTTTGAGGTTTTGCATAAGGTATGTAAAAAAGAAATGGCATTTTACAGAGGTCCTTAAAAAGACAAACTTCTGTTCTGCAAACAATAAATCCACTTCAGAGATTAACCAGAAGATTCTAACTTGCTAGTTTAAGAGTCCATTCAACATTTATCAGCTAAATAAGTTTATTCTGGACCTCTACTTCTCTACAACTGAGCCCCTCCCCATCAGTCCAGTTCCTTTCTACTGGGTCATTATTTTACTGAGGAACCCACAAAGAGAGGCAAAGCACGCTGATAAAGACCACAGATCTCTATCAGCTTTACAACCACATTTATGTCTCAATTATAATACTGTTAACTATCTGCCCAAAAAGAGAGCTAGAAGCAATATTTATCAATATAAATTCAAACAGATCTTTGTGAGAATCATCATGAAAGCCCATGACTTCTCTAATGTTACAGTTTTTCTGCTTAGTAGGTTACATTTTTCTGATTACATTGAGAAAAGAGGGAACAACTTAATTTGTGTTTAATATGACAACTAACGCCTGTACATAATATCAGCCATCTTTAAAACTAGTGTTATTTATTATACCTATTAAATACACATTTTAGAGGCATTGCTATAGAAGCCACAGACTATTCAGTCGAATGGAGTCTTTGCAGGAGTGAAACAAAGAAACTCTCCTTTGCATGCAAATACATTGAAACCCAGCAATTTTCAGTCTTAAAGGCTTCCCAGTGGATTTTCTGAAGACCACACTTAAACTCAAAGACACAAAAGCAGTGGATGTGGTCTAACACTGAAAAACAGACAGGCAGTAGCAAGACTGACACCCCTCATCCTTCATGCTGCCGGGAAGCCAAGACTTTTTATCAAGGGAACGAGTTTTAAAATACTATTTCTTAAAGCACAGTGCAATTGCTCAGATTGAGATGAAGCTACTATTTATATTTTTAAAAGCATTAAAAACCCAAAACAATAATGTTTTCCAGAAGCAACCACTGACAGCGGCTTAAAAAAAAAAAAAAAACACAACCAACCACCAACTCTGTAGGTGACTATGGAGTAAGTGATTTCCATATTACCCTGTCTCTGAACCTGGAGAGCTCATTACCTCAGATTGCTGTGAATATTGTTTACCATGGGACATCTCCAAAGAAGATTAAACTCTCAAACCAACAGTTTCCTCACATACAAGAGGAACACACACTTTCCTGGAAAAAATATACATATCTTACCTATTGTCTGCATCTTTTACTATGCTTTTTCAATTAATTGGTAGAAAGAAATAGTTCAAAGTCTTTGGATAATTATGTCATTACAAAAAGCCTAACTTGTATGCTGAAAAGACAATAGACACATCTTTTGTTTTCCAATCTCAAGTAAGAAACAATTCAAGTTATTGAGTTTAAGTTTCCAGTTATGTAAGCAACTGGAGAATCTGTAACTTGAGATGCTTACTATTATCACTGACATATTTCCTTAAGACAAACATAATGGCAAAACACATGCTGGCAGAAGCCTCCACCCTTACTTTACCTGTTTAACCTGGCAAGCAATAAGAATAAGCCCATTTCTTCAACAGAGCTGAGCTCTCAGAACTGCATCTGGCCCAATGAGAAGAATTTTAGCTTCCAGGTCTTGTTATTCCAAGTGGAAGAAAGGATATCATCAAGTAATATCATTGTGGCTTGCGTTATAATTAGCTATTCATTTTTTTTCCTGATATGGGTGGGTGGAGGAAGAGAAGCAAGCACAGCTACAGTAATGAACTCTGTACAGAACAGACACATGCTCTTTTACACTGAAATACAAGAACAGGGATCTTCTGTTTTCCACCTTAGGATTTCCTCTTTTTTTGTCCAAAGTTTTACAGACCAAAAAAAAAAAAAGGAAGGAAGCTGGGGGCAGGGGGGGAAGGTAGAGGAATAGGGAAGAGACAGATAAGTGAAGAATGTTTAAGAAGTTTACACTATTAACCATGAATACGGCAGTTCTGCCAGCTGTTGTCCACTGAATTGTTTTGAAAATTTCTTCTTTATCATAGTAAGAAAGGAGACAATCTTAACACCAGAAGGAGCAATTCTGAATCCCATGCAAAGGCAGAAAGCACAAGTCAAGCTCTGTGTCCTCATTGTATAGCAGACCTAGTACAGATGTTAGGAAAGGAACCACACAGCCTAGGAAAGAAGCATATCCCTTCAAGGTACAAAGTATTAGCCAGTTTTATTCCTTATAAAAACTACCACTATCACTTACAAAAAAATTAGTATTTACAACCTCTGACCCACCTCTATACCACTTAGTCTCAGGGAATGTACCTCACAGTTGTACTCTGGAATCAGAGATAGCACTATGAACCGCTGATGACATTTAAGTTTCCAAATGCTACTTTTTTCCCTTTTTTCCCTAAGGTAACTTAGTAACAAAATAAAGTATCAGAAGTACTCGCTCCCTGCCTCACCCCCCCAATATCTTATACGTGCTTAACTCGTTACACTACTCTGGAGAAAAGTTAAAATAAGGCTTCATGGAGTAATCATTTCCTTTCTGGATTGCAACCTGTAATTTCAAAGAGTTTCAAGAAATGAAACATTATCCTATTATATGTGGTCAATGATTTATAATAGTAAAAGAAAATGCTTCAGTTTAAAAACAACTAAACAGAATTCAGAAACTTCTATTATGGAAGAGCCCCTATTGTACAGTTGTTGCTCACCTCTTATCCACAGCATATATAGATTCCCATACACTCAATGCAAGTTATTCACGAAAGTCAGTACACACCTTTGTAATTAGGAACTTATTTTGTATTTCTAAACAAGACTCGGAAGTCATAAGTTCATATGACTTCTGTTATTGCAAACAACAATAAAAATCAAATCAAGAAAGACTAAGGAATGGATTTGAAAGGGCACTCCAATTCTTCTCTGCTGCAAAAAGAACTGACCAAGCTCATCATTTTGCTACTGATTGCGCAAGAGCGGCCACCACCTGCTTCCAGAGCCCTGACAGGACACACATACACATATGAAATCCAGTAACACAGAAAGCAAAACTGAAAAATATTTAAGTTATTCCTCAAACACCTTATTGCAAGTTCTGCTAACAACTCCCTCTCAGGGTTTATTACCTTGTCTACTATTTGTGTTTTTCTACAAACTATCAAGAGAACAAAACTCAATGTACTAGAAAGCCGACTAAACAGACTATAGCCACTTTCAGTTGTAACTATTTCAGCTGTTACTATCAACAAAGCAGATAAATAATTGCATGTGAATCTGAAATAAATTGACTTTGTTCCTTAATTGGAGAAGGATGAAAGGTGCAATCAGTATCAGCAGGGGTTTTTTTCCCCTTGTATTAGCTCTCCTTCAAGAGCACATGAGCACATTTTTGCCTTATCCCATAATACAACTGTGTTGTTTTTTTTTTTTAATCCTGCAAAACTGATTTGATTTTACCCTATTTCCTTATTCAAACTAACAAAGAAAAAGCAGCAAGCACAATGCATTACAAATTGCAAAATCCAAGCTGTTTCTTTGTCCCTGTAGCACAGGTGACTTTCAGAGCTGCACTGTTTGCAGCTCTCCTATCCACTCTTGAGCATGTGGAATTTAGATCAGCATTATTTTCAAACAAAAAATTTCAGGTGCCCAAGAATGCAAAGTTGACAAGTTATCAGATCATCTTTAAGCTATGTAACTGGGAGCATACATTCTGAACAACAAGAAACATGCATTATGAAGAGAAATGAGAAACAGAAAACAGCTCTCCCTTCAGTCTCTTGTCATTGTAAGATCTACATTCCTTTAAACCTACAGAGGCAAACTAATGGCAAATCATTGTGGCATCCAGGCGTCTTTAGTTGTTCATCATGCATTGCTTCTCTTCACAAGCTCTGCTTCTGCTAGCAAATACAGTTCCTAAATTGCATCTCTCACAACAAAGCTGTCAGACAAGGTGCTTCCAACAGGCTTAGGCAAGAAAGGAAATTTGGGAGCCAGCATGGCTGACAAACAGGAGAAACAGAATGGAAAAGAGGTGCAGTTCATTAGGGACATATACACAGAAACAGTCAGCTGACGAATACAGGATGGGATAATGACTGTCCAGACAACAGTACTCCGGAGAAGGATCCGAAGGATTGATTAGCGGTTCCAACTGAACATGAGTCAGTGTGATGCTACTGCAAAAGGAACAAACATCACATCAGGAATGACAAGCACACTGCCAAAAGCACACACTAAGATTCTCGTGCTATACCTGACAAAGCTGTCCTGTCCAGTTCTGAACACAGATCAATTGGTCAAAGATAAGAACAACATCATATGTTCTATAACCATGTGACCCACCTTCTGGATGCAGGAAAGGCTGTGGATGTTGTCTATCTGGACTTTGGTAAGGCCTTTGACACCGTCCCCCACAGCATTCTCCTGGAGAAGGTAGCGAATCATGGCATAGACAAGTGTACTCTTATCTGGGTTAAAAACTGGCTGGATGGCCGTGCCCAGAGAGTTGTGATTCATGGGGTGAATTCCTCTTGGTGGCCAGTCACCAGTGGTGTCCCTCAGGGCTCAGTTTTGGGGCCGGTTTTGTTTAATATCTTTATCAATGATCTGGATGAGGGGATTGAGTGCACCCTCAGTAAATTTGCAGACAACACCAAACAGGGTGGGAGGGTTGATCTGCTTGAGGGTAGGAAGGCTCTACAGAGGGATCTGGACAGGCTGGATTGATGGGCCAAGGCCAATTGTATGAGGTNACCAGGCTGGTGAGGGGTCTGGAGACCAGGACATATGAGGAGAGGCTGAGGGAGCTGGGCATGTTGAGCTTGGAGAAGAGGAGACTGAGGGGAGACCTCATTGCCCTCTACAACTACCTGAAAGGAGGTTGGAGAGAGGTGGGTGTTGGCCTCTTCTCCCAGGTGAATAATGACAGGACCAGAGGAAATGGTCTGAAGCTGTGGCAGGGGAGGTTTAGGTTAGATATTAGGAGGAATTACTTTACTGCAATAGTGGTCAGGCACTGGACCAGCCTGCCCAGGGAGGTGGTTGAGTCACCACCCCTAGAGGTGTTTAAGAAACATCTAGATGTGGCACTTCAGGGCAGGCTCTAGTGGCAGAGATTGTAGCTTGTTTGGTTGGACTCTATGATCTTAAAGGTCCTTTCCAACCATGAAGATTCTGTGATCATCTATAAGAAAAGGATGAAATCACTGGAGATATTTCATACAAGGAAAAGGAGACCGTCTTGGCGAGTCTTCATATACACATAAGATACATGCAAGAGGAAAAGTACTCCAATGCTAAACATTCCTAGTAGCGGGACTGCTAAGCACTGACTACAGAAGTTGCAGATGCTCCATTATCAGCATTTTAAAGAACATGCTGGCAAACATCCTTCGGAAGTGATAGAGTTGACTTGGCCTTGAGAAAGTGGTACAGATTAAGTCTCTCAAAACCTTTTCTAAACATATTTTTCCTATGTTTGTATTGATCACACACCAAAAAAATTAAATAAAGTCAAAACTTTGTTTGCATCTACCGCAAACGAAATGCATGCAACGTCTCCCTCCAGATTAGTCTCCTGGCTTCCAAATCACTGGGAAGGGGACAGTGGTCACCTCAAAGGCATTCCGCACAGCTCCTCAAAAAAGAATGAATAGCAAGAAAAAGAGGAAAAGCAAAACAAAATTTATTCAATGATGTATACAGTTACATGCAAAAATAAACAGTAACAAAATAAATTCCACACTAACAAAGAAAAGCAAAACCTTCACTTTTCAACCCTTCTGTGCAAAACCACAAAGACAGGCTTGAAAGGACTTTGATGGGTTACCTAGTTTGTTCCCCTGTACCTTCACAGAATCAACTACAAATCCAGTGGCAAAAAAAAAAAAAAAACCACCAAAAACACCAAAAACCACCCCCACACAACACTCAAAAGTCTCTCAAAACTAAAGAAATGAAGCAGTGTGTCTCCCAGGGGTGCAAAAATCTCTGCTGAAAGCACCTCGTCTCAGTTGCTGAACACAGTCAAGTGTCACAAATGATCCAAGCAGTCAAAATGCTCTCCTCAGGATATTCCCTGATCCCAAGACTCAAATTATGGAGAACTTTATAGACCAAAACCTACACAGTGAGTTACACTCAGAAATTAACTGGAAACTATGGAACGTGGTAGATACAGTGTTCACCTTGAACCAGGCTGAAACCCTATTTTATTCTGAATGTTCATTTCTGGGCTGTCAGTTAGGGAATACAGACACTTCTGCAGTAGTGCAAAAAGTTGCTGACATCTGCATGGTAGGAGTAAAATAACCAATTACAGCTTCCTTGACAGAGAAGTTCGTTACTCCATCACATGCTGTCTGAGGTCCCAGAAAATCAGATTACATTAGCCTGTGCTAGGTAACAAAAAAAAAAAAAAGCCTTCTCCCTTTCAGCAGGGCGACCATGTTCTCACCTTCACTCCTTATGTTATTTTCATTCACTGTTCTTCCATCATTTTTAACTAAATCTCACCCAGCTAGTAGCCACATTAAGTCAAACACTGAGAATGGTGGCAAAAAACCTTCAATACAGTGAAAGAAGAAAAACACAATGTCATCAGTATACAGCTAGACATGAAATAACATCATCCTTCAGAGATCTTCCCTAGTAGCTCCAGATATGTGGGGAATAGAAAAGATGAGATCTCTGAAGGGCACTATGTAAGAAGGTGCTAATGAGCCAACCAGCTCTGTGTTGCCCTTAGGAGATGATAAAGACATTCAAAACATCACATCTGTACTAGAGACTCTAGATTTTTTGGAGGCAGCTGTTAAAAAATATTTTTAAAAATATCTTCATTTAGTCTTATTTTAAGGCAATTTCACCACTTTATCAATATTCATTTAAGTTACAGCTAGTCTTATGACTAAAATGATTTAAAAATCTCAACCTCCATATTCTGTTCTCCAGTGGAATGTAGTCAGTCTTTTTTTCCAGTCCAAAAGCTGTGAATTGACATCATTCCATTTTTGAAAGATACTGAAAGTTACTGCTTATATAGAAGAACAGAAAAATACCATCTTTATCTGACATCCTAAAGTGATGTCAAAGCGCCCATGACAATATGTCACATGTCAAAAATCTTCCTATAGCAAAGGCCCACACATTTTCTTTCTCAGACAGCTAGAACTCGAGGAGTATTTCATAAAGTGAGAATGGGCTCCCATCACCCCAGTGAAGTAAAGGGAGCGCTGGTATTCTGCCAACTTCACTCTCAGTGCCCCGTGGTACCCCACCTTCACCTACTCACAGGTGACCAGCCCCACAAACAGTCACAAGCCCTAACAAGTAAACAAAGATCATCCTCCTCCAACTGTTCATTAGCCAAACGGGGTTTGTGGGCATCAAAATGCGCTGTTTTGCCCTGCCTCAACCCCAACCAGTTACTTAAGGCAGCTTGACAGAAGTTTTGGTTATAGCTCATTATTAGTGGTCATATTAGTGAATGCCACATAGAAACATGAGGCAAAATCAACATAGCACAATGGAAGAAATAAGACTGAAGGCTCCATTTGTACTATTCGGGGAGGGATGGAAGAGAAACTGATGAAGTATTTGTGTTAAACAAAAACACATTATACTAGAAGTCTAGCACAGTTATTGACAGAGCTACAATGTGACATTAAACACATCACAGTCTTTGTCTTTTTTTTGTTGAACTAAACAAACCAAGCTCATTTACAGTAAAGTTAACTGGCAGTCAAAAAAAGTGACTACAGCGCGCAGATAAAGATGTCTTAGCTATCTTTCCAGATAATTGCTAGCAAGACTAGTCTGGCTGCAACTCAGAAGACCAGGGCACAAGCCAATTGATTCGGCTTTTGTCTATGTTCAAGTCAATACTGCTCCTGTGATCAACTAATACACCCCTGTCTTTTCCCTCCTATAAACCTCAGCTTACAGCACACAGTCATTTGATCCTTCCTTTTCACCATCTATAAAATAGGAGATGGCCACGCTTCATACCCCCTTGGGAAGGCAGATTTATGGCTTAACCACACTAAAAATACCAAGCAGTATTTAAACTTGTCTGAGCTAAATTAGTACATTTTGCTGTACAGAATGACTTTAGGATCTGGAATACCATTCTGCTTATAAATTAGATTATGCATTCGGCAACTGTTTTTAATTATTTTCCTTAATTAATCTTTCTGTCCTAATCCAAAAAATGCCTTCCTGAGGAATTGTGAGAAGCTTCGTGCTCAGTAGAAAAAGGTGAATTCACCCACATTCCAAAAAGCATAACAGCATCCTTACAGATTTTGGTAAATTAAAGAAATCAGATGATATGGCAGTATGTAAATCTGGTAAGACAAAAATAAAAACTGATCCTCTATATTCAGGCTATCTAACAGAACTTGTATCTTTATTCTAAACAGCAGCTACCAAATAATTACGTAGTCCTACAATTTATTTATTACAGATAAAAGTTTCCAGTTTGCACCAACCACTAAGAGTCACCTTTGAAAGCCACACTTACCAGTTTGCTGCCTGTGGAGGATCCACAGCTATGCAGTCTTAAATGACTCGTTTTAACAAAGGGTTTGGTTATTGTTCTAAACAACATTGTTCTGTTAGGTTGTAAATTCACTTACAACATCACTGAATTTATGTAAGCTAGTTCCATTTGACATCTACCAGATTTAGGTACTATAATGGCAAAAAATCATACCTCTCCTACCCTTACATCAGCATACTTCATGCTAAATACTCCGCATAACTGACCACTGGATCCTTTGTGCGATGCCATCACTAGTTTGACACAACAGATGAAGGTGTGATTCAAAACATATGGAATTTCAAAGTGAAATACAGAAGTTTAACCTTCTGTTCTGAAAATAAAGATACCAAAACCCACACAAAGCAAACTTTCTCAGAACCAGAAATATTTCAATGCTTGTTTACCTTTAGCATCCTGAGGCATAATACATAACTCACAAAATCTATAGCCTTAGAAACAAAAACACCTAACTGTAGTACAAAGGGTGTCACATGTAAGTGTAATAATGTCCTTCATTATGGTAGTATGTCTATCTACTAGGAAATGAACTGGCAACGTGGATGCCTACAAGTAAATGAACTCAGAGTAAAGCAAACTGCTCAGTAAAAAGCAATTAGATATTATCAGTGGCCAGCAGACAGAAGTTTAAAAATTTGAAAAAGATTGTTACTTGTATTAACTACCCCTCAAAGTGGGAATCAGTCAGGCTGTGCAAGTGAGCAACAGCCACCTGGTTACCAGCAACCCTTTAGTGCAACCAGGTGGCTGTTGCCTGGTTATTCATCCATTTTGGCACGTCACAGTAGAAATGTGCAGCACACAGCATGTGCTGCAAAATTCAGATTGAAAATGCAGATGAGGTCTGATGGGGATGCAAGCCCTGAGCTCTTTATACAAAGGATACATATGCTTGGTACAACTAATCGGGATCCTCCAGGGGGTTTTATAATGCACCCTTTTTAACAGGGCAGATAAATGCATCAGTATTAAAAAAAAAAAAAATATGTATGGAAACATAGTAATCCCATCACTTAAAAAAAAGAATACATATGCAGGTCCGTGGTGCAAAATGCAAGTCTGATCTACAAAATTCACTTTACATGAAGTTTAAATAATTATACGGCAAGATACAACTCCTTCTCCTGCCTCCCCTACCACTGCTATAGAGCACAATAGCTTATATGATAATTGGGTGTGAAGATTTTGCAGACAGCACTCATCATGCAGGTGAGTGAGCACACAGCATAAAACACAATCTAAGAGAAAAACTAAAATTACTTTAGGTTAGTATTTCAACATTTTGCAGTGGTCATACAAACTACGATAGCATCCCCCATCCTAGGGGTACAGAGGACCCAAATTGAACAGTGGCTTTTTGTTACTATCTTGAATAGCCTTTGGAAGGCAAATCACAGAAAACCATGGAATGAATTTAAATAAGAATAAGCATCTTTCTGTGACTATATTATATTTACACAAATAAAGGGGATCTTTGTAGTGAACTACATTTTCTCGTTGATCAAAAGGAAGCCCACTATTGAGAAATCGCAACTGTATCTCTTTAGCAGGCATAAAATTTCAGTGACAGCAACCCTCGTAAGCGAGGAAGAGCTGGACAGTGATCCCTGTGTAAGTCCCTGAAAAGGTTCAAGGGATATCACTTAATTGTTTAGCAACCAGGGAACAGCTATTCAAATACAGAGAACAGGGCTTGACTGCTTGTTTTCAGTGTTAGAAAAGATGCTCCATAGTGATTTTTAGCTCGTTAATCAAGAAGAAAAAGAAGTGTTCCAGTTGTGAAATAGCATACTGTGCTCAAAAATAAAAATAAAATAAAAAAACCACAAACTGCAAACCACAACAGATAGACCGAAAGGAGGGCTGCAGCTTGGAATACTTGACTGCTAATATCCAACATGCCATTCCAGGGAGTCCCAGAGTGGTTTTTAAGCCTCTGCCCATCCTCGTAAAGAAAGGAGGGTGGCAGGACTAATCAATACCTTGCAACCCAGCTGTGACCTGGCAAATAAAGAAGTCAAGAAAATAAATCCCATCGATGATCTCTATAATTTAACTGCCGGAGGACGCCGGCCACATCTGGGCTCAACTCCAAATGGGACGGAGCGGCTCCGCACCGGGCTGCCTGCCGCGCTGATTGCTCGCCGGGGCGCTGCTACACACACACACAAAAACAAAGGAGGCTCCGCGCTCCTCCTGCTTTTCCTGTCATCGGCACAACTCCGCGTCCAAACGCGCCGTAAACAGACGGAAAGCCGCTTACGAGGCTGGTAGGTCTGTGTAACAGCTCAGCCGCATCCGTGTTGGAGTGGGGGCTATTGTCCGGGACCAGCCACCAGAGTGCTGGCGGTCTTAATAGATGGTGTCAAAAACAATCACAGCGAGCCTCCCCGATCACTTCGGAAGTCAAATCAACGGGCTTCAGAGCCGCGCACCGGGCGGAGTTGGGCAAACGGGCAGGGAAAAGCGCGACTCCCGCAAGCGACACTTTGTCTGGTTTCCCCCGAAGCCGCCACAAAACCCCCGACGCGCGAACAATGCCCGCGGCCCCGCTCGCCCCCGGCACCGGCGGGGACCCTCTCCCGCCGCCGGGTCGCCGTTCCCAGCGTCATATACGTATATATTTTTAAGGCCGCTTTGTTCGGGAAGAAGCCGAAGCGCCCGCCTTGGAGGCGGGGGACCGGCCCCATCCCCGGGCAGCGACGGGAGGCGCCGGAGCCGCGGCTCGGGCATCGGCCGCCCTTTGTTGCGCCCCTGGGGAAGGGACCGCTCTTCCTCACCGCCCTCCCCAGTCCTCCCACCGCCACAGGGGGACCTCCGACCCCCACAGACGCTCGGACGGGCAGGGAGCTGCCTCCGCTCCCACGGGAGCCGGCAGCAGCCCACAGCGGTCCCGCGGGGGAGAGCCCGCCCCGCCTCGGGATGCGCTCCCCGCTCCCGATGCCCCCGGCGCTACCACTCTCCACTCACCCACGCCGTACTTCTCGTGCTCCGTGGGTATCCACATGCTGGCGGCGTGCGTCCCCCCCCGGCCAGCAGCCCCTCCGCCGGGAGGGGTGGCCGGCAAGCGCGCCCGCTGCCCCTCAGCCGCGGCTGCCCGGCCCCGGCGGTGAANCACCCCCAGCCCCGAAATGAGCAGGGCACTGTGCCTCGAGCTCCCGTAGCGCCTCTGGAACACACTGGCCCTGCAGGGTGAAGACAGTTTTTGGGGGGCAGGGGGTGTCCCCACCGGCTCTGGGCCCTTGAGCCATGATCTGGGCCCCGGGGGCGGGGAGCGGGGGACACGTGTGAGACAGGCGGGAGCCGTCAGGGCCCGGCTCGTGGGAGCGGGCTTGTGAGGAGAGCCCCGGGCAGCCCCGTCCCCGCCTCCCGGGAAGACCTTCTGGTCCTGCCGGTGCCGTTCCTCCTCTTAGCCGAGCCCCGCGTTCGGCACGTGGGGCTACGGGGCCGGGAGAGGTGTCAGCAGCGAGTGGTGCTGGAGGGGGACGCGGTGCCGGCGGCGTGGCGTGGCGGGGAGGTGGGACATCGGTCAGGCTGGTCGTCTGACTTCTCACATCCATCCGTGTCTCAGCACGTACGCGCGCAGGGATGAAGAAAAGCAGCCAGTGGGCAGCGAGGAGCAGAAACGGGCGGTCGGAGGTGACAGCCAGGCTAAGCCAGGCACCATAAGCAGCAAGAACAGCCAGGTCTGCGTCCTTGTTGAGAGGCCTGTGTGTTTATGTCCCTCTAGAAGCAGCTTTGCTAGAGCTCACCTTAGAAATCCTCAGGCCGAACTGATCCTCGTTAGAGAAACCCGGGCACTGTGGGGCAGGAGCAAGAGCTTGAGCTACATCTTCGGGTCCTGGGGGATTGAACAGATGGAAAAAAGGAGGGAAACTCCAGTGCTGTGAAGCTGTTCTGCAAGGCCTCGCCAGGTACAGGCTGTCACTCAGATGAGTACGCCTGGTTTTAAAAAAGTGTTCTCCAAGTAGATCATTACTCTGAACTGGTAACTAGAAATTTTAGGGGAGGATTCAGTTTGATCCGAACGGGAAAAAAAAAAGTTTAATATTTTCACATTTAAGAGAGGAAAGTGGTGCCATTTTTTTTTTTCCAGTTCAGGTTGTCTTTTAGCTTCTACTGTCAAGTTATGTTGAATTTTTAAGTCACCGATAGTGTGAAGGACAGAACATAAGGAAAAGTCATGTGCAAGCAGACAGTTTCAAACCTAAAGTTAGAACGCACTTATTCTGTGTTTATCCTTCTAGTTGTCAAATGTTATCAGTGAGTGATCTTTTGGTAGCGTGATCTTTTAAGTGACCTCGGTGTTGTTTCTTTAGTACGTACTCTGCGTCTGTTCATAAAGGTATTTTAAGGTGGTAGTTAAAGCAGTACTCTTACTTTATTTATGTGTTGCGATGTGTTGGTGTGAGCCTCTCCTACGTGAAAAGCCAGACCCTTCTAGAGCACTTCCACGCTGCTGTAATCGCAAAGTTGTGCTGTTTTAACTGCTGAAAAAGACATGCACTTTTGTCTGTGCAAGTCTTCCGTGTGAAATCATATATAAGGTTTGTGGAATAGTAGAGATGAGGATGTTACCCTGAGGTTTTTCTGGGAAACTCTTCTAAAGGCATTGGCACCGGTATGAAAAATAAGTTTGTTCCATCGGAATTCAGAGGCCCGTGTCATTTTTCTATTAGCGGGCTCAAACACTCATTGAAAGGATTAGTGAACTTTCAGTGTCTTTGCTCCCAAACTTGCTTTGCATCCCCTGGCAGATCCTTCGGAGTCTTTAGGTGAAGAAATGTGTAAAAGTCACTATTGAAAATCAAAGTAATAGGTGCCAGGCTAAATTAACTTCCACCTCAGCCTATAGACTTCCACGTACATACAAGCTATCCTTGTCTCCCTAAGAGAGGGCTGCCAAGGTGCTGGCTGGGAGTCATGAAATTCTGCCACGGCCTTGTAACTGCTGTCTATCATGTTAACCATGACTGACTTCGGCATGTTTCTACTGGGCTCAGAGCCCATCTTTCTTCTTCCCTTGAACAAAGACAAGACTGCCCAATAGCTGAAATAGCCTTTTCAAAATTATTCATGTAAAGCCCAGTCGTTTAGGGTAAACAGGTCTTATACTATAAATCACGTTGTCTCTGGGCAAAGAAATAGCTCACCCTAATATTTATCATTTCACTGTCTCTGAGCAAAATCCTTATTCTTTCAGGGTTTCATTTCTACAGAGCTATTTGCTCTAGCAACATCTTGTACTTGCATGTGCACCTGAGAAGGCATGTCACTTCTTTGGAGACTGTATATGTCTCCAAAGACATATAACACATTTCTTCCTGTCTTGCTGTTTCCTATTTACAGGAAAGCCTGTGCTTGTGTATTCTAATTCAGGACAGTGTTGCTTTCTAGTTAGTTCCCTCCAGCAGCCTTCACCAAGTGGCTTGTAATAAACACATCACCGTCCACAGTACAATTTGTTCAGTCTGGATTAATTATGCTACATATCAGCATTTTTTACAGCATCTGTCAATAGATTTTAAAATGAGATTTCTTCTGGAAGTGTCTTTTATAGCTTCATCGGCAGTCTGACAGTTACAGTTTCCCACTCAGGGTCTTAATGTGCTCAAATCTTCTTAATACCATGCTGCTCTAGTGCCCCATGCCAGAGCACTGCGTGTTATTCCTTCCACGCCTATCTCTTGTGTCCCATTTTTAAGGGAATTCAGTTTACTGCAGAAAACTAAAGTTTGACTGGTCATGCACAAGTCTACCTTTCCTCATTGCTGCATAGAGGATACTTTTAGTGAAAGTTGTTTTGTTCCTGATACTGTGAGCATCGCTTCTTTAGCTCAACTCCCTCAACAGTTCCCTCTGTTAAGGATGCTATGAGAGCCGCTCAACCCAGTGGATTCTGGGGTCCAGGGATCCCTCTTTCCTGGTCACTGGAAGCCATCCCCATGTGCTCTCAAATCTGAGAGGTTTCTCCCTCCAGGTCAATGGATGCAGCTGCTGCTGTTCCTGCCTGCAGGTCTGGCCAGGGGCAAGGCTGAGTGTACACCCAAGAAACAGAAATGGTTGACCACACAGGCACCCACAAAGCAATGCCTTTATCGTACCCTCATAAAGTCCGACAGCACTTGCATAAACAAGAGCAGGGCTGGCCCAGTGTTGTTCCGCCCTTCTGATTGATCAGGATTGACATTCACTAAGGAAAACACAATTCCTCCTTAAATTTGCAAGCCACTTGAATATCAACATGGGCTCTAAGTCTGTTTCATATCTGTTCCTGGACCTTGGGCCCCTTACCCAGACACTGGCTCAGACGCCAAGTCTTTCCAGGTGAGGGTCTCCTCCTGCTCACCAACAGCTTAACTATTTCCACCTGATGCATAACCAAGTCTTGTATTTCTCATGCTCTTACCTGAGCCGTCTCAGCCTCACACCGTATCACTGATACGGATACCTCGGCCTTGTTGGCCTTGCAAGATTTCACTTCCCAAAAACTCCCAGTACCATCCCCTCCAAGTTTTTGTGGAGCGAGGCTGCCTTTCACATAACCTCCTCTTAACTACCTGAGAGCCAGCCCTTCCTCACCATGCTCTTAGTAACTTATACCAGCTCCTCACTCTGTTATTTATGTTCAGCTGTTTCTCTTGTCCTGCCCAGTAGTTTATCATGTTTGCTAAAGCTCACGTGAACTTTAGCTAGTTCTCGGCCTGCACATCTTAGCACCGTTTCTGCCCTGTTTCTGATGTTGGCTGCCAGAAGCTGGGCTTGCTCTCTCATCACTGTGCCTTTGGGGCATCCCCTCTGCTGCTCCGGCCTCCTCCAGTGCGAGGTCTTGTCGGGCATTTTAGCTTCTAGTTAATTTTCTTCATAAACTTTTTTGTGATTCTCCCCATCTGCTTGTGTATCAGCAAAAAAAGGGCTTGATCTGGCTTGTCTCTTCACTTCTGCACCAAGCACTTTTGTCCTTTGTGGGTCTCCAGCCTTTCATGCTGCCCTCTCAGCTGCTTTGAGCCTGCTTTTCATTTCTCACTCATTGTCTCTGTTCCTGAGCTGTCATCTGCCTCTAGAAGGCCCCTATGATCTTCTAATGATAGTTCCTCAGCTGGTTACTCTCCAGCATTAATCCGGTCCCTCCTGCCCGTGCTCTCTCCCACACCCAGCTCAGTTACTCCTTTTGTCCTGCCCCTTTCCCTTCTGAACTGCCATCCTCCGCTGCCCACAGCTCAGCCTTTGGCCCCAGCATTCCAGTCCTGCTGCCATACATCTCATCAGCTGTCATCCACAAACTGGTTCAGGATCCTGTTTTCACCCCTGCTCTCCGTACTTTATTTTATTTTATTTTTATATTTTTTGTGCTTTTCCACCTCTAATTCCTGTGTATCATCCCCTTTCCACTCCTGGCCCTCCCCGTGTATGATCTCTCTTTGTAGTCCCTGCACCTTCTTCCCTAGGATCAGACTTCATTAGGCCTGGTGGAGTCACAACAGCATGAAAGGCTGTGAGGCAAAGCATCAAAGCACGACTGCCACATGAGGTACCTGGCTCTCAGCAGTGTCGTAATCTCTGCTCTTAGGCAGGAGCAAATTAGCAGTCAGAAAGATGAAGTTTCTCTGTAGCTCTCCTGCTTACTGAGCTTTGTAGGTAAAGGTCCACGCAAATACTTTCGGGCGTGGGAGAAGTGAGGCACTTCTTGCGTCCCATGGGCTAAAATGCAGATGGGATTTGGCTTCCATGTTGCTGATTCACTTCTGTTTTGCAAGCTGGGAAGTGAGGAGGGGAGTAGACAAGTGCTTCCCTTTTTCCATACTTAAGTTACGTCACCAGGTTATCAGTGACTCCCGACAACAGCATTGTAGTGACGCTTCCTTCACATATGCTACTCCAAGCTGTGTTAGAGGGTACGGTGCTGCAGGGCACTTTGCACAAAGCTTCTGCATGCATCAGGGTGCCCTGCTGAAGGAGCGATGGAAGGGATTCCCCAGCAGCGACCCCTGGCCACTTACAGCTCTTCTAGAAAGGGAAACTTCTTCTCTTACTCCCTTTCTGATTCCCTTTCCCTGGGAGAGCCAGACAGGGACGGCAATGGCAACAGCAGCAATATATGTGGCTGTGCCCTGCCCTAAAGCCTGTTTTCAAGATGTGTAGGATCAAGGAGCGTGGTACTCGAGTCCCATTTAGGGTGGCAAAGACTGATGAGGATTGAAGTGCATAACACCATAGACAATGAGTAGACACCCTCACTGTCCGATTCAGGAGCACGTGCACATTCACGGATCCCTTGGACATTACCATGGCCTCTAAACCCATCTGATATATATGCCTGGGCCCTCTACCCAGAATGTAGGTTTCCTCCTGTTCGATAGCAAATCTGACTTGGTGTTGGCTATCAAAATGGATACATGCATTCACTCTTATCTCACAGTCATGGATCTCTCAAATACCAGCAGAGTCTCTAAGTGCTTTGGCTGGGCTTCCTTGCCAGGCGTCGACTCTGACCATGGCTGGGCCTGGGCCCCTTGCTCAGCCACTGACTCAGACCTTCAGTCTCTCCAGATACAGGTCGTCTTCTGCTCACTGGCTACTCCAGTTTGAACCTTGCTAGCAAATTACACATACACGCACAATGCATACAGGGTTAAATTCACTAGGAAAACATAGACACACCGTGGTCTCTCTAGTTGCTGGTTCCTGGACCTTGCAGGCCGTGTGAGGCAACTGCTGGCTCTTAGGACTTTTAGTAGTATCACACGTAGGACAGAGGGTGAATTACACAAAAAGTATTAAAGGAAAGGATTTAGTAAGAAGAAAGTATTGACCTTGGTGATCAGGTGCAGGGTTTGACCAGAAAAGTGTACCCACCAGCAGCCTGTTTAGATGCAACTGGCCCTTTTTATTCTCTGCCTTCATTTTCTGATGTGTTTTCCCCACGATCCTTCCCTTTTTTCCTTTGGCCCCTCCTCTGAATTTCTCATAATAAGCTAAACATAATCCCAGAAGCCTCTTCTGATACCCCATAGCAAGCTTCACACAATTCCACAAACACCCTCAAATATACCTTAATACATATGATAATCACATTTCCCCTTCCTTAGCAGTGACAAAGTTCAGGTTCAACCTATGCAAGGCTGTCTGAGTAGTTCCTTTAATGACATTAGTTCCTGTAGTGACCAAAGTCATCTTACTGTCTCTGTTATCACCTTGTTTGTGTGTTACCTGCCAGTTTCCTTCTTACTTGTTATTTCTTTTATACTGAATAGTCTTTAACCAAATAAAGTAGTGAACTAGATGCCCTCCTATGTCACACATCCTTATACTACCCCTCCTACGCAGATCAGCCCCGAGTGAGTGGGTTACCTCTTCCCTCTTCAAACATCCACAGCATGCGTCGTTGTGAATAGGGAGCTGCTGACTGCACACTGCCATGGGTGAAAACCCCAGCAAGGTGACAGAGCAGCCGTTGACCCAAGCATACGCTGCCACTTCTTGTCTGTTTGTTCATCAGAGTTCCTTCAGACATTAGCCTAATGAGCTCACACAGTCCACCCAGCTTCCCGTTTCTGTTTGGGTTTAGAGGTTGGTATCCTGCTCGGTACCCTTCCATAAGGCCCTAGCCAGTTCCAAATATTCACACACATGGTTGCATCCTCAGTTCTCCCACAGGGGGCTTCCACACATCTAGATCCACCAGTGATCCATTTCTTGGGTTAAATCTATGTGTTCAGTGGAGGATTTCAAGACCTGGGGCTTCCACTGTACCACAGATTTTGGACACAAGAAGAAGAGATTCCTTCTACCACTGGGCATTATAAGCTTCATAGAATCATAGAATGGTTTTGGTTGGAAGGGACCTTAAAGATCATCCTGTTCCAACCCCCCTGCCATGGACAGGGACACTAGACGAGGCTGCTCAAAGCCCCATCCAGCCTGGCCTTGAACACTTCCAGGGACGGGGCATCCACAACTTTCCTGGGTAACCTGTCCTAGTGCCTTACCACCCTCATACTGAAAAATTTCTTCCCTATATCTAATCTAAATCTAACCTCTTCTAGTTTGAAGCCATTACCCCTCATCCTATCACTACATGCCCTTATAAAAAGTCCCTCTCCAGCTTTCAAGGATTCATAAAAGATCTTGGTTTGACAGAGGTTAATTATTGTGAACTGAATGACTAGCAATTACACCCGGAGGATAAGTTCACTAATTAATTCTGTAAGTGTAACACAATTTATTTTAATATGACTACAAGAATGAATCTCCTAAAACAGTGTTATTTAAAGATGTTTTAAGAACATTTGTTGTGATTTTTAATTAAAAATGCAATCTCATAGTCATTTTGGATGGTTACCTGATAAGCAAGTGGATCTTACGGAGGGCTGGAAATTACTAAGTTACGGTTGGTAAAATAACCTTTTATGTGCTTCTGTGTTTGAAGAGTAAAAAGGAAAAATCCTTTTGTGTCATGTTACAATAAGATTTTAATGGTTTTAGCCTTCCACAGCACATTTCTTAAAAAAAACTGATGATGGGAGAATATACAAGTGAAACTAAGTATTTCATTAAATGGGTAGTAATGGATTAATAAAATAAGTAATGGACTGTATTGCTTGGTAATACATATCTGAACTGCCTGTGATCCTGCCATAATTTTACAGATAGTTGTGTTACAAACGTGCAGTGTATTTTATCTGAAGACAAAGGGGTGTCCCCCACACCTCAGCATGAATATGTAGCTGCCATTAGATCAAGACACAGTTCTGTTCTCCAAAAATGCCCAACAAAGGCTTGTTGTTTGATTTTCTCTGAATTCAGAAAACTTTTATAGCTTAAAAAGAGAAGATGGATGGCCTTTATCTCTTAGATATAATTTCACTGTGTACTAGTGGACATAGAGCTGGCTTTAATTCCAGTAATCTAAGACAGTTCTTGCCTGCTCACTATCAGGTAAAGGCTTTGATATGTGAACAAACTACCAAGTATCAGCTGCTCTATATACTAATTGGAGCTCTTTGAGAAGTAAGCTGCTTCAAGCTACCTGGTGAGCATGTGCCTGTGGACCACAGAACAGGTTAAACAGGATAACTTGCTTTGCATGTTAAAGCCTTTAAGTTGTTTGAAATCTCTGCTCAGGCCTTCTGTTACCTGCAGTGGAGCAGCAGTGAGTGGTGGTTCCTCAGCCTACAGACTGAGACAGTTTAAAGGATTTAATCAGTATTAGCAAATACCTGCTTCTTACCTGAAAGGTTTTCTCGTTGCCTGAACAAATAATAGATGTGGATGTGGTTTATATAGATGTAGAGGTGCGGACCAGGGAGGTGTTACATGTTTTTTGAATGTTCTAAGTGTGCGCAGATGCCAGGATAGTTTGTTATGCCTACCGAAACACCCGTTCACTGGTTTGGTTTGGTTTGGTTTTTACTGGGGAACACTGCTTTTCTGGAGGAGCACCAAACCTATAAGTCCTTGTAGCCAGTGATGTCTGCCATAAGGTGTGCCCGTCGTATAAACGGGCAATAGAGTTCTCCCTTTAAGACTAGCCAGCTTTCTTGGTGAAGGGATACAGGGCTTAAGCTGGGATATGGTTTTGATAAGAGCGGGCAGTAGGAAAGGAAAAAAAGGACTTAAATATTACAAAATTATTAAGTATTTTCACTTCAGTATAGGTGAAATTCTTGTCTGTCCAAACAGCATTCATAATCATTCCCAGCCCTGTGTGCTTCCTTCCACCGTGACCTGTCTTGCAACCCGTGCTAGGACTCTGCACCTTCGTGTGAATATCTGTATCCTAAAACTGCAATTGCTCCCAGGCTCTCTGCAGTTTCTGCTTCATGTTCTCATCCACAAACTCCCAGTAGGTTGAAGCCGGGAGAAAAGCCTGGAAGCATTTGTATGGCTTTCTATGGACCTTTTAAAATAGCTTTAAATATTGCATCAATAAAAGACCCACACAATGTGGGAAAGAGCATAGCATTAAAGAACTGGGAGGGAAAAAATGGAGATAGTTTTGTGCAGGTGTGTGCCTGCAAAGAGTTGGGCACATCATCTTGACCGGTGTCTCACTGAAGTCAAGGGAATGTATATGTGAAGGTGCGGCTTCTATACAGAATTGTTGTTTTGAGTCATCAGTAATTCATTACACTCACTTGAGAGGAAACACTAGTGTCTAGTGACCTGATAACTGTTGAATTAAATAGCATATTGATCAGTACCATTAAAACTGCATAACCAGACTGAAACTGTGCTGCTTAGCTTGTGATATAACACACAAATTTTTGAAAGATGCCAAACTGCTAAAGAGTAGGGTTAGGTAATTCGGGCGTGTGCAAGCTATTTTCCTAATAAGAATATGCCAGACGCTACATAAGAGTACAAATGTAATGCATGTGGCTATTTATGCAGTACAGCTCCGTGTTAGGGAGTCTCTCTGCCCCACTTGATAGGGCAGTAGATTTATGCCCTGTAGTATAAGCAATAACACTTTTTTGCTGTGCCAATGTGGAGTGCTCAAACTACTGCACACAGAAATAGTACCCACATTTGATGCTGTGATTATAGTGTGGAGCCAGGAGTGCTCAACTGTGAGTCTTTATTGATTTTTCAAAACATGCTACATGTTACGGCAGTCAAATTGTAATTATGAAATAAATGAAAAGGGCATTGTGTTTTTCTTGAGTTTATTCTCTGATTATAAAAGATTTTAAATCATCAGTGTACAGCAGTAACTGTCAACTTTTAATGTTTTGGCACTATAGGGAGCGGTATAGTTGCGAGTCTGATGTCTGATCATTGATATCAAGGCCTGGTTTCCCAGTAGGTAATTCCATGTTCACTGCTTGTTTGCCACTCTATCCTCATATTTTGCTATAGTAGACCTATAAATGAGAAATTGTAGTAGATGCTTTGTCAGTGGCTTCAGTGGTCCAAAACTCTCAAATACCTGTCCTTAGTAATATATTTCAACTGGGTTTCTTGAACTTTCCTTTTGACTTTTTTTCCTTGTGTTTTCACTGGACCATCTCTTCTGAATGGTCTTTTTTCCACTTTTGTGTATTTTTCTCTGATTTTTATGACTGACAGACAGTGACCAGTGTAAAATGGCCCAGCTGCTTCTGTTTGATCCTTGCTCATTGAGATGTCATCCTCCCATTTGTCATCGGTGGCTCTGTCCCCGAGGAGTAGCTACTTCTGCTTCTTGCCCTGTATAGTAGGAGCAGGTTAAAAGCTCTTTATCCCTGTGGTATAGAAGCTTTATAACTGGATATGCCATCTGTTTCAGCCTCACAAGCCAGTATGGTATGGTGTGGCTCTGTCTACGTGAACAAATAATAAGGTGCAGTAGATAAAGACAAATGGTGCTACTGTCCCTGCATCTATTACATGGTTCAACATTTTTGCTTTGGATTAGTCAGTCTTCCCACACCAAACAGCCTCAACGTGCAGGTGTTTCAAAGCTGTCTGAAGCAGTGCCCCTTGGTTTAGACCCAGATGTCTCTGCAGGGGGTTGGGATGCGTTTTGTATGTGTCTGGACTCTGGACAAATCCAATTCACATTGGATTTGGAGAGCAGTTGGAGCAACAAAACTGCTCTCTGAACCCAGCCAATAGGTGATGCGGCTGGAGGATGGTGGGGGACTGCCAGACTCCCGTGTGGGTCAGAGCTATGCTGGGATGCAGGAAGAGGTGGGCAGTGCAAGGAAGCACAGGGCAGCATCCTGAAATTCAGGACCCCTGTCAAAGCTTGTAGCGTGTGCCTCAGGTCAGCCCTGGCAGTCCCACAATGGGAGTGCAGAAGACTCACAATATGAAAACAGGAACGGTTATGAAACAAATGTGTGCGGTAATAAGTGATGCTGCTGTCACCCAAGCATTTTGCTAGCATTTGTCTTGACCAGTGTGCCAGCGCTGAATTTTATTATGACTCAGTAATGCATGAATAAATGAGATAGAGCTTTTTCTCTGAAGGCTGGTATGTAACAGAAAACATCCTGCTTGAGGTTTTAATTTGATTTTGTCTTATATGGGATGAAAGCATGCAGCCTGTGTTATTACTGTACTAATTTAATGTTCAGGAGTCTGCATGTGTTTATACAGTTAGCAAAATTTTGCCTGAAAAACATAAACAACTTGTATCACTAATTCTAACATTCTAATTCTGTTTCTTGAGGAAATTAACTTCAATTATTTTGCCATCCATGTCCATGAGCTACATTAGCAGTATCAGTTAGTAACTGTATATCATACTTCAGAAGTCAAGATTTGTGTTGTATGTTTAATGAATGTGTGAAGGACAAGAGAAATAAGTCCAGTGTCACAAAAATACTTATTTCAAACTCTGGTACAAAGTCAGAACACGCTCACAAAAATTTGATATAGCCTACTGTGAGATGTCCCTTTGATCTGTAAGACATTAGTATTTGAGCTCTGACTTGAAAATACTTTCCTCTGAAATTAATTTTCAAAAATTTATTTATAAAGAGTATAAATAGTGGATTATTTGAAATACAGTCAAAGCTTTGTTTTTCTGAGCTAAGTTATCAATTAGGCTGAACTCTGTTGATCCACATCACTGCACGCTAAAATGAACTTTCCTTTTCAGCCGTTGTTTTTTCCAGTTTGAATACCAATTTATGGAGGTTTGATTCTAAAAGTAGAAACAACTTATTTTGCTACTTTCCATCTGGAAAAGCTCCAGTTCACTGAGAAAGCAGCAACAGACCACAGAGCTTCTAACACCGCAGGGCCTCTTCCTCATACTAATTCTTCATTAAGTACAAAATTTGGTTAAACAATCCAGCCTTGAAGGCTTTCTGAGTATCAGGAAGCTCAGTCAGAATACCTGAGAGAGATTTCGACCTGTTCTGTTGGTATGAAACCCACATACATCAGGATCCCAGAAATGGGACTTCTCAGGATGCACTTTGAGCTTAGTTCTCATTTATATGAGTCTGAAAAAAATGAAAGTGACATTTCAAATGAAAATTTCACACTGTTTTTAGTTAGTTTTCTCAAGTAGTTGCCTTTTTCAAGGAACGTCTACCAGTGTTAAGGAGTTATAAACCCTGCGATACAAATATTTTAGTCAGGAGCATGGTGAAAATTCTTGTCATGATAACATGGGGGTGTCTTATAGGAATGGCTAAAGCAGGCTTTGCGTTTTTAAAGGAAAATTACACAGACTTTCCTTTAGCTAAAGAATGTAAAGCAATCATTTAAAAATACCACTAGGCAATCCTTTTAACATAAAGAGGATAAACGCGCTTGGGAATTGAATCCTGTTAGAGGAAAAGGACAGGTGACAAGAGAAAAGATAAGGAAAATCCTTGTAATGAAGAATTATTGATCTCTACTAAATAACGGTAACAAGAAGCAAAGAGTAAACTAATTATCACATTTTGTGTAGTAGTCCTGGCATAAAAGATACTAGGCTTAGTACAGTAGCTATTAAAGGCACCACAAAGATATATGTAGCAATGAAGAAATATTACTGTCCGTATTAAACACACTGTTAAGACCTCTTCTTTGTGGACGAACTAAAGTCACAATCACAGTAAATGGAAACTAAGACGTACCTATTTCCAGCTTGCTAACGTTTATGGCGGAGTCAGCAGAACAGTGGCAGGGGTAACACAGACAAATGCTAAATTTGCATACACATCGTTACTTGTGACACCTTCCAGGGCTTATTTTTAAAAGTTTTAAAATGATAGTCTTGATCAGCTTGGCACANTTTTTTTTTTTTTTAAATAGTTAGTTTTCATGTGAAAATAGCAGAAATTTAGTCTTTATACCTCAACTTTAAAAGAGCATTGTTTATGCTTTATTATGATGCCTTTGATAAGCCTTTGTATTAAGTAGCAAGTTAAACAGAAAAAAGCTACTAACTTTCATTAATTACATTTGGGTGATAAGTACAAAAGAAGAACCTGAATGGTCACTTTTGTCCGTCCATTACAAATGCTGTTGGATATTTTCTTCCTCTTTTTTGTATCTAAACATTCTGAGTTTCAGGCTACATAATTACCTTGTTAATCTTTCCAGATAATAGGGTAAGGTTTAATTATTGCTTCTTAATCCCTGATTTTAGTACATAACATGGATCTCAGCTCTCCATGTCTACCTTGTCATGTGATCGATCACACTAAACAAGAAAAGGTCAGTATACTTCAAAAATACCTTTTTTGTTGAGGTGCCCTATTATTCTGGAGATCACTATAATAATTCATAGAAGCCAAAGTGATTCATAAATATCCATTTTTAAAATTAAACATTTAAGTACAGAGAAAACGTCAGGGAAGACCAGTGAGTATTGAGTACCTTTTCAGAGTCATCTTGATTTGCTTTCTTGCTTTTCTATTAAAAAAAAAAAGAAGTGTAGACAGATGTAGTTCTTTATAGATGTTCTTTAAGACAGCCTCCATGTATTTATGATCTACATTTCTCTTCTTGCAAATATATTGAGGTGAATAACAAGTCAAATATCCCCCTGAAGTAAGAAAGATTGTTCACGTAAGCAAAATGTTTGCACAAATAAACATTTGTAAAACTAACTACAGAGATTGCAAGGAAAACTGCATCCAAAGCCAAAATTCAGGAAAGAAAAAGCTTTGGGGAGATCGTATGACAAAGGTAAAGACAAACACGTGTTCTTGGAAGGAGAGACCAGGGGCATGAAGTGAGACTGGTGTCTGGTGCTGTAACTCGTATGCGTGCCACCTCTGTACTGACGGGCTTTTGGGGAGTGGGCAGCAAACGGAGGGAGGGGTAGAAGGAAATAAGAATTAAGTTTAATGGAAAATTGCATAAAGTAATTAAACTGAACTTTATTTCCTGATTCCTGTCACACTCATGAGGAGATCTGAGCACTGAAGGTGTTCATAGGAGGAAGACTCTGGTAGGTGCACCCTGGGAGAGTGGGTAGAGGGGGGTTAGAAAGGAAGGTGTAGCTACAGGTGCGGAAGACCAATGTGCTGAAACTAGAGAATGTTTTTGGGAGTAATGAAAAACTGCGTACCGTGGGCACAATCTGTCCTGCGAGCCCAGAGCAGCACCTGTAGCTGAGGGAAGCAACACGAGTAAATCCTAAGGCACCTCCAAAGGAATTGGTAAGAATTTATTGACTGGCAAAAGTGGATGAGAGTGGACGTGTTAGGGCTTAGGAGGTATTTTGAAGATGTTGCTAAAATCAAAGAAATACCTGCTGTAAGTAGAGTCCAAACTCTTCTTAATGAAACAGCAAAGCAGAAGTTCTGCTATAACTCATCACATGGGTTGTCACTTGTGGGAATTAGTGTGCATTTTTTAATTTCAACTTTTGGACAGGAAGGTGGGTGAAAAAAGGGTAAACATGCATTTGTTTAGTAATTAGGGTAAGACATGTTTTCCTGGTTTGGTAAGCGTAGGAATTGGCTTTGTATTTTGAGTATGACACAGGTGCTTCTGCAATGCTATACCATTTCACCCTTTAGGTGTTCTGTAAACAGAAACGGTACTAGTTGTGCTTAACACCAGTTGTAAGAAGTCAGAGTAACTGTAAAGGATGTAATAAAATTATTCAAAATTTCATTCTGAAGTAGATAAATATTGTTTCATGTTTCTGACCAAGATATCAAACCCCACATTTAGTTACGCTAATGTGCGTCCATGCCATTTACCCAGGAATGAGGTAATTATGTGGCTCTGAGCTTGCACAGAACTTGTCTGTAATGTGTTAAATATTTATAAATTGCATATTAACTTCATCACTTAAATATTGTTATGAATACTTATTAGGGTTACTTTCATTAGCTGTGTGTGTGTGTGCATGTGTGTCCCGCTCAATGCGAGAACAGTGGATTTGCTCTGGTCTTTATTTTTGTTGAGGTAGGGGTTTGCCTGGGCTTAAGCAAAAAGATGGCAAGCAGTGGCATATACCTGCTGGTAAACTGGGCGATAATGTAGTCTATTATTTAAACATGATCTTATTGGCAAGCACGTTGCTTTTTTTTTTTTTTTTTTTTGTTATTAAAATTCCAACACTTCACATTTTTATTAATCACTTTCCCACTTCTTCTATTCACTTGTATTCTGACGCCTGTGCTCCGGTACCCATAGCAACACTTGTTAATGCTAATGAAACTGCAACATCCTAAGCTCCCCGACAGAGCAGCCCTGTTAAATATGGCTATTAAGCACAGTTGTATTTCTGTTAGTTCCAGCTCCCAGCAGACACCTGCTCTATAGAAACTCTGTCCTGAGATATTAGGATTTGGTAACTCACAGCTTTTCTTAAAACTGTCAGTTGAATGGAGTGAAATTCTCATATTCCCAGACAGTGGAAGCTACAGAATATGTATGGTTTCTGTAAAACTGACAAGGTTTATCTGTAGGATTAAGTATTCTTTTGAAGTTCTCATTTGCATTCAATGAAAAACCGGGCACGGCTGAGACTGACTGTTCTTGGGGGAAGAAGCTACAGGATGTGTTGTCTCCTAGAGCACATGGGCATTTTAACTAAATATCATTCATAGTGTGTTAACAAGCAGAAGTAATACCTAAATAATTCCTCATGAACTCAGACTCAATGATAATTCAACTTAATACAAGTACTTGAGCGCTTTAATACGTGGAGCTGGGGAATTGTTATGTACATTGATTCTTCTTTCACTAAGGAACATATTTGCATGTAGTACTGGTGAAGATGATGACAGGGTGTTTTATTTTTATTTTTCCGAGTTTTGTTTTTGAATACTGTTTATTTGGCAAGTCATTAGTCATCCATCTTTCATACTCTAGAAAACAAAGGAAAAATCCTGTAATCAGTATAAAATCTCTTCCAAGAATATGACCACAAATTAGGGAATGCTGCTGTGCCAACAAATAGATGCTGCAGTGCCAAGGCTGCAAAACAGGGAAGCTGTCATGTGTGTATTTCAAGTGTCAAGCCCATGCATCTCGATACTCTTTTTCATTATAGCTCAAAAAAAACTTGAATACTAGACAAAGCTTTAAAAGTACTCATTTCCCAAAGAGTTTTAAATGCAGCACTGGTTTGTGCAGAATTACCTATAGGAATCCAGCTTGGTTCCCTAATGTACCATGTCTGGGGGGTTCGGTCATTTTGGTAACTAAATGTTTTTGCCAGGTAATCAGTGTGAGCATGGGGGAGGGTGCTCAGCCTTCCTGCTTTCCAGGCGGCATCTGTTATACTGTTAGTGTGGAGTGCCAGGTTTGCTAGGTGTCTTTTGTTTTCCTGTCATTCTTTCTCCCCTTTGTTCTTTACATGTCTAAAAACCTCAGTCTTTTACTTGTTGTTTAGACTCCTTGATTTGCTGGTGTATCTTTGTTGTGTTCATTTTTGGTTTAGGATCATTTCAAGTTCTTGTGCTAATCTCCTCATAATATTAACCAGCTGTATTAATGAGATAATAAACCAGACTCGTTAGTAATGAATTGATTCATTCAACTACTGGATTTAATTAGAAAGACACTTAACATTCCAACAGATGTTCTTATTTTGTTTCATTATCCTTGTGTTACCAACAATGGGCTTATAAATATATACTCTGCATGTCTATATTTACATAATACACTCTTCAACCTAAAGCCTTGTTCTGTGCTATAAACTGCAAAAAATTACATGAAGCCTGTAAATATGTGTCTTAAGCCAATTGGTATGAATTCCTCTTTCATCATTTCATTTCTCAGACAATGTGGAGTCTTGAATTTTCAGAGCATTCTTCATCTGATAACAAAATGCTTAATCTTTTTTAAGTGAGTTAGATTTCTTCCACCCTAGATAAAAATCCTTGCCTTTGGACTTACGTTATCTCCTTTCCTTCTGCTCTCATGATTCTAATTCCTTTTTATCTGGTGGCAAAGCTTCAGAAAGGAGGGTGTGAGTGCCCCTCTCCTCAGCATTCCCTGCAGATTAATTTAGGGAGTTCCTCCTTCGGCTTGCTGGTTGCCTGCTGGAGGGCTCTGCCTCTCCCTGAGCTCTGGCACTTGGGTCATGGCTGCAGGTTCCACCCCAGGGCCAAGCCATGTGAGTTAGGAGTTGTAATACTGAGGTTATTTCATTGATCTGAATCCCAGAATCTCCACTTTCTGGTTAGAGAATGAATTTATGCAGCAGTGTTCAGCTTGTCCCCGGATCTAGTCAGAGCATATAGTTCAGATGTGCCACCAAGACTAATGAAGCACAACAGCTCTTATTGCATTTAGTGCATTACACATGCCTACACTGACAACAGTAGGTTTTGAGAACTGAAGCCAGTGCTGGATGTCCTTCTTAGGAAGCACAGTGATAAAATCTTAGTGTTTTCTTTTCCTTTACGTGTAATCCTTTTGAAGGAACCTTGCAGACTTTATAAGGCATGCTTATGGTAAAATTACAAGGAACAGCTGAGGCTGTTAAGCTGAGAAGAGGGGAGGAAGCTGAGATGAGAAGAGGAAGGTCCCGTTTCATCTTGCTGCTTCTCACCATGAACTCCTTAGTTTGCTCTTGCACTTGGTGGACTCTTCTGTGAGCCTTTTCAACATTATTGAGCAAAAAGAAAGAAGTGAGGAGTTCTGTCTGGTTAGAGAGTTGAATCAATTCATCAAAGGATGGGGCAAGCTTCGGAGCCAACACAAGCAGAAGGGCAATAGCAGACAGTTAGGAGTGGTAGGATAAGGTGGAGGAAGACAGGATAACAAGACATCCCTCCAGTTCTTGGTGGCAGCAAGCTGTTACGCTGGCTAAAGTATCTCGGAGAACTTTGCCTTTTAGAACTCACCTTCAAATGCTGAATCTTTCTTTCCTTTTCTTTCTGATACTCACATCTATTGTATTGGCCATAAAATTACATGGCATATTGCTTTGTGATAATTGCATGTGTGATTGTGCAGGTAGAGTACATTGCTTGTACTGCTACAGTCTGTATTATAACTGTGTGGGTGTAACATTTACTTAATGTGCAAACATTAAGTTTTGAGTTGAGAACAATTGCATTTGAAACTAAAAATGTTCCAGTAAGGAAAATGAATACATTTTGAGCTTGTTGCTTCATTAACTGTGATTAACTAATCTATATTATAACACTTAAAATAAAATACAGACATATACTTTCTCTAACAGCCAGCCTTTCCTTTTTTTCATTCTCTTTTATCACTGTTGTAATGGTGTGTAGAGTTCCTGTGCAGGGATGAGGGTTCCATTGCATTAGGTATCCAATGCTGCTTATAACAAAAAAATAGTGCTTATTGTAGATTTGAAAGTAATTTGTGTAATCCAGATCATTTTCCATACCGTCTCATTGTCAAGTGTCTTCAAAGTGTCCATTTTATTTTCCCCTGAAGAACTGAGTGTACTTCTTAGTCTTTGCTTGCAAAAAGTATGTTCCTCTAGTCTGTTCTTTCTACTAATGACATTTTTTGCTCTGAGTTAAAGGTTGAACGACACGGTGTCATCTGTCAGTTCTGTGAATGAGAGAGGGATTTTCTTAGCTCCTGAGTTCAGTGGGCTTTCTGTGAAGCCTTTGGGATATCTGTTTGGATAACAGTCATGCTTTTTTTCTGTTAGGCAGAGGAGGAAAACTCTGGTGACAGGATGATTTGGCGGAAACTTAATGGACGGATTTTATAGGGCTCTGTTTCATAGGAAGCTAGGCCCTGTGCTGTTCACCACAGACAAAAATAGGCAGGGAGTTAGGTGANTGATAAGCAGGAGGGCGAAGTGAAGCGCTGCAGAAGAATCTCATGGTATGTGAGTGAACTGGACAAAAAAGGTGCTATTCAGTGTTAACAAATGCAGAATAACACGCATGGGAGCAAGAACAAAGAATATGTCTGCTGTCTTGTACATTAACACCTGATTCACAGCTTCTCTGAGACTTTGAAATCGCTCAAGATGATTCAGTGGTTAATTCAATAATCCTAAAAGCAAGCAAAATTCTAGGAATGAAAAAGAAATAGAGAAGAGACTGAGGGAAAACGGTGCTGATTTAGAAATCCACTTTCTTCTTCTCTTGGGCATTTTCAAGCCACCCCTCACCCCAGCACATGAAGAAGGGTAGAGTAGAACAAGCCAACAGTTGGACAAGGACAAGGAGTGAAGGACCATTAGGAGAGCATGAAAGGTTGCTGCAGATTTTTGTAGGTGTTGACAGACCAACAATTTCCAACAGTGCGGTAGAGAAAAAAAAACCAAAACCATAAGATGCTGTTAAACGGAGGTACTCGTATAGCCTGTGACTTAAACTGTCCACCCTCAGATTTCTGGAAGACTATGCTATTTGTGTGATTACTGTTTGTTTGTCCTATTTTTATACACTTCCCTAGGTAATTGCTTCTTGCCAGTGTCAGCCAGGGCACTTGCACTAGACAGATGTTTAATCTGACCCTGTGAAGTCATTCATGTGGGCTTTTAAGAGAATATTGTGGAGATTTTAAGATAAAAGCCTTTCCATCATTTTCAAGTGTCTCTGCATGTGGGAGTCTTGGTGGAGTCCAGGAACTGAGTCTGAGTGTTTTTATTTCCCTGTTAGCCCTTAGCTGTGCTTTAGCTAACAGCTTTTCTTTAGTACCTGTGGCCACTCTGCTCCAAATATTGAATAAAAATTATCTGCTTTTGCAGAGATTTCAATAATATGCTTAGCTTTATTTGTACTATTTTGATGTTTGTGTTATGTGTTAGCCCATTAAGTGCTACGCTAAAGGCTGTGCATCTTTGTTCAGGCCTGTGCATTTATTCCCTCGTCCAGTGTTTTTTTGTAGCAGGTAAGTACAAAGATAATTTCATGGATTCTTTTTTCCCCTCATCTCCTCTTTTGAGTGCCTTTGAAATAAATTGCATAAGCTTCTGCAGTTGCCATACTGGTCCAGTAGTCTATATTTAAGTTATTCTCTTCTAGTATTAGCTACTCCATTTGAACAGCAAAAACATTTTCACTCCAGTTTATTCGTTTCAGCAACTTGCTGCTACAATTAAAGATTAACAGCTCTGTTTTTCAAGCCCAAACAATTGCTGTTCCCGAGTACTTATGCTAAATTACTGTATCAGCTCCTTGTCAGTGTTGAGTAGCAGTTCCTGCCATACACACCTATTTTTTGAAAGTTAGTTTGTTGAAGCGGATAGGCGCTTGTTTATTTAGACTCCTACATGTTTAAGTAGGTCATTCCAAGAGACCTAAACCAAAAATGAACAAAAAGCAGTGTAGCTGCTTACTGGGCACAGCTGAACTGGCTGGCAGAGTATCTTCTTAGTTCTCTTGGCATCAGTGAGAGTCAGCAATTGCAAAGGAAATTAAGTTGCTCTACTTTTCTTTGTAAACACGTTTTAATGATTCTTCAGGCTACAAACTAATACTGAGTGGTAAGAATGCACAAACCTAGAATCTTGCAGGTAACATCAGTTTTGCTTGGGAGAGCTGAGCTGTTCCTGAGGATTGCTCTAGCATTTAGTGTAGCAGCTGCTCTTCTTAAAGTAGGAAAAAGTGGAACAATTTATACAATGCCAGTCTAAAAATGAAATATCTGGGGGAAGGGAATGTGCTGAAGTGCAGGTAAAATTATAAGAGGAAAAGTGTTAGATCGCCGACAGCCGTTGTATTGCTGTAGGTAATGCCATGCGCTGTGTGCTGCCATCTCTCCATGCTGTTTAGTTTTATTGGATAAACTGAGTTCAGTGTAACCTGACCATCAGTCTTCAGCCAACAACTGCCTTTCCAGGAAGTTTTATTTTTCAAATGTCATAAGTAAATTCTGAACCGCTGTGTGGGGCAGATACGTTGTGCCAGGAGCAGCATGGAACTGATGAAGCCATATTTCCTATGGCTTTAATACCCGTTCCCACCTGTGGCTCCCAGTATGTCCCCTGCAGCACCCACATCAGGCAGCCGTCAGCACAATCCTGTGGGGGCTCTGGAGTGCTACATGTCCACGCTGGCTGGCCAGCCACTGCTGAACAGCGTGTGCGATGGATGGCAGAGTCCCATTCCCCTCTCTGTGCCTCTTCGTTTACCTTTACCTGAAAGTTCTCACAGAACTTTTAGGAACTTGCAAGGTCCATCTCTGAAACTGCAGCCCTTCTTCGGTTATTTCAAAGTCTTGGTGGAGGATAGAGAGGAGCAATGCTTCATTAGCTTATTTTCCTAGGGGAAAAAAGCTAACCGGCTATGATTTTTTTTAAAATTATTTTTCAAATTTTCCACGTGGACAAGTTATCAAGTTATCAGATTTGGTGTGTTTGCCAATGTGTAATACGTATATGCGAATTCTGGTGGGTGAAAATTGTCATATAATGATTCTTCTATCTGATATATATTGTTAATTAAACTACCTTTAACCTTACACATTTTAAAATGCCTGTGTGACAAAATAATAGGTTTGGGAGAAGGCCTTTTTCTTAATTCTTTAGATATCTTCAGGAACCAAAACCCAGGGGGTTCTGTCTGAACATCAGGAAACACCTTTTTCACTGTGAGGGTAACCAAGCACTGGTGCAGGTTGCCCAGAGAGGCTGTGGAGTCTCCATCCTTGGAGATATTGAAAAGCCACGTGGACATGGTCCTGGGCAGCTGGCTCTGGGTGGCCCTACTTGAACAGCCAGATCGGACCAGATGAGCTCCAGAGGTGCCTTCCAACCTCAGCCATTCTGTGATTCTGTGAGATTTCATTTCTTTACAGAGGTGTTCATGTCACTGTAGGAATTTGGAGGCATNGTCTCCCCTCAGCCTTCTCTTCTCCAGGCTAAAGAGTCCCAGCTCCTTCAGCCTTTCCTCATAAGGGAGATGCTCCAATCCCTTAATCATCTTAGTTGCCCTTCGCTGGACTCGCTCCAGCAGTTCCCTGTCCCTCTTGAACTGGGGAGCCCAAAACTGGACACAGTATTCCAGTTGTGGCCTCACCAGTGCAGAGTAGAGGGGGAGAATGACCTCCTTCGACCTACTGGCCACACTCTTCCCTATGCAGCCCAGGATTCCATTGGCCTTTTTGGCAACAAGGGCACATTGCTTGCTCATGGATAATTTACTGAGCATGGAGTTTATTATTCTGCTATACAAGTTAATTTCGTATCACGAGAGTCAAGGAGAGCCATGATGTTTTCTTTTCAGTTTTCATCCGCAGAGTGGAGGAACTACTGGGGAGCCTTTTGTGTTTGCTTTTATTTTCCTTTTGCTATCCAAAATTGATGTAGCTAAAATTAAAGATACATATTGAAATTGGTATTTGACTTCCAAGGTAAACCTTATTAAAGACTGAGATATGATTTATTTGGAAAATGACCACCATGGTTTATCTCCAGACAACTGGAATTTGGTTAGGCTAATGGGGACAGCTGCTGAAATCTGTTGGTCACACAGTGCTTCTTAATGAATTACACTAATTTATACCAGTGGAAGAGCTTATGAATGTACATTGCTGTTGTTTAAATAGGGGGCAACACACATAAACCCTGTGACAGTCTGCTTGTTTGCAATACTACTGCGGTTCTGTGCAATGCACTGAGCTGTTGAACTACAAACAGCAGTGAACCTGAGGGAGAACATCAGGTGGTGACTCACCTCGGTGTGCTGTCATTTGAGCAACCCGTGCCTGAGTGCTGCAGTATAGTACCAACATGTGTCATTGACCTTTCCACATGGGGCATGGCTGGCCCCTCCTCAACATCTGTACCGTTAGGAAGTGTTTCAGCAGGCGTAAGCTTCCATGTGGCAGTAATCCTTATCAACAATAGTCCTTTCCTTTGTCACAGAACAATAAGCGAGATGCTAATAGGGGGAAAAAAAAGCAAGACAAATGCATACAAACCTTCAAGAGTCAATCAGAAAATGATAGAAGTATTGTGCAATAAATAAAGTATAATTATGAGAAATCACCACACAAAACAGTTTGTGCTATACAGTCTAAAGCCTTCCTGATAGTGTGAGGAATGTGACAAAGAGGGTAGCTTCATTCATATCAACAGGTAGACTAGTTAGTGAGAGGAAGAAAATTAGGTTTCTCATAAAACTTGGTTCAGCAATAGGCAGAGCACTTGTGTCTGTTTGACCTGGTGTCAGCCGGGAGGTTCAGTTGGAGCAGATGCTTGAAAACTGTCCCCTGCTAACCTCCTATTTCCTTCTTGGAAATAATGCAGTCAACTCATTTCCAAGCACCTTGTTGCTGGAGTGATCCATGCAACCAAACAGGGAGACAACAAGACAGGTTTTACATGTACTGCCTAAAAGTACTCCAAGTGATGTAGATATATTCACTTAATCCAAATTAATTATTCTTTTTAATTTTAGATACAGAGTGTATTTTGGAGCCTCTGTCTCTGCCAGAAAGTCCAGGTGGTGCTGCTGCTGTAGAAAGTTCTCCCTATGTGCCCTGTATTTTCTGCAAAGAATGCTATCTCTTAGCAGAACAAAACCAGCTCCTGAAGCACATGATTATTGAACACAAGCTCGTCATAGCAGATGTGAAACTGGTTGCAGATTTTAGAAGGTAAGGGTTATATTGTTCGAAATGAGTGTGTGTGAGTGCAGATATTATAGAAAGCTTCAGAAAACTAGAGATCGTCTTATTAAAATGCTTTAAAAAGCTGTGGGGTGTTGTGGGAGGATTTTTATTACTTTTTTGATGATTTTTTTGTTGCTGGGTTGTAAGGCTGTTTTCCCATTCCTCTCCTACTCCCCAGCCCATAGATGTTCCTGAAACCAGGGAACTCGATATTAGAATACAGGAAAATTCCTGTGTTAGACATTCTTGGACATATCCTAGAGACTTCTCAGGTCCTGTCACTAATCAGCAAGTTGCGTACAAACTAGAAAGCTGTTTATTTCATAAAGCACATTCTAGACAATCAACTCTCCCAATTTGGGGTTTTATTCATCTAGGACAAAATTATTTCTACGTCTCTACAATGTCCTAAAGCTATGTATTGCTCACAGAAGCTGCTCACTACAGGATCTCTCACATTCTGGGATGAAATGAATTTGCCCTATTTTAAGGATGCCAATATTTCCCCACAGAAATCACATTTAATCCTTAACTATACTTTACAATACTGTGATCTGCATACAACTGTGACTCCTCCTACAGCTGTGTCATTGATCATCTCAGCAGGGTCACGTTTGGCTTTCCCTCTCCCAACTTCCTCCCATGGCATTGCCCCAGCTGGCTTGTAACTTCAGAGACAAGGCGCTTGCCTGGCATTTTGCTTTCACACACAGCAATGTATGGGCCAGGCAGTAGACTAGGCGATACCTGCCAGTTTGTAAATAGTTCTGTTGCAGTGTTTAAATGTTATCCGGGTAATTTCTGAAGTGAAAGGAGTTTTCTGGTAAGTATATTTTGTGAATAGTTACTCAGCCAATGCCAATAACTTGTGTCTATCAAGGTGCAAAAAAAAAAAGAAATATTAAGATAAAATCTAGGAAGAGAATTGTAAGCCATATAAATCCTTATTCAGATGTATCAGCTTAACGTTGGTTAAAATGGAAAGCCGATACTTGTTTTTGTTTGGGTTTATGCTGAAAGCAGGCAGAAAAAGAATGCAATGTTCTTTGGAGATGATGCTAGTTTCCTCAGATAAATAAAGGGATCGGAGCTGCTCAGTCATGGACCACCAGTTTAAGTATGCTTTGGGAGATTATTCTATGTTAATAGAAATGTATTTTAAAACCACCTTTTCAAGAAAATGTTCGTTCAGATTCTTTTTGCTGCTAATGCAATTGGAAGGTAGCCAAACCTTATGGAATGTGGCCCCAGGATGTGAAATGATCGATTTGTTACTTCGAAGTGTGCCTTCTTTTATTTGCAGTACTGCATATCAGTGAAATAGTCTAACGCTATGTACAAAAAAAGGGAGTATAATCTGAGGTGTAAAACTGAAGTGTGTAAAATACAGGGAAACAGCTATGAAGGCATAGAATTTTTTTATACTTAGCAATGAGTTACAGTCAGTCTTAGGCATACATTTGTTGACAGAACTACAAGTGCAGAATCCAGAGAAGAGCAATGCTAATGGAAGTTCTTATTTTGTTTTTTAACTTGGAAGAATAAAGATAAGCTGGCATTAGGGTGGGGGGAAGAGATAAGGGGAGTAAGCTTCCACTGCATGACTGGACGTGATCACTCATGGACACTGATCGCTCTTTCTCTCTCCCTGGAAGTATGACAAGACATTGGCTTTATTTGTTTGTTGATTATTTGGGTTAAGTCTTATGATATGAAGTCCCTTAACAGTAAGCTTCATGGCACAGACTGTTATGGTTAGGTGAGTTTGTCTGAACAGTGTTCATTTATTTCAGTGCAGGGAACAGACTAAATGACATCCTGACATCCCTTCATTTGCACATTTATGTCCCAAAAGCTCGAGGATGACTTATTCTGGAAGACTTGCTGTTTTATGTAGCAACAAGACTGTTTTGTTGTGCATTATAAAGAGTGGAGTAGGCAGGGGGACAACAAAACTCTCACCTCTCACTTACTGACATCTAATGATGCCTCTGAATGAGCTTCAGCCATGCATGCTGGCCTCGCTGCTGTACCAGAGGTTAATCCTCTCCATGACAGAGTTAGCAGAAACAAATAAGTGCCGATTTCTTGGCTGCTGCAGTCCAAGTCCTTATATAGTAAGATAGATGATAAAGAGGTGATACAAACCACCATGGGATGTGATAGCTGTGATGAGTAAACTTTTAGATTGCACAAGTATTAAAAGCTACAGCTATTTAGAAATGTCCTTGTAATAATGGTATCTGGGTTTTTTTATAATTCTTTTCCTAATTTGATGGTGTGTCAATAAGAAGCTGTCTTACTGCAAGCATTGCAAGCTTTGCAATGATAGTACAAGAATGTTTTTAAACAACTGTAGTTGATGGGTTAAACCTTCAAGATATGTTTAGGGCTTTCCTTATTCTGTCTGCTATCCTACCCCCCGGTGTTTGGGGGACTTCATTTTTCTGTCTTTATAGTTGTCTGCCAAGCTACAGCTTTCACTGTAACTCCACAGGAGACCTGACAAAACCTCACTTCTGACAAGTTGATGTTTTTACCTAGTTTCAGATTCCTGCCTGTGTCTTGCAGAACACAGAGCACAATATTTTGGAAATTTGAGAGTACTCTGTGGTATGCCTTTTCAGTAAAGATGCATCTGAGTGGCACTTCTGTCTGAAGATGTGAATAGGTCACAGTGTTTATGTAAAGCCTCATGCAAATCTGTCTTACTGCGTTCTTCACTTTGACAGGATAGTTAAACCCAGTTGTAATGAAGCTGAATGCATTTAATGAATTGGAAAAATAGATTAAAGGAAGAAAAAACTGAGATAGGAATTAAAAAAAAAAAAACCAAACATAAAGCACTCAAGATTTTAGAGGATGGAAAAAGCAAGAGCTGATCAACTATTTATTAAACTTTTTTTGACCTTTCCTTTTTCACTTATCCTCTCCCCCTTATTTTTAAAGATACATCTTGTACTGGAAGAAGAGGTTTGCAGAACAGCCCATCACAGACTTCTGTAGTGTGATAAGAACAAATTCGGAAGCTCCATTAGGTAAGTGTGTTGCTTGTTTACTCTCTGTTGGCCAGATCATATAATAATTTCTGGCAGATGCCGCTGCTTTGATCAGTCAAATGTGAACTAATCTGACACTAAGTCAGAAAACCACACGACTAATGTTTAACTCAACCACATATTTAAACTTACCTTTTCCAAGGATTGCAACATGTGCTTCAGCACTCTGCTGAGTGAGGACGAGCTCAGTACATGCTTAACTGCGCTGCCGAGTTGAGTCCTGTTGCAAATCAAGGCCTGGAAGCAGCGCTGCTTACATTGTGGCTGGGGAAGCTTTGGCACCCACTGCATAAACCATTGGTGACAGTCCTTCCAGAAATGTGGAGAAACCTTCTCAGTGAGCTGTCTTTCCCAACTTCACCCTGTCCACCACCCCCACCGATGCTGCTAACACCTCCTGGACAGCAGGGCCACAGTTGCCCTTCCTTTCCCCTGCCACAGCGCTTACTGCCCCAAGAGTATTAGGGAACAATGTCTTCATGGTGAGGGTACAAAGGCTGCCATTTTCTGGGCCCCAACAGGGGACCAAAGACCACACTTGACAGTTCTGCTGCGTTGGCACAAGGGGACATTCCATCCTGAGGACAGTGATGACTGTGCAAAGGAAGTGTTTTTCTCAGAAGTAGCTGGTGCACTTCTTTCGTTTCCCCTTTTCTAACAGAAGGATGTACTTTACCTGAAAGCAGATAAGAGAAAGGTAAGGCTTTCCTATATCTTTAATTCTCCATAGAGAGCTTACAAGAGAGGAAGAAATGCATGCAGCCAGTGTCAGAGATGGGTGGAAGGTGAAAACTGAGTACAAAATGAATGCAAATACACTGTTTTAATTATTCAAATTAATTTTAAGAAAAGTAGTCCTAGATAACATGAAAATCACTCCAAAGACCATAACTGTGTTTCTCTTGCATGTGTATGGTTTTGCATCTGAAATTTTAACGCTTACCACTCGGTTTGTAAATTGCAAATCAAGTGCTTAAATGCCAGAGCTTGCCAGAATTAACAAGCCATTTGTTAATTTTAATGTCTAGCTCCTTCAAATCTGATAGCTTAGAAATCAGGGAGGTTGTCTTACTTCACACAGGCTTCTGTATGAAAAGATGGGAAAGACTGAAATCTAGCAAGCTTGAAATTCTAAAAGACTTAATAATGGTCACTTCAGTTCTCCGACCACATAACGCTTTGATTAATATGTGACTTACTTTCAAATGCAAAATATTTTTGTAAGTGGTTTTATATTTTCTTACACTCTGAGTAATTTTGAAGTAATTCATTTGAATAAGATTTGTTTTATTATTAAATTAGATATGAAGATAAATGGTAAAAAGGTTAGTAAACAAAATGTGGGTAAAACACATAAGTAGAATGTAAATTATGCAAGTCTCAATGTGTGTTACTAAACAGTTGTGGTGCATATCTGCAGATGGAACGAGATCTGATGGTAAAAGGCGATGTGATCGGTTCGGGTAAGGGGAGGGTAAACAGTAATTTATACTGTTACCAATATAAATGAAAACAAATAATACAATTGCTTTATGTCTCCAGAAGAACTATCATAAAGTAAATAAAGCTGGTAGTGAGGAAAACCTTGTCTTTGTACTGCAATATAAATGATGTAAAGGTCTTATGTATATACAAATATTTAACCATGTTTCATTAAATTATGAAATCAAAATAAATAACTTTTATAGATTAAAACCCACATTCTCACATTCTTAATGCATGCCAAAGGTTTAGCAGATTATGTCCCAGAAATATTCAAAGCAGCTGCAACTTCCCACTCCTTACCCACACTTCCTAATCTCTTAACAGAAGAACAGGACAATTATTTTCTCCTGTGTGATGTTTTACCAGAAGACAGATTACTTAGAGAACAGCTTCAGCAGAAAAGACTGGTAAGAAATTACTGTTGTTTCATTTTTTGAGGTAAACAGTTCTGTAGTGTAATATATGGTAACTTAGTGGGCATTTTAAAGTGAAAGCATTTTTTGCTAGACTACAAAATTCTGATTTTTTATATTTTTTTTAAGTTCATTTGCCTAGCTGCCGCACAAGCATACACAAACTCCTTATTTATAGATTTTTCTTTGGATGAAATTTACAGGTTGTGTGTCAGTGTTCCACATGAGTGGAAAATACACCCAGAGCACTGAAAAAGGCTGCGTGCGCTGAACATTTTTCTTCTTGCAATAATCTGCAGTGCATTGACACACTGTCTTTTGTGTAATCATATACATGGAGGGAAATTAGCAAAATAAAACTCAATGTGTGATACTGTGAAAAGGGAAGGTGATACTTATTTACAGAATCTTCAAGCAAGTTGGTTTTGTACATTCACACTCTCTTACCCAGATTTCATTAGTTCACACTGGCGTAATCAGAAGCACCATGGTGCACGAGTGGAGGAAGTCTGGCCAGTATTGTTTCTGTGAGATGGAAAGGACAAGAAATGCCAGCTGTTGAGTCCTCACAAACCGCTCTTGTTCTTCTTCCTTAGTGATGGCAACCTACTACTTTGGACAGACCGCTCATATCTTTTCAGAGCTGTCAGTTCTGAATGGGTGGTCCTTCACATTAAGCTCTTGATGACTTCATCTTCCATGACTCTTAGTCCATGTTGCGGACCACTGGGGACTTTTTATTTTGCTTTGTCTTCTTGTTTGAAATACACATCTTTAGTCTGTTTTTCCCATTGGGCTAATTCAAAAATGAATGTTATGGGATACATAGCAGCCTTCAGGTCAATGTCCTCACGTTGGGATGCAGGGTCTTCTACTGACTACTCATCTGTACTGTGAGGTGTTAGAGTGCAGGCCTTTTGGTCTTGACATAAATATGTTTCTCAGTTTACTGCTGGCAGCTCTGTTCTGGGAATCGTCAATACAGGCCTTTTAACCCTTTGTTATGCTGTTTCTTCTGGTACCTTACCTGGACGGTATAGTACCAACCTTATTTTTCTATTACAAGTCTGTACGTACACAGCATGCAACTAAAACCGCCTTAAATCATAAGTATTCAAAATGAAGGAGATGCTTACAAAAATCAAATTCTAGTCCCCAGGAGAATTGGGATTGGCAGGCAAAATCCGTTTGGTTCAGCTACCCTGTGAGTGCTGTTTCAGTTTCCTGGATAAAGTAATGTTCTGCAGCTTAAGGCACGTGACTAATGAATCCCCAGAACCTGTGGAGTATGTACAAGTCTTACGTGGCTCTCTGTAGGATCCCAGCTCCTGCAAAGGAGAGTTGTGGTAGTTCTGCCACTGAGGATTTCACGTGAAGTTGGAGTTGCCTCATCTGAAATCTTCGTTCCTGTGTAGGTCCATTCTATTGTCATGGACTGATAAAAAAAAACAGCTGATGTGCTCATGCCTAGGATGCTTCTCTCACAATTTGTTTTAAGGAAAGCCATTCTGGATCAGTAAAAAGGTTTGTCTAGAACAGCATGATATCCTTGCCAGCAACAAAGTGTCTATGGTATTTGCCCTCTTCTGATCTGGTGGTGATTCTTTCTCAAAATATTCTCCTTGTTTCCAGCAGCAGTGAGTTGCACAGCTTAACTACACACTGGAAGAGAACCATCTGTTTGGCCCTTTTGAACCTGTCACCTCACACCTGGCTGGTTTGTGTATTAGAAGAGGTGGTGAAAAATTTGTCCTTTATCTTATCTAAACCATTCATGATTTGTCTCCTGATCCAACCCCCCCTGCCGTTATGTCTTTCATTAGTCATGTGCTGTAGTGCACCCTCACAGCAAAGGTGGCCAACAGCATCCTGGGCTGCATTAGGCAGAGTGTTGCCAGCAGGCCAACGGAGGTGATCCTTCCCGCTACTCAGCACTAGTGAGACCACATCTGGAGTGCTGGGTCCAGTGCTGGGTTCCCCAGTACAAGAAAGACACAAACTTACTTGAGGAAGTCCAGCAGAGGGTCACAAAGTTCATCAAAGGACTGGAACATCCTTCATACAAGGAAAGGCAGAGAGAGCTGCAACTGTTAAGCCTGGAAGACAAGGCTCACGAGGGATCTTATCAATGTGTATAAATACTTAATAGGATTAAGGAAGAGGGAGCCAGACTCTCCTCGGTGATTCCCACTAACAGAACACAAAAATCAGGAAATTCCATCTGAAAACAAGAAAACACTCTTGCTGTGAGGGTGGTCAAACACTAGAACACATTGCCTGGAGAGGCTGTAGAGTCTCCGTGTGTGGAGATACCCAAAAGACAACTGTACACAGTCCTGGGCAGCCATCTCTGTGACCCTGCTTGAGCAGCAGGGTTGGACTAGTTGATCGCAAAAGGTCCTTTGCAGCCTCAGTGATTTAGTGATTCAAGTTAAGAATGCTGTCTATTTGATGGTTCTTCACTGTACATCATTGTTGCACTTCTTTGTACCTCTTCCAGTTTCCTATAATGCCGTTGAGGTTATGGAAGACATCTTGAACATTGCATGTGGGCATGCAGTGTCGTAATGGTGTTCATTTCCCAAACATATGTCATGTTTTTTTGGCTTTCAGGAAGGAAAGAGGATCGTGATGGAGCATGCAGCTAATGTTTCTGTAGAACTGTCTATTGTAATAGAAATTGGACTGTACTTTCTCTGTTTTTTAAAGGGCATTTGTTTCTGGTTTTGTGATATTTTGTGCTATGCAGTCCTTTTCCAACTAGGCTTTCTCCCTTGCCAGTGTCAAGGGAGCGCAGAATCTGTTGGCAGGTGACCTGTGTCATGTCCTCTGCAAATAGATGTTTCCTCAAATTCAGAAAAGAGTGCAGGATTTAGCCCAGCGCAAGTGCTGGTTTTGTTTTCAGAGTAATTAAGTTAAAAAGAGGTATTTATTCTTATTTTGATGTGAAATAGCCTTTGCTATTAACACTGTTTTAAATATCAGAATTGTATCTTCAGTTTTTGCAGAAGGATTTTGTGAAATCAAGCTGCAGCTGTAGTTGGGGCTGATGGAGTCACTGTTTTAGTTACAGCAATAAAATCTGTTTAGTTTTTCATTTCCTTTTGCTGCAATCTGAGTGTTGACTTGCAAGTTAAATAGTTATTTTGCTTTGCAAAGTCTTTTACCTCCAGACAAGTCCAGCAATTAAGAGTGAGCTGGCGAATGGGCTCATGTGAGTTGCGCAGAATAAAGACCAGAACTATACAACTTTGGTGATTTTTCTGCAGCCTTTGAATCCTAACTGCTGTCTCCAACAGCAATCCCAAACAAAGACAAATGTTGTCTTTAAAATGTGCTAGCTGAAGCGTTTAATTTTGCCGTTTTGAAACTCCAGTTTAGGAATATTTCGGGCTGTATTGCAGCAGGAGAGCTAGCCAAGGTGGGTGTCGTGCAGAGACATTATGGTGACTGTGATGTATTGAGAGAGGCCAAGGAATGAGCCTGAACTAGGTTAGAGAGCACAGCTTGCTGAAATAGCCGACAAGGCTATGTAACACAAAACAGATACGGTCTTTTGGAAAAACACAGTCTTGACAAAGAATTCATAGTTGTGAAGCATTGGAACCAAGCAGGGAAGTCCTGGCAGCAAAACTCAAGATACTAGGAGAGGCACTGTCAATACGAGCCGCTTGGGCTTATCTTTAAGATTATTCTAAAAAAGGTAAAACATCAAACCTGTTTTTGGAAAATACACACTTCCTACCACTTCCTTGTCTTGCTGTCGTGTTTACAGCTATTCTCCTGTCGTTTGACTGGTAGTTTTAGGTGAAGAGGCTACTTCTGTTCCTCGCAGTAAATAGACCCTGAAGAGGAGTCTTCAACAAAACTAGAAAAGGGACGCAGGCATGTTTAGAATACTCGAGTATACTTGCTTCCCAGGATGAGATGTTTGTATGATCTCCAGTTTGTCAGAAGCTTAAGCTGAGACAAGGTTCAAGAATTTGAAGCTGTGCACTGGAAGGGGTCGAGATGCTAGCCTAATTTAACATAATGCAACATCTGAAGTGCTTACAGTATAGCTTATAATGTCAACATGTTAATACCTACATCTGAAATTCTGTACATCCTTCTTTCCCTATGTTCACAATTTAATTGCTTTTCTCAAGCACTGTGGAACCTTGCCCATCCTCCATGGACTTTCAAAGAGTTGTCACACTATTGGTCAGAAATCGTTTTATCTAATTCCGTAATGACTCTTGGTGAAATTCTGTTGGATTTGAACATGTAAAATTTCCAACTTCTAACCCTTTCTTACCTTTTTCTGATCTCAATTCTTTGTTTCTTTTGGTTTAAATGCTTTTCATTAATGGTTTTGATGTAGTTAATCTTTCCTGGAAAGACTAAAGCCTGAAGATCACAGGCATTCCTCTCTTGTCTGTGTTTGGTCTCTTCCTACGTTAAGTAATGCATCTCTGCTTTTCTTTGCCATTTATTTCTAATGTGTTTGGGAGAGGGGGCAGGTTGTTTTTTGCTTTTTCATTTTACTGTGTTAGCCTGTCTCCATCTTATTTTCATTGTCTTAGTTCAAAAAAACTTTACCTATCTTCAGGTTGGCAGCCTGTGGTACATGTCTGCTGCAATTTCAGCCCTTTTTCTTTTCATACATCTTCGCACAGTTACTTATCATATCATGAAACTCTTACTCCATTTTTTAATTGACTCAGCTTCCTGAACAAGCTGTAAGAATGTCTTTTGCATCAGTATCACAGCACCCTTCAAAGCCCATGTCGTCTGACCTCTCATTGCTTACAGCCTGCTGAAGTGTAGGTTGTAGCCTGTATCGCCTCAGCAACTGAGTCAACTCAAGAGGAAGGGTGATACGGAAGAGAGGAAGAACCTAAGAGTGGGACAGACAGCTAGGGGAACAATCCCTTACAGCCATCCCAGTTAGTCATTCCCACCGTTCACTTTGAACGCAAGCTCTGCAGACTACGCTGAATCTAGGATAAGTCACAGAAAAAAACATGTGCCCTATTCCTAAGAGGAAACTTGGCGTACAAAACAAGAGTCAGAAGAATGCACCTCAGAGGTTTCACAATAAATTTATAACACTCATATCACAATCCTGAGATTTTTGCCAATTCATTATAATGCCAGCTAAGTTATAGTTTGGTCTTTGTACTCATTCAGTCTGCCTAGGATCTGTGGTTCATCAGACTGTCCAGCTTGTTACATCCTTTTTCCCCTACCACCACCATTTACTTCCCAATTTCCTGTTTTTCGAGCCAATCACAGCTCTTATTTCTCTCTGGGTTTTTTTGTTGCTGTCCTTTCAAACCTAGTTTAAAGTCTCCCCACTTAGCTGAGAAGCTGATGTCCTAAAATACTCTTTCTCTCCTTTGTCAGGGGGCTCATTGGTAGCCTTTGTTTCCCCAGCCATACGACGATATTCTTAAATGCTCCCTATTTTGTCACTGTTTCCATAGCTATATATTCCTCTCCAGAACATATTGATCTGTGCCTTGAACTCAACCAAAAAGACTCAGGAAGATGCTGCCCGTTCCTACTTCATTCTTGTTCACAGAGTTTTGTGGTAACATCTTATCTAAGTGTCTAGTAAAAAGTCAGGAATGCTCAGTTGGGTGCTCAGCCTGTACCAGATGAAGTGGAGTACTCTCAATTTCATCTCCAGATAAGCAACATCTCTTGGATGATAGTAAGTCACTGCCCCATTGCTTTCCTCTCTTCTCTGTCCCAAAAGTGGGTCTCTAATGCCGTCATCCTTCATTCCTTAGTGAGTAGTCTTTGACATGCCAGTGGGGCTCTGTTTGTGACATTCTTGAACTATGTATGAATTTTCACATTCACTGGATGAGAGGGAAAAGTGCACAAAGTAGTTAGTAAACACATGTATGTTGGATGGTGTGACAGCTGGCTTCAAAGGTGCTGAATGTTTTTCAGACTGGATGTCCTATCCTGACATATTCATTGTATTTCCATGCACCTTACAGCTAAGCTGTTTCCTGAAGCGCTTCTCCAGCAGGCATCTGAAAATATTCAAGAAAAAGCAGTCTTTGTGAGATAACATTGGTGAAGACATGATAATGATTTCAGAATTGGAAGTTGTTTTTTCTTCTGTAGTCAAGAGGCAAGAGAGTACTGTTTGAGGTGGGAGAACTGAATACAGTGATCAGTAAGGAGAGAAGCTGAATATAGAAGTTTGGAGACAAGCTAGTGACATACAGATAAGATTGCAGGCCTTTACAAAGATCTGAAGTTTCTGATACCATGATTCTTTATAAATATTTTTCCTATTTAGCACCTACAAGCACAATCCAAAGCTCATCTGCCAATCTTTGAAGAAACTGTAGATAAAAAACCAAATAATTTTTCTTACACTAATAAGAGCAGCTTGTCGTAATGGTGTATATAATGGTCAAATAAATAATGTACTTGGCAAGTTTTTAGAGTCTGTAGTGCATCTCAAGTGTTACCAATCCCAGTATACTGTGCTGTTTTGTTTTATTGCCAGTAAAGTGTATAAACAGCTTCCTGTTGTGATCTGTCAGCACGATTTTTTTTTAAATCAGAATCTGTTTCACTTGTTTCCTTTGCCTGCAGCAATAGCTAGTTTCTGTGAGCACTCAGCAGGGAGGTGTAACTTTTATTTAAATTGGAAGAAACTACAGCTAAAGATACACACTGTGTGTTTGAGAGATCACCTAGCAGAGCTTGATGAAATATGTATTATTGTGAAATCTCTATCTTATATTATTTAGATCCAAATTCACACCTGCATTGCTATCTCTGGCAGTACCTTATTTCCCAGGCAGATGCTCTGATTTCAGTAGTATTAATGAGTCCATTACCGTAACAAAAGGAACGTGGCCTGTGATTGTGCACTCTTCACAGCAGTGTGACTAAGTGCTCAGTCCTTCGCACTATAACAGTCATAAAATTATACACTAATTTAGGTTGGAAAAGACCTTTAAGATCATAGAGTCCCACTGTTAACCTAGCACTGCCAAGTCCACCACTAAACCATGTCCCTCAGCACCACATCTACAAATGCCTCCAGGGATGGTGGCTCAACCACTTCCCTGGGCAGTCTGTTCCAATGCTTGTCAACCCTTTCAGTAAAGAAAGTCATGAATCTTCCTCTTCAAAGGAACATCTTTAAGCAGACTACCTCCCCAGAGGATATAGCACCATTTATAAAAAGCTGTCATTGGAACTTCTCTTAAGCGATCATTTGTATAACATACTGTCTTTCTGTCTCTTGCCTAGAGAGGATGAGAGCGAAGGACCAGAACTGGCAAGGCAGGTGCCAACAAGAACCCCAAACTACAATATAAACTTGCCACAATCCAGCCCAGTACTGAAATACTTAAAGTTGAGACTACTTATATGCTTAAGTCTTTGGATGAGAAACTTTGGACTTTGCCTTGTCAGGGCTTATGGCAGTGATTTTTTTTTTTGGTCCTGAACATCTTAAAAAAGAAGACACATACTGCTGTTCTGTTTTACAGACGGAACTGCAGAATCCATCCTCCACTGCACAAATGGATTCCTGAACAGAGGAATGATAGATTCAGGTGTCACTGCAGTCAAAGTCACTGCATGATCTTGTCCCGCATTGCACAGTAATCTGCCTCTATCGTGAAGCTAGAGAAGTACTTTCTGCCTTAATTTCTTATGTATCAGAAGTGCTGTGACTGTAAAGACAGAGAGTTTGAAGAAAGAAGTAACATATTTTTGTTTTAGTTGGATGTAGTGGGAAAATGGATTTCCAACTACATTCCAATGGATGTAGTTGGAAAAAACATGCAAAATTTTGACCACCAATTCTTTCCTCAGGTTGGAATCAAAAGCAGCAAAGTTTGTGCTGAGTCCTGGTTGTGCATGTTTGTTCTATGTCAGTGATCCAAGCCATGCATTTAAATGGATATGTAAATTATTTATGAGGGCCTTATTAGTACAGGAGTTTATGATAAATTTAAAAAAAAGCATCAATAAAGACAGACAATTTAGCACCTGTGGTAAGGAAGGGTAGCAGGAGTTACAACATCAGAAAAGTCTAATGTGCCATAAAATGACCTGTCCTGGGTCCATAGCTTTCGGCATTCAAGGGAGTTAGATTTTAGTCTTACCTTTTGAAGGCATTTTGCATGTCTTGAATGTCTGTAGAACTATAGGCCAGAGATGAAGTAATTGTTTAGGTAAAAGTGCTTACTAACAGCAAGTATGCATTTTTCATCTTTTACTGATTATCAGTGTGAATTCTTGCTGATGCATGGTGCTTAAGCACTTCTGGAAAAAAAAAAAAAAAGGGGGTAATTTCTTCCCAAATATTGCTTCCTAGGAGAGGAACAGGCACATTTTTCTTTCAGGCACATTTTAAATTACTACCTCCTAGGTGAAAGTCTGAACGCCTCACAGCCTCTAACTGAGCATCGTGAATGTGCAGGGCATTTTTCTAGACTCCCGCTTACAAATTGTCATGCAAATGGTCAAGTTTCTTTTGTATTAGCAGTTTGGTGTGCTGGTATATTTAAAGATGATCATCCTGGTATAAACAATGGCACATCCTTACCATGGTTTTTTTGTTTGTTTGTTTTATTAGTTGGTTGGATTTTTTAATGGTAGGATCACCTATATAGTAGAAAGTGTATGACTAAGTGCTGTAGAAGAAGTTTTTCCAGACAGAAAAAGGGGAATTGGATTAAAACTGAATTTGATTTTATTAAATATGTTAAGTACTCCTGCAAAGCAACTACATTTTTGTTGCATGTAATTATGGTCAGTAATATCCAGCTTCCATTTGCCATGCTTGAAGGTGATGTCCAGTAGAATTTTCCTAAAGCTATTCCACGGGAGGCTGCTAACTGCCGCAGTCATATCTGCTGCTTATTTGAGCTAGGCTCTGTCTAAAAATGTGCTTCCAAGAACTTGTCATCTAGCAGTACCTGTGTTTGACAATGCCTGGTTGATCTCATAAGCTTCACGTGGCTTGTGGGGACAAAGAGTTTAGACTAAAAGCCTCTGTAATTTAGGTTCTACTTTGTATCATTGAGGATATCTGTTCTTTCGATGGTTGTTTCACAACTAGTTTAGCAATCTTCAGTAAAGTAATGGATTTTGGAGGGGAGCAGTTAGCAACTCGTAGAATATGGCAGAAAGAGTGGAGGACACATAGCTGTCAGAACATCTCACAAAAGATAAGAAGGGGTGGGGGAGGATCAGGAATTTTTCAACAAATTATCAGTATTGTAAAATAGTTTCCTGATATCAACCTATGGCATTTGATTCACTTACTTTTGTAGTGTTTTGGATTACCTTTTCTGTCTGTGCTCAATTATTTTATTCATTATGGAAAAAGAAAACGAATATAAAAGTATTTTGTGATCTGTTTATTTTTTCCTCAAGTGACTTTGCCCTCTCAATTCTCTGACGCTTTGATGTGACACGGTATTCTAAAGAATTTTGGAAAATATTCATGGCTGAAATGTTTTGGGTTTGGTTTTTTTTTGTTGTTGTAGCATCAACCATGAATTAATGATAACAGCCCCAGCAGTTCCAATGGGTTAGAAACTGGTGCAGGTGTTAAAGTAAATTACTCATTTCCTACCTCATAACTTCAGTTTAAGCTTGATTTTCATTACTAGCTGAAAGTCTCCACTCAGAAAAATCTCAGAAGTTTTATGCAAGTTGTTGTAATTGCTATTCTCCCTTCAGAGCCCCAGCAATGGAGCAGAGGTAGAAGAGGGTTTGTGAGTGTCTCTAGGGACCTCTTGCTTTTCCTGTACTTGACTTGAACTACTCCTTTTAATTCCTCACCTGCACAAGTGTTGCTTGCTGGCTCAGAAAGTTCCTTGTAGCAATGAATGATGCCAACATTTGATAAAAGGAGCGTCTACCTCGGAAAACATTCGTTAAACTCTGTTGAGTAAACTGATAAAGCCATGATGCTGGGTTAGTCCAAGCTCCCCGGCTGCCGAGCGTGATGGTGTAAGGGCAGACGGGAAGGGTGAGAGAGCAGAGTAGCAGGAGCACCATCTGTCTGGAGGATGCAGTGTGCTTCTCCATCCCCCTCAGGCATAACTGGGAGTAGCAGCACACCAGGGCTCCAGTAAACAATTTGTACGAAGTGAGAATCTGGAGATACGCAGCCAAGTATTGCAGAACATTTTTTCCTCTCCTAGTAGAAATTAGGAAGCCACGTTGGAATATTTTTAATAGGAGGTTGGGGGTGTTTAAAACCTTGCCATCTTAATGTTTGAATTGTACGTGTTATCTACTGGTTTCCTATTAGATTGTTTCTAGTGCATTTGACAAAGTATGTAAACTACACGCAGACGCCTTCAAATTGCAGGCTGGACAAACAGGGTTGGACGTGCTGCTGAGCGGAGAGAGGTGACAGCTACAAGTGCCAGAGGAAGCCCCGGTTCTTCCTGACGTGCTGTGGGATGTTCGCTGCCCGTGTGGAGCAGACAGATATCCTCACTTAATTGGGTCTCTGCTGAAGGGCTTTCACAAGATGCGTTATGCTCCATTCATCTCTCTCTGGAGTCAGCCCTGAAAAATAGGAATTTACATTTCTGGTAGTTAGTGTTTTGCATAACGCAGCAGGACATGAGCAGATATGGCCTGGAATTCGAGTAGGCACTGCTGAGCATGACTCCAATGTGAAATGTACACCTTGTAGGACAAAAAAAAACCCAAACCAAAACAAAAAAGCCCCAGGATCTGCAGACTCTTAGCTGATGTGCAACAGCTACAGCTCTCAAATTGTGTGGTTGAATATGGGTCCCAGAAAGAGCTATGTCACGGTGCGCCCGTCCCCTGCAGCAGCCGCTGGCCCTAGGCCAAATGTAACTCCTCTAGCAGGCATCCTTTCCATCCCACTGCCCCTTGCTGGGTACAGCTTGCAGCTCTTGTGGTAAAGAAGCCAACAGCATGTTTATTTGCCCAACGTCAGCCTTCTAACACCTCTCAGTGGGCAACAAGATGTGGTGCGGTAAGCCCACACCAGCCCATCCATGCTGGAGGGCACATTTGGGCCTGCAAAGACAATAGCTCAAGCCTTCCTCTTTTTCCTTTTTTTTTTCCTTTCCTTTTTCTTTTCATTCTTTTTTGCCTTCTATGGAGCTTATCCAACTGAATGCGTAGCTGAATGTGAATTTAGATGTAGACTGTGGGGAAGTTTGGGCCTTAATCCACACAAAAAAGGTACTAAAGGGTTAGGTGAGAAACACAAAGCTTTAAAGAGATAAAGAGATTGAGAAAATCCCCTAAGACATTCAGTCAGGATCCCAAATGTCAGAAAGCAGACAGCAGCACCTCTACATTGCACAGAAAATAAATCCTTTACCAGTTATCAGTACTTAAAACACAAGTACAGGGTCATGTACTGCCAGGCCGAAAATATGCTAAGTTTTAATCCAAACACCAATTCTCCCATGTCTCAGATGATTATAACCTTTCCATCTGAAGTGTATAGTAACTCCACAGTATAACGACAGATGAAGAGAAGGCTGAGGTACTCAGCAACTCTTTTGCCTCGGTCTTCACTGGCAGCCTCTCTTCCCACACCTCTCAAGTGGATGGACCACAAGATGGGGACTGGGGGAGCAAAGTCCCTCCCACTGTAAGAGAAGATCAGATTCGTGACCAGCTGAGGAACCTGAACATACAGAAATCTATGAGACCTGATGACATGCATTCCAGAGTCCTGAGGGAACTGGCTGATGTAGTTGCCAAGCCACTCTCCATGATATTTGAAAAGTCATGGCAGTCAGGTGAAGTCCCCGGTGGCTAGAAAAAGGGAAACATTGCACCCGTTTTTAAAATGGGTAGAAAGGAGGAAAGGAGGACTCTGGGAACTATGAAGCTGTCAGCCTCACCTCTGTGCCTGGGAAGATCATTGAACAGATCCTCCTAGAAGCTATGGTAAGGCACATGGAGGACAGGGAGGTGATTCAACACGGTCAACACGGCCAGCGTGGCTTCACCAAGAGCAAGTCCTACCTAACCAACCTAGTGGCCTTCTATGGTGGAGTGGCTACCTCAGTGGACAAGGAAAGACCTATGGCTGTTGTCTCTCTGGACTTCTGTAAGGCCTTTGACACGATCCCCCACAACATCCTTCTCTCTAAGTTGGAGAGGTATGGATTTGATGGGTGGACTGTTCGGCAGATGAGGAATTGGTTGGATGGTCTCATCCAGAGAGTAGCGGTCAATGGCTCAATGTCCAGATGGAGATTGGTGACAAGGGTGTCCCTCATGGGTCTGCTCTGGGACCAGTACTGTTTAATGTCTTCGTTAATGCCATAGACAGTGGGATCGAGTGCACCTTCAGGAAGTTTGCAGATGACACCAAGCTGAGTGGTGCAGTTGACACACCTGAGGGATGGGATGTCGTCCAGAGACTCAAGCCAGAGGCTCAAGAAGGGGACCGTGTGAACTTCATGAGATTCAGCAAGGCCAAGTGTAGGGTCCTGCACCTGGGTCAGGGCAACCCTGGATATCAATACAGGCTCTGGGATGAAGGGATTGGAGTAGCCATGCTGAGAAGGACTTGGTGGGGTACTGGTGGGTGAAAAGCTGGACATGAGCCAACAATGTGTGCTCGCAGCCCAGAAGGCCAACTGTATCCTGGGCTGAATCAAACGAAGCATGGCCAGCAGGTCAAGGGAGGTGATTCTGCCCCTCTGCTCCACTCTGGTGAGACCCCACCTGCAGTATTGCATCCGGCTCTGGAGCCCTCAGCACAGGAAAGACATGGACCTTTTCTAGCGGGTCCAGAGGAGGGCCACAAAAATGATGAGAGGGATGGAGCACCTCTCCTGTGAAAAGAGAGTTGGGGTCATTCAGCCTGGAGAAGGCTACGGGGAGACCTTATTAAGTACAAACTTTTTAGCAGAGCCTATTGTGATAGGACAAGGGGTAATGGCTTTAAACTAAGAGAGGGTAGATTTAGACTAGATATAAGGAAGGCATTTTTTACAATAAGGTTGATGAAACACTGGAACAGGCTTCCCAGAGAGGTGGTACCTGCGCCATGCCTGGAAACATTCAAGGTTAAGTTAAGTTGGACAGGGCTCTGAGCAACCTGATCTAGTTGAAGAAGTCCCTGCTTACTACAGGGGTGTTGGACTTGATGACCTTTTAAGGTCCCTTCCAACCCAAACTATTCTATGATATAACTACACTGATGCGGTTACAGCACCAGACACAATTGCCTGCTGTGTGGTTTTGTTGTTAGGAAAATTATGGTCAAATGTTGTAAAGTGTCTAGCCTAGCCTGTTGCTCTACACAAAACAGTGGTAAAGGCAATCAGCTTCTCCTTTTCCCTCATTTTATTATGTGCCATAGGTCCTTGCAGAGACTGCCAGGGCTCTTGTGATCGGTCCCATATTATGAAAAACTCTTCTAGATTTTTTGTAGACATGTAAAATTGAGTCTAGCATTCCACTGGTCATTATGTGGTTACCCATAAACTTGCTCACTGATACTAGAGGTAAATCTGAACCTAAAAAGAAACAATATACAAATTCTGTTATATACATAATCATTTAAATAGCTGCGTTAAATCTCACTGTGGATTGTATTTCTTTCCGTGCACCTTGTATAATACTAGGAGAATTTTAATGCAACTGGAGCACATACTGTCTTTGAAAAAACTTGCAATTTTTGTGAGAAACCACCCTCAAAACATACTAACTTCTGGTTTGTGTCGCAGCACATTTTAATTTTGTATGTTGATTGTTAACAGTAAGGATAAAGAAGTACAATAACCTTATGTGATGGAACAATTCTTTTTTATCAGAATAACTGTGTCTGTTTCTTTTCTTAGAGAGAAATTCTAGAACAGCAACAGCGGGAGAGATACGACACAAGTTTTCGTAGTATGTGTATGTTCTGTGATCAAGAATTCACAGGAAACAGGTTTGTTTATTGACTTGTTTGCTTTTGTTTTATTTTTTCATATCTACTCAGCATCTTTGTTTACGGTATTAATGTCATCAAACCAATCAGTGCCTAAGAGTAGATCTCAGAAGATAGAATTTGTTTTAAGGTATAGTTTAATTATTTCTTTCAAATGCAGTGCTATTTTAAATAGGCCACTTCCCACTTTTCGATCCTTTAATTATTCCACTACAACTTTTTATACTACACAGTAAGCTTGAGTTGGGAACTGAACGATTTTGAAGAGAAACAGGTTTGTGGCAGTTGTTTTAGTGGCAAGGAGAGCTGTTTAAGCCAGTGTGAGCTATTAAAAAGTATTTCTATCCAGTTACACATTTTCCTGTTTAAACCTCACCAAACCAGTGTCAATTTAAAGACTGAATGAAAAAGAAGGGAGGAAAATTAGAGTGCGAGTGGAGTGCCTTGCAGCATCAGTCAAGTGCGAGCGGAAATTACATTCAGGTGCTTGCTCCAGCGAAAATTTGGTTTTACACGGTACATCCATCTCAGCTGGAGAGACTGAGTCTTATCCCTGAATGTCTCTTTGCATGGGTAGTTCTGGTACTCTGGAAAGGTAGAAGAACCTGGGGTCATGTCCCTGCAGGTCATCCCAGTGTTGTGTGTGTGTCCTGTTCTCTTTACTGCCCGGTGTAGTGAAGTTCAAATCATTTGGCCCCCAAGAACTTCATCCTCTGCTTACTCTTGGATCTCACAGAGTAAGTGATTTGAAAATCATACCTGGACAGTGATAAAGGCAAGGCTCAACAAGGTTAATACTTGGATGATTCCTTAGTCCCCAAACGCAGAAGTTGAGGCATATAGAGATGTTAGGCACCTAAGGAATTAAACAGTATACCTCTATCAGAAAAATAACTTAAACATCCATTTGGTTTCTTCATGCGTATTTTTGAGTGCCGTTCTTGTTGCTAGTGCTTTGTAAAGCAATATTGCTGTAAAAGCATATCAGACCCAAGAATTTCTGCTTAGTTAACCAGCATAGAGAAAAACTGACAAATGGCTTTTTAGAATGTTTCTCAAGACAGTTGTTTGAAACACGTGATTTGCTTATTCAAGTTAATAAATGAGCCTTGCTAACAGTGAGGGTCAAAATAAATTGTATTGTAATTTTCGTTTAAAGGGTTATATTTCATGCATGCAGATTAAGCACTTGAAATGTTCAGTAGAGCTGAAATTGAAAACTTCCTATTTCAATAAAGTTGCATTCTTTTTTTTCTAGCAGTGGCGGCAACACTATTATTGTTTATTTAATGTTGCCTTTTATGCATTTTTAGAGCAATTGGTGCATCTTGAGTCACAAATTTAATAATCCTCATGTATTTTTAAAAATATGTAATGTCCTTTTTTAATGTCTTTTGTAGGTCTGTCCTACTCAATCATATGGCAAGAGAGCATGCTTTTAACATTGGGCTGCCAGATAACATTGTGAATTGCTATGAGTTTTTGGCTGTATTACAGGAGAAGCTTGACAAGTAAGCAGGTTTTTGTGGGCTTTTTTTTTTTATTTGACTTAGGTCATATTTCTTTTAACCTTGGAAACAAGCTGGGTTAAAATGAATTCAGTATTCATGGTTAGTTAAGAAGAAGCAAAGAGAGAATGTAAGTTCATTGCAAGTGCTCTTAGAAGGCTTTTTGTTGACTTGTTGAAAGCTAATTCATAATAATTCATAGTATGTGTTTGCTGGAAAAATGGAGTCACGTGCAGTGCTTCAGTTGTTATGCATTGCGCAGTTTCCATTGGCATCAATAATAGCACGTCCCTTTTTCTCGTAACTGTTAGAGTTAATGTTCTTCTTTCTCATCATAACAGTCTTTTTGCTAAACATCTCTTTAATCTCGGACTACAATAGTTCTTATGCCAATCTTTGTTTCCCTCTCTATATATCGGTAACGTGGGATGTCTACTGCTTACAGTGTACATCCCAGAGCAAAAGGGGCATGTATATGCTGCCTCAGAAACATGTAAAACTGAGGTGGCTGAAGACATTATAAAGGGAATTTGGGAGAAGAACTTGGGTAGCAGAGAGCAAGAAACTCTTCAGTTTGAGTTTCCCTTGCAAGTATCTAGGTGACCTTTATGGATTTCATAAACGGGACAATTTGAAGTATGCTGCAAATATAAATTGGGCTCTAGCAGAAAACGTACTTCCTTAAGAGTGAAACTGTAGCTTTAACAAGTTTATTACATTTTAATACAATCTGTAATCAAAGACTGTAGGAGAAATTTGCCTAAACCTTAGGCTTAGTTATGAAAAGCCACAAAACACTGGGATTTGTGAAAACTGGGATATGTAAATTAGAGTCAATATCCTTCCAAGTAAATTTAGGATCTATTGGTTTGTACATCTGGGGGGAAAAAAAAAAAAAAAAAAGAAAAAAAAGAGAAAAAGCAATATGAAGGATGGGAAACCAACAGTGCTGTCTAATTTGGTCTTTGGCCTGACAAAGAATGGGTAGTCACGATAGATACAGGTTAACTTCTTCCAGAAATGAAGATGTATTAAGAATGCCTTTTATGTCATCATAGGTGTTGCCTAATGCACTGAGGTACCTTGCTCACTGATAAATTGCAGCTTTACTATTTATCAATAGGACCTGAGGGTTTTGCTTAGATGGAGGTTTCTCAAAGCCAATCCTCTCTGTAGTTAATACACACACTGAAGTTGCTCCCAAAGCAGTGACAGGCCACTCCTCCTACTGCTAAGAAAAGACTTAATAGCTGTGTTAGTAGAATAGTACCTGAAAATATTATTACGAGGAGAAAAATCTTGTTTCAGGCAAATAGCACGGCTACATTGTGTATGCTGAGGAAAAGCATTAGGTACTCTTCCTGGGAATGCATTTCACAAGTAGAGCAAACACTTTCCTCTTAGCAGGTGGAGCAAAGCAGATATTAAAATTGATAGATGTGTTCTGCCATCAGACCTGTGATTCACCAACACGGCAACATTTAGATTTTGAGGCTGCAAGCACAAGGAGAACTCAAAACTTAACAGTAAGCCTAAATGTTACAACAGTTGTTGGAAGGCAAAAAGATACTGAGAATCCTGAACTGCTGCTCCACACACGCAAGAGCGGAGTGGGATCTGCGTGCACGTTTGCTGACAGAGTATGAGGGTTTTCAGGGTGTAAGTACAGACTTTCTAGGCACAATATTAATGGTTTCTGTCGGGGCGAATGCTTGAGTAAGAAACTAACTTTCTTCTTCAACATCTGTATCTTAAAACCTGGGAAAATCACTGAAAGGCCTGACCCAGACACAGTTAAAATTCCTTCTGACTGTACAATCAAGCATGCTTTCATCTGTGAGTAAAGAAAAAAAAAAAAGTGATCTTTTTAATTCAGAGCCACCACATTTTTTTTAATATCCGTGGGGTTTGTGTCTTAAGAGTGCTGATGTTTTTCCCTCCCATCAAATTGTTTTTCCTGCTTGCCAGCATCTCCAGTACAGGAATATAATGCCACAGTTACAATGTTTTTATTTCATGAGAAGTTATTTTCTAGGGGTTTTCCCCATCCCTCTGCAGAGATAATTTTTCAAACAGCCCAAGAAACTGTCTCCATCTTGGTAGGATATATAAGCCATCACTTACAAGAAAAATATTTTAGCACGTCGGCTAACTGGAGGCTCAAGACATACATCTGTTAAAACAAGGCTGTTGGTGTAAGCTCGGGGCTCTGATACATCTCTGCCAGAAAAATATGACCGTCATCTATTTCAGGGAGAATCACCCATTTAGGCTGAAATGCAGATTACTGTCCTCCTAGGCCACCGTCTGAGTCAAGAGACTTGACTTATTGCTTTATAGGTTCAACTTGCAGGTGTCAGTTGATAATCCAGTGGAGAGAACAATTATTTTATAGTACTCATAATAGAGAATTTAGGACAGCTTCCATTTTGTTTTAATCATTCTGGAAGGCACACTTTGGCAAAATTCTCATTTGTTAATGAATGCTTTCACCTTCTCAAGTAATGTGTGTATATATATATATGAAAAATAATCTGTGTGTATATATATGTGTACATATATGTATGCATGTATTTACATATACATGAATTATTTTATATATGCACACGTGTGTGTGCACATATGTGTGTATATGAATTTATTTGCTAAGTTTGATTTCTCAGGATTTCAAAGTCCATTGATCACCCTGGCAAACTTCTATTTAGCCTCTCTGTTGAGTTAGAAGTATAAAATTTCCTGGTTAGCTAATTTAACTTCTTTTAAAGATGTGTAGCACATTCAGAGTTCAAGTTTTTTCACTCTAAATTACAAAGAAACGGTTACTGGTGGATTGGATGCCAGTATAAGTGCATGCTGATTTAAGAGTTCACATGTTCACCAATTAGCGGCCCTCGCATGCCCTGGTAGGACAGTTTTGGGTAATCAGGCTTTTCATCCACTTGGCATGTGGGGCAAACAGTAAACTTTTTTTATTTATCCATATTTTCATTTTATGGCATTTTTGTCATCTCTGTTTGATTGACTCTACTGTGATCTGAGATCATCTTAGATCAAATAAACTTTCCTTTTCAAATAAACTTTCTTTTTCATTTAGCTTGCTTTCACATGTTTAGGATTCATTTTACTGTATATATCTCCAGATTATTTAAAGAGCTTATCATGTATTATTTTCGTTTCAACGTATTGACCTGTTTACCTTTTTATCTTAGTTTGCAGTGTTTATACTGTGAAAAAGTCTTCAGAGACAAAAACACACTTAAAGATCACATGAGGAAGAAGCAGCATCGCAGAATCAATGCCAAAAATAAAGAATATGATAAATTTTATATCATTAATTACTTGGTAAGTGGTTCTATGAATAATTAGTAAATTGACTAAAGCAATACAGACAATATCTTGTTAAAAGTGAGTAATTCCAAACCAGCAATTAGTACAAAGGTCAAAAATCAAGTGAAGGACTCTTAAGAAAATATGCTCATTTATGGTATGATATTCTGGATAATTGTTAAACTAAGGAATAGTAAACATCTGTTGTTGAGAATTGATTTTGAGAGACACAAGAATGCAGCTTGAAGAGATGCTAATCATCGTGTCATTAGTGCTCAGTCTCTGCGTTAATAACCAAAAGGGAAAATGAAATAGAGTAATGAACTAAATGGAGGTCTAACTTGAATGCTATTGGCTTTGAGCTCATCTTTTACAAACCTTAAGCTGGAAGTACTCTTCAGAGTTTAAATTAAATGCAAAGAGGAGGAAAATGAAAGATACATAGATGAAAGAAAAAGTAAGTGTTCGGTTTTAGCCTCCAGGTAGGTGTATGTCGCTAAGTATTAATATTTTTTCTCTCAGACTTTTGAGAGTGTATATGCATGTGTGTGTAATGGATTTTCACTTGCTGTCTTCAACTTGTGAATACAGGAGCTGCTTCAAAAGCTGCTACATTCTGTCCCAGAAATAACTATATTTCACCTGAACTAGTCTTTGTCCTAGTGTTAATACACATGTTAATATCCGTGTTATAAATAGGCATCCTTGACTGGTTTACCTACTCTTTCCCTTTAATTTCTCTCCCTGGGTTTTACTCTAATAACAGTATGGTTACTTTTATTAGAGTAAGAACAAAGAGTTGTATGGTTAATGCTCTGCCAAGTCCCTTCTACCCAAGATGGAGTGAATTCCCTCTATGATCCTGTATACTTTCCTTACAAAGATAAATGAGGCCTATATTTTCTTTTCTAGATATTCAGATATCACTGTTTTAGAAACTGACCTATATGTGCTGCACAGTGGGGAAAAAGTTATGAAGCTTTGCTGGGTAGATGTTCTCAGCTCCTCAACAGAACTGAGCATTCACTTCTTCCTTGCAAGTTAACAGGCTTGAATTTAATGTTGTAATTGTCTTAAGTGATTTTAATAATTTTGTTCTTCTCTGCTGGTCCTGCAGGTAATCTTAACATTTTCAGAACTTGACATCCTCTTCGAATTACCTTCTGTGTCTAATTTGCATTCATTATTCAGGTTTGAATCTGTCCCAGCTTTGATCAGGAAATTGAGCTAGATGACTGCCCAGGAGCACAGAGAACCATGTGATACTCCTTCAGAAATTTGAGACGTGCAGGGAAGTCGTAAGATCAGTGCAGACATGCGTAAGATCAGTGCACAGTGGCTGTGTCATGTTAATAATCAGAATATGCCAAACTAAATGTAGCAGCAAGACTAGTATTTGTTTACCTAACCTCTTTTCCCACTCTCTTCAGTTGCTCCAAAACCTTATCCGTGCTGTCTAGTGTGGCCCGTATGCTTCCTGAACCATGTCCAAGCATTGTCTGGGTAGTGCTGCTGGCATGGCCACGGAACATGCAAACTGCTAAACAGTATGGGCAATTACAGGGCAGTGCTCAAGTCAGGGCCTTGGTCCTCTTTAGTTATTGCTGGTATACTGGGCAGGACTTTGCAGAATGACTTCTTATGCCAGCCTGAACCAATTCAGGCATTGATCACTTAGCACTATCACTTAGAGATGTATTTTTCAGGTCCTTGCTATTACAGACAGAGAATGGTAAATATAATTCAAATAAGATATGTCAAACCACCAAAATGTTTCAAATTGGGCAGGGGCATCTGCATGTGCAAGGTCTGTACCAGGGTGCTGCCAGTGCTGCTTCTGGGACATACTTTGCATGGTCACAGTTCGTTGTCTGGCTCTGTATGTTCTGCTGCAGCTGTGGTTTTTTTCCACGTTTTCAATTGCCTTTCACTACATTTTACCCAATGGACTGTTTCTACTCAGTCTTTCTGATCCTTCGAACTGTAGCCATATCAGAACTTCTGATATTTCTTCTTTTAAAGAAAGGAATTTTTTTGGAATAAAGGATTAAAAACAGACTAAAAACTCTGTTTTAAACACTTAAAATATTGCTATAAAATGTGTATTTGCACACTGACGTTGCATGAGATTACATTTTTCATTAACATGAAATTTTTAGAATATTTCGTTTGTAGTACAAAGTGTTTGCTTTCAAAATAGCCTTTGGTAAACCCTTTATTTTTGCACAAAGGAGAAAAAGATTAAAGGGAAGAACTTTAATTTGTTCACTGTGGGTTCAATAGATGGGCCTTTACATGTAAGGAAAAATAACATTATTCTCTACTGCACATATGTGGTCTACGGTGGATTATATTAATGTGATAGATTCAGCTTGAGAAAAAGAATGCTACGTTCAGTGAATTCTAGATGTTATGCAAGGTCTGCTTTCTGTAATGACTTGATGTAGAGATTTTGCTTCCTCTCCCCCAGCACCTCACCATTTACTAGAGGATTTTTTTTTAATGTGTACTATCAAGCTTTACTGACTTATCAATGAGCCTTAAAGATTTGTGCTTTGCATTGCTCTAAATGTCCAGGGGAATTACACAATTTCACAGAGACGTGGATTAGATGTCTTATCTGAAATGACAGAGGTACTGTTTCAAAATCTATTACTGAATTCATCTTGACCAAAAGATGTAGGTGTACAATTTACCTATTTTTTGTATGTTTTCACAGAAAAGTTTGAAATTTGAAAATGTAATAAAGATCTTTCTATGCCAGTTTGGTCAAGTTTGTTTTCATCACAAAGAGACCGTAAGACTAAGTAGGTCTTTAATGATAATCATCAATATTATTATAGTCTTATCCACCTTACTTTTAGGATGTGCTTTTCTATCAGCAACTAAGATCTTAAGCTATTTAATTGGATAGTTCTTTAGTACAACCATCTTACAGACATTATTGTCCTTTTTTTATCATTTTCCTTACATATTACTTTCACCAAGCACTGTGTAAAATAGTCTTATTAAGCTGGAACTGGCAGTTTCCTTTATTTTGTGGCTTTTGTACTGACCGGCTTTAAGGGCTTTTTGTTCAGATGTCCTGAGAACGTCTGCTGAATTGCCTCATGATCTTCTGGCCAGTTCTTACTTGTGTTTTTAAGCTGATGGCAAAGCTCCCGTTGATTTCATTTAAAGCAGTAGGCTTGCCTGCTGCCTTCCTTTCCCTCCATTCTGCTTTTGGCTTCACTTAAGTTTTTAGTGCAGTTGTAAGAATCTGTTTTCATAACATAAGTTACGTTTTATGTCTGTGTGCCGGTTATTCCCTAAATTTCCTATTCGGCATAGCAATGAGTAATATAAGTGCTAATTCCTTGTGGTATTCTGCGCTTTTCTATGACTTGTGTCATGACCTACAAGCTGCTTCAATTTGTCTACCCCCATATTATTGACATGTTCTGTTGCTCAGAGGTTAGTGTTAAAATAAGAGTACTACATGTGATTTCTAGTAGGAGTGGAAGCTTTTGTTGTCATGAGCATGTATAATAGATTTCTTTCATCAGGAAGTATCAGAAGTTTATTATTAGATAGTTACATTGAATTAGAGTGGGAGTTTTGCAATTATGCAAATGACTTGAAAGGCAGTGGGGTCACTTCCCCAGTGGATTTGGAGGTCTTTTGTCAGTATTGTGTAAGTATGGAAGATGATACCAATCCTATTTGGAAAGGCTTGAAGTATAAATTGAAAAAGAACAACTGATAGTAAAGGGTGAAGAATGGAGCAACAATGCATCCAATGTATATATAGGTTACAGTATTTTTCTTCTCTCCAAAAAGTCTTCCAACCTGATTTTCTTGTTTCTGTGCCTGTGTTAGATTGTGGCCCCATGACTCACCTTACACAAAGAGACAAGTAAAAATGGAGAGGGAAGAACTTTGTAGCCTGTGGTGCCTGCTGGAGGCCATAAAAGAACAGAAGGCAGTATTAAATCTCTCTTGTTCCCAGACCAAGGAACTGAGGTGGACCCAGACTGACAGGGCCTTCCCTTCTGTGTTCACCTGATTGTTACCAGCAGCACTTTTAAGTATGGAATGTCTTCCATGTAGGAAGCCCCAATGTTTATTTTCAAATTGACTANGCACCACTATAATGAATGCACTTATGACTAAGCTAGATGGCTGAAAATGTTACCTGTTACTTACTAGAAAGCTTGTTTCATAAAGGCTTTACTTTTCCTCAAAGATAAAATATGTTTTCTCCTTATTGCCAAGCCTTAAATCATCATTATTATCTGTTGGGGGCCAGAGGAAGAATGTTTTATTGTTGGGACTACTATTTGTATTTAGCCTGACTTAGGCAGTGTGTATTTTGTAAAATAGTAAAAAAAAATCCTTCCTCAGTTGGTGATAGTTCAAGACTTAATAAAATCCCCCCAAGTGGGGGAATGCTCCATATTAAAATTCATCCATTGTCTATTAACTAATGCTGGGGTAAGACCATCTCTTCTATCTGAAAAAAAATCTCGAGCTCTGCAGCAATCTGCAACAATTGAGATGATCACAATAAGGCAGGTGAGAAGAAGGGTGAGAGGAAATTTGCAGGGGAAAGCAGCATCTGTCTGAGCTCCACAGGCCTGGAACTACATTTGCATGTAGTTCAGTAACTGTTCTTTTGGGAAAACTGCTTGAGATACCAGCTGCTGGTATCCTTTCTAGTTTCTCCCATCTCAGCAGTTCTTCTCAAGTTGAGGTACGTTGCCTCAGTGAAGCACACAGACCTTCTCCCTGTAGAACCCTTAAAACCGTGCTCAAGTTGAGAAGATAAATTGCCTGCGAGTCAATTAATCTCTGTGCGTTTAGACTTCACTTTGGAAGAGGAAACCAAACCACACGCATTTGCATGCTCTCCTCACTTTTTTATACGAACCTCCTCTCTGTGAGGTACACAGAAGTATTTTTTTAAAAAAGTTGGTTTTCCTTGGGTATCTGGCAAGGCCTGCAGTTTTTTTAATTATGTGGTTCTTACTGCTTGAACTATTAATGTCACGTCTAGTTTTTTCTCTGGTTTTGTTAAGAATTTCTTGGGAATCTCTAGAGATGATTTCTGGGAGCTCTTGCATCTTGGATGAAAGAGCAAAGGAAGTTCAATACTTAACAAAGGCACCTTTGGTCCCAGATGCCCATCAAGCTGTAGAATTGAAAAGGCGTTTTAAAAAAAAAAGAAAAATTATAAGAAGTGAAAGAGCTTTAAGAATGTTTCGAAGAACTCTTTCCCACTGAATTGCTCAGCTTCAGTCGCTTGGCAGTTTCATCACAGTGTCCCTGGTTATCCATCCACCAAGAAATTTTCCAGTGATACAAGACCTGATTAGCTTTTCCCTTGTTTTTTTCTCCTCTGAATACAAATAGATGAGGGAAACAGAGACCTCTTACAAGATGTGTCTCGGCCGCCTTCGCAGAAACACCAGAAAGAAACAGCAACAGTAACAAAGCTTGTGCACGCTTTTCCCCTTCCACCTTTAGTTAAAAGGTGAAACTTAACATTGGCTGCTGTTCTGAACACACTCTTTTGTGCACGTATACTTCACGCTGGTAAGGGGAAAAATTGTGAGAATTTATCTTCATTTTGCAGTGGTTGTGAGCCGCTATCCTCTCATTAAGGTGGTAACATTAACAGCCATAGAAAACTAGTGTGCAGCTGGGAGAACATGTGGTGAGAGGTGTTAATGGCTTCATGTTATCTCACAGTAACGGTGACATTAATGAGCCTCCCCTGTAACTCAGAGAGTTTACTCACTACCGTGTAGCATCACCGAATTAATTACTGAATTTTCATTCTATAATGTATGATGACATTATGTTTAGAGCTGTCTAGGGACATTTGTTTATCATTTACCTGATAGACACTAACAGCTTTGAAAATTCTCGTTAAATTGTTAAATGATGGATATCTTTTCCTTTTTTTTTCCAAGCAACAACAAAGGCAATAATAACACTTGTTACTAAGGATATTATTAAATATATTTATCAGAGAGGATATTTGAATGAAATAAATGAAAGAATGATCATTTTATTAGCTGCCTTTTTTTTAACGAAGACAAGATCGTCAACTGTGATCTTTGTGAATCCTTCACAACTGTCAAAAGAGTTCAAAAATACTATTTTGGTGACTGGTTATGTTGCTCCGGTTTATTTTTAAAAGCAGGAAGAATCAGAGGAAAGAAAAACACTAGCTAAAGATCACTGCTGGTATTTCAGTAGAGTGCTTCAGCTTTTTATTGCCTGTTATTTATATCGCAGTCGTGCTGAGAGTGCTTGCCATTGTGCTGAATGCTGCACAAATGTATTGTGATATACTTTGTGCTGAAGGTCTTTAAGCTATAAATAAACAACACAAAAGGTAAAAGGAGGAGTAGAACACCACGCATAGATGTGCTTACATCCACTTCTGAGAAGGGGATGGAAAAGAAACCAGAGTCTAGTTCAGAGATCTGTGCCCTGGCTCATACTGCCCTTCTGGAGTACTCTCCAGGTAGGTTCACACCATGTGTTTTTACTGACATGACCTTGTACAAGGTACAAGGGCTGACTGCTGTGGCACTGCCAGCTACAGTCTCAGGTGCGATAGCTGCAGTGTTTAAGAGCATATGCTGCATGAAGAGCAAGGTAGGCAGGTTGGTTTGAGTAAGTGTGATGGCAAACGGGAGGCAGGGATAACACAGCCACCTCGGGAACACCTTGGTGGTGTTGCAGCAGTTTAGTTTTGCACATGGTTGGATCCTCTTCTTGAAAGCTCTGTGCCATATCATCTTCTTTCCAAACGTAGGGTGGGGAATGGCCCATTAAAAGACAAAACAAATTGTTATTTTAAAAATTAGTACTCAAGCAGTGTTGTATGGCTACCTTTAACTCACTGAAATACCAACGTAATTCAAAATAAGGCGTTGATTGTGACTTGCTAGGTGTTCATTCAGTTGACATATAAAATGTGATGTGAATCAGGAAATGTTTTTTCTTTTTCTTTTCTTTTTTCTCCTCAGGAATTTGGAAAGTCCTGGGAGGAAGTGCAGTCAGAGGATGACCGGGAATTACTATGTAACACAGAAGAGTAAGAGTTACTTATGTGGCCATTATAAAGACTTGCAAGACCATTATTTTTGATAGCAGTTACAGGGAAAATGTTGTGCATAGTTAGTATACAGTTAAAAATCATTTAAGCCAATCAAATCAACTCTAAATTGTTCTCATCAAAGACACTTCTCCACAGTGAGGGCTGTAAATTTCATATTTCAACCGCAAGCCTATCTTTCATTTGCCTTTTGGGCAAAATGGTGATTTCTTTTTACTTTTGTGCTAAAAAATGGTTGAATGGGTTTTGCTCAAATTTAAAACTCAGGAGTAAGCAACAAAAGTGTCAGCAGGACAAGGAAATGGTATAAAAAAGTGTGATAATAGGATTTCGAAGGAAGCTTTTCAACAGTGCTGATTTAGGACAATATCCGCCTCTCCTCTGTATTCTTCTGTGGTGCAGGCCCTCAAATCACTGCAGAGGTGGCTTCCTTGGCCATAAAGAATTGAATAAGCAGGAAGTAATTTGTGGGTAACGGGGCCCCTGACCTTCCTGGTTCTGTCTGTGACTTGAGCTTAATTTTACTTAATTATGCCTGGTTGCAATAATATTTCTATCTCTTACCAGTATTTGAGTTCTAAATAGATGTGTTGGTAAAGTATTTTCTGTGTGCATGTCTAAACGTAGCATAAATTAGTATCTCTTTCAGGAATAATAATATTTGATAAGTAAATAACACTTAGAGTGAACTCTGCCTGATGATTATGTCTTTGGCTGGTGTATTGAAAGATTAGAAAGGTATAAGAATTTTAAAAGACCTTATAAAAATAAACACTGAACGCAGTATTTGATGAGTTGCCAAACTGGATAGAAATTCGAGTTAAGATCCTGTTTGTTAGTGCGGGCAAATTCAAGTAAGACTCACTGCCTGTCTGCACAGGCTGTGCCTGTCTTACTGTTTAAATAGTAAGTGCTTAGTTATTCTTGAATTTGTAGGTTTTTTAGACTGTAAACCAGATTCTAATCATGTATCCAGCTGTAAATCCACACTGTCTCTTCCACCCCTTTAAATTCTTCATTTTCTCTGGATTTAGTTCTAGTGCTGTGAATGCAGAATCTAAAATGCCTTTTTACAAAATGTCTCTTCTCTTTTCCACAATTAAATGAATCTTTTTGACTCTTAATCATAAGAGACTGGTCTGACTGGGAAGAGCATCCGGTGTGTGCAGTTTGCCTCTTCTGTGAACAACAAGCAGACACCACCGAGAAATTGTATCTTCACATGCAGGTAAGACTTGTTTTAAGTATCAGTTCTTTCATCACTTTGACATTAAGAAGATTGTAGCATCTTTGTTAAGATCAAATCAGCTGCTGCATTAGAATGCTCTCTTTAGTGCAGAACTAAAGTACTGCATACAAGTCCAGCATCTGTTCTCTAAAACATGCAGAGCATTAAAATTTTAAATTAAAATTAAATTAAAATTGAGAGTACAGACTGGTACAGACAATAAAGAGGTAGCGTCTTTAATATTACAGTGACTTGATGATTTAATACATTTGATGGTTGGCATCTGCGTTTCAGTTTTAATAAGCTATTTTACAGAATACAAAAGTTTCTTATGAAACAAAACTTCTGGGGGTTTGTTTCATGTATGTGTTTGCATGTCTATATGCATATGTCTGTGTCAGTCTATGAAAAGCTGAGCCGTTTTTAACTTGGAATAGTAGAAGCAGTGGAAATAAGATATTTTATTCTTTCCGTTTTTTTTTTCCCTACAGAAATCACATGGATTTGACTTTCCTAAAATAAAGTCAGAGCATGGTGAGTAAGAGATACTGTAATTGTCAGCATTTGCCACTAGTGTGGAGAAAACCACATCATAATAATAGAGGAAAACAACAGTATCAATTTTATTTTTTTTCGGACATTTAATTTTTCCATTATGGAAACTCTTTCTGTCAGCCTACAAAAGAACACCAAGAACACTTTATTTTTCTGGAACTGTTGTTAGTACTAAGGATGTATGATATTTTCTTTAAAACCATTGGATTCTTTTGCAGAGTAGCTTCTACAAATACTCACTCTATGATTCCCAGGTCTGGCTGCTGAACCCTGGAATAATAATAATAATTTTAATAATTTTAATTTTTTTTTTTTTTTTAAATTGTTGTTGTCAAGACCTGCTTGTAAGGTAGAAGGCTGTGCTCTAAGCTATGTTTGGCCAATGTTTGCATTCTGAAAACTGAGAGGAAGCAAGATGTTTGCAAATTTTACATTAAAAGAAGGGCTAGTTCCCCTGCAGCTGGGAAGAAGCATTTGTTCAGTTAATTTGCTAAGTTACAACATTCAGGCAGTGGTGGTCTTCAGTAAACCCATATCAATCTTTATACTTAATCCAAGAAAGCGTTTGTAAATTAAGTCTTATGTTCCTTAAGTGCTTGTTCGCTACCGTCTCTCCCAGGTCTGAACTTTTATCAGCAAGTAAAGCTAGTGAACTTCATCAGAAGAGAAATCCATCATTGTCGTTGTTACAACTGCCAGGAGAAATTTCAGTCTAAAGAAGGATTGATAAGTCATATGGAAGAAACCAAACATGTTACATTCCTGCCACCCAGGTCTACGTGGGATCAGCCACAGTAAGGGCACACATGTTTCTTTCAGCATTTATGCCATTACTTGATAATGTCTGTAAAACAGTAAGTTGAAACTTCTGGAGTTTGCCAGCACAACAGTGGCCTGAGCTCTCCAGCTCTAGTGGCCCAGATGAAATAATGAGTGGTCTCAAAACTACTCAGAATTATAAATCCTTGTACTGTCTGAAGCTGAAACGAACATGCAATACTGCTCTTCTAGTTGCATCCAGGATGCACTGCCCCCATAAACTGTGTCTGCACTGCCAGGTCAGTATGATAGAGAAGTTTATTGTTGCAAAATTGTCTTGCCTGTATTTGCAGTTGTGCCGTCAACAGTGAAAGGTGTACATGGTGCACTCAGAGCACTTTCCCTCCTGGTGGAACCAAGGTTGAATCTGTGCACCAAGGTGACATCTCGAACGCCTGCTTGCGGGCACGAGATTCTTCCAGCCGTTAGCTCTCTAGGGAGATGCAAATCATGCCTGGGATGGGCATCTGGCACGTATTTCCTTGCTAGTAAAGATATAGCCTGTAGAATATCTCTGGGTATATAGTTCTAGAAACAAACCAAAGCCCTTCTTTTGCATGTCTAAAATAGATATATGCATAATGTCTACCTAACTTTAAGCATCAAAACAGGTTGGTTGTTTACTCTTAGTTTTCTCCTTAGCAAATGGAGAGTGTAACGTTAACACTAATTCAGATTGTAAGTAGGCTGAGTAGGTCTGGGGGATGATGCCATAGGTGGTAAAGCACCTACATTGTAACTCAAACATCTCAGTTCAGCATTTGTTGTGGGACAAATCTGGATCTGTGGCCTCAGTTGTGACACATACAGGTGAAGAAATAGAGCGAAGGGCTTGTCTGTTGCCAACTCTCCTGTGTTACTCTTCTAAGATGTACATGCTAGTTGATTTCTTGGGTGTGCTGTTTACTCTCATTTCAGACAACTAGACTTTCTCATTTTTCCTCTTTTAAAATCTGATGTCATAACATATTTAAAAAAAAAAATTTTACTATCTAGTAATTATGCCTTGTTGCTTTCAGGTATTATTTTCCTACCTATGAAAACGATACACTCCTGTGTACACTGTCAGACAGTGAAGATCTGATAACTGAGGATCAAAGCGAAGATATCCCTGTTGTAAGTGAAGATATATCCAATCTAAAAGCTCTCAAACAGAGCAGTGTTTTAAACCAGCTCCTGTACGAAGAGAACAAGAGTCAGGAGAAATTTTGACCATGAATTACAGTTGCTGAACTTTGAGTGTTTCTTCTGCAAGACAAAAAAAAACAAAAACATTCTTTCACAAATATTGGAATACAGTTTAACTCATTAATGTTAACACTGGGCAAATATTACATGAATGGGAATGATAAATAAAATGTAAGTGTAAACTTTTTTGGTTTATATTCCTTTAAATTCTAGCTTTATTTTAAAATTAAATGCTGGATTTTCTGTTTGGCTCTCCGAATACTTTTAGTATTATTTACAAATAGGATTTTTCATCTTTTTCTTTTTTTCTGAATACATCAGAATCAGAGTTCTATTTTAAGGCCATCTTGTGAAAGGCACAATCAATTGAGACAATGTGTCTTGATACATGAGCCCATGAGTGAATCTTCTATCTGTTACTGCTGTTAGAGTATGGAAAAGAGCATGAATTTAATTCTTGGTGTGTTACATAAAGCAAATTTTTTAACCTTAGACATCTTCAAAGTGAAAACAGATTTGTATATCTCTATTATTCGTCATCAATATATAAGATATATGGTGCCTGTTCTGAAAACTGGCTCAGATACACCAGTAAAGCCCATGGATACCTGACTACATGGAACGCTGACAATCCAAAGCCTAAAAAAGCATAGGAACAATTGCAATCTTGGTTGTATCAAAGATCCAAAGAATTTAAAGTAGACTTCTTGTACGGTCATGAACTGAGATGCAAAAGAAATTACTTAGGGGATCACAGACACATAAATCCAAATTAAATCCTCAAAATCTCAGCTCAACTATCTATTAAGGTTACCAGATTGCCTTTAATATTGAACTTCAAAGTTCCCGAAGTAACAGAAGGTCTTCAGCATGTCCAGAAAGCACCTCAGTCTTGATAAGGCAAAGCAGCTCAGAGCACAGGTTCTGCTAGGATGATCCAAACTAGGTATTGCTGCCTCTCTTTCTCCTCTGAAATCTTACGTAGTTTCAGAGTTCAGGTTTTGCTTTGCATGATACATATAACCACTGTCAAAACTGGCAGCACATTCTTTTTTCTTTAGGTTAGTGTTAGAGCACTTGATCAAAGTGTGGGAGTCTCAGCTCTGTGCCCGTCTCTGCCTGGGAAGATTCAAAGCCAGAGCTTTGCCTTTGAACAGCCCTCGATACCTGAAATAGATTCCTGTCAACAAGAGTTGTTGTTTGTCATTACAGCTGATTGAGAATTATATAGCAGTCCCTGGGAGTAGGGGCTAAAGTTGCTAAAGTTCAAATCTTTACCTGTGTTCTGTTAAGCTTCCATATCCAGCCTCATTCATCCTGCAATTCTTTTAATTTGCATTGAACTTGCTTTCTCCTGGCATTACCCATCACCCCCTAGCACCTCTCTCTACTTCCCCTTTCTTATTTTTGCTTGGGCCCAGGTGCTCTGGAGATAAGTTAGAAAAACAGGATGCTGAAAATGTGCTGAGGAAGACAGATCAGCCACTTAACTGCACCACGAAACAGAGACAGAGGCAATATCTGAGTCTGTCAAGAGGAAATGGGATAGAAGTGGTTCAGCAGGTGCTGAGAATACAGACATAAGAAGGTGTAGTCATATGTCTGTATTGGCTTTGATTAAAGAGGTACAAAAATTTAGGAGGAGCAACCCCAGTATTTTTTAACTAGAACATCTGACCATCTTTAATAAGCTATAGTCTGTATTTCTTGCATTTGTAAATTTCTTAATTCACACAGTAATCACAAAGGCTGTTGCTGTTGGGTTTTTTTTCCCCCTCTTAAGTAATTTTCTTCCCAAGCAGTTATTTTCTTCCTAAATTAGAAATTGATTCCAGTGTTTGCTTTTCAGTCAGATTCTTAGCTGAGGTGGGAGTAAGAGTTGATGGAGTTTACATTAATGGCGTGTTGAGCAATGGAAAAACTCAGAAAGAGAACTATGGCTAAATCAGCAGCACATGAATGTGTTTTATGGCAAGCCCATCTCTGAAGGGCCCATTAAGGGAAAGATAAAATTTTATTGATATATCGTAAAGTGAAATTGCAAAACATTTCCTAATCATGAGGAATGTTGATGCTGAGTCAGTCAAATCCCTACAAAATGAAATCAAGAATGTTACTATCAGCAGTATGGAATGCCTGCTCTTCCTGGTTCTAACAGAAATTTGAAATAGCAATTTATCAGTGTAGAATTAAGATAATATCTTGAGAGAAATTGTATAAATAACATGGATTGGTTGTCTTTTTTGAGTAAAGAGGAAAAGGTACTTAGGAACAATTTATCAGCAGTGTATTCACTGAAAATACAAGGAACATGAGGAGTCAAATTAGGGTTAATCTTGTTCCTTCAAGTACGAACAGCAAGCAACAGAGTAGGTTTAAAGTATCTGTAGGTTCACAGAGGGAGTTGGGGTATGGTTTCTAGAGTAAAAATTGAGTATCTTCATTTAGCACAGTGATGCTTCTAATTGACATTTTGTTGGACCATACTGTATTTGTTTGTATAATGGCCACAATTTTCCCTAAGCATTCTTGTCCTCTATCTAAAGCAAAGACAACATCAGTGTCTGTTTTAAAACTGAAATTATCTTTTTGTCATGAGTAGGGGATACAGTTATGACTGCATACAGCATATAGGCTCAGTTATTATATGAGTTAATATGCCCTTCTAACAAAAGAGCATCTTTGAAAGCATAACAACAAAAATAGTGTTGCTATAAGTCATGGAATGGACAGAGTTGGTGGTTGGCAAATGCTCTTGAGAGAGTCAGATCAGGAGAAGGAGTGGTGCTAATTGGTATGAAAAAAGCTACACTAGTTTAAGTCCAGTGCACATTTCTTACCAGAATATTTCCCCTTAGCCTAGATCTTGACTCCCTATACACAGTCACTTCGCTTTATCTCAAGTTGTCCCCTTGATTAGAAGGGCCTGGGTAAAAGGAGGAAAAGGCTTGTGTCCTGGTGACCAGTAATTCCTCCTGTCCTTTTTACAAATACCTTAATTATGTCTTTGATACTCCTCCACACACCATTTAGTCTGGCAATTCTGTGCAGACTTAATCTGACTTAACGAGTTAATGGTCGTTGACTTTCATTTAAGACGCTTACTGTTTTCGGTTTCCGTATTACATTTGTCAGGCATGCTGTGAGAGAGCTGTCAGTGGCTGCTCTCAGCTGGCTAAATGATAACCGATGTGCAAAACACCAAAGTAAGTCTCTGAAAAGTCTCTGCTATTGTCATCATTCAGTGCCATCGCTGCTTCTCAGTTCTGGTTAGATCTCTACTATTGAGTGGGATGTTTGGTACAGTATCTCTCTCTTTCTCCCATTTTACAGAGTGGTTGACCTAAATCTGACATGAGAAACTGAACTGTGAACAGAAGTGCAGTCACTTTCTTCCAAGGCTACCAGTCTCAGTGCTCAAATTCAAGTCCAGAGCGGACACTGGACATAGTTCTTAGCAACATCTACCATCCGCTGCCATTGTGTGCAATAGCAAATTTCACAGCTTTGCTTATGACATGGTGCTGTATTAAATGATCTTGCATTATTTGCATTTGACTTATATGTATACAGAGGCAAAGGAGAATCAGAGGTCCCAGAGAAAAGCTTTTACAGGGCAAGATGAAAAATGCCTTGTTTTCTCCAGGAGTTTTTGTTAAGTCATGATGCTTTCTGGGCCTTAGTTAGAATAGTATGACTGAAGTGTCTATGGTCAAATTGTGCCCTTAGCTCTCTCTGCCAGGTGCATCAAACTTGGGTAGATAACAACTGTCACACGGAACAGGTATTTTGTAACACTGGCATGAATTACTCCTTCCATGCAGTAGTCATTAGAATCAGCTGCTGTAGAAATACTACAGGCAACAGCGGCTGCATGAAGAACCTAGTTCATGTAAAATTCATTCCCTTTCTCCATAAGCACTGAATGTGCTGTTGTCCCCAGTGTTTGGGGTTTTTTTCCTATTAGATGTTTTCTGCTACTAAGTCACACTTAATTTGACTTCTCCCACCAGTGAAATTTTTAGTTGCTTCCTGAATTTGATTTTACTTATTTTCCCAGACTCTTGCTCATGAAGATACAGATAAGGTAACTATTTTAGAAATCACCGTGTAACCCCTTAGTTGAACTCACGTTTGATATTTTACATCCCTGATAAATTCATTCTGTCCATAGAAGAGCAGGGGAATTTGGGATATTTACAACTAAAAATACATCAGTCATCTTTGCATAAATTTAGATAGAAATAAAAGCATTTTCCTGCCACAAGCGTTCCTTGGAACACAGTTCTTTCCATCTGGTTCACCATCCTGAGACTGAGAAGCTGCCCATGTGTAGATTACATACGAGCCTGATGGCTCATCTTCCATTATAATCAATAAATGTAGTCTATGGATCTTGGAGTTATTCAGCTCACCCTAAACTAAACACCTAAAACTTTATTCAGTTCCTTGCCTGTAGACATGTAGTGTCATCTGAGGTGTTTGAAAATATTGTGATCTCCAGCTGCTGCTCCTGAAGGATGCTGATCTCTCAGAGGCCTTGTGTCAGTTCTGTCAACAGCGTTATGCGCATTTCTGATACCATGGAGCATCTCAGATGGCATTGAGGCGTATCTAAGTCAAAGCAGTTACATCCAGCACTTTTGGCTGGTAGCTAAATATCTCTTTTCGGCTGCAGTAACTATAATGGAAACTTAGGCACCTAGGTCACATCTGTTCCTCTACATCTGGACTCCTAAATTTCATTATGTTCATTTAGAGCTGAATTCTATCCTACTATTATGGAATTCATTTAATCTGAAGGTAGATATCTACATGCATCAGATGATTTGCCTTCTAGAATGGAGAATTAGCTTCGGTAGCTACATTGGAAATATGTAAAACTAGTCATTTAGCCTCTTCTGCTCTGTTCTCACAACAGCTTTGGTGACAAGAGGACAATTGGTTACCTTTTGGCACATATGGTCATGGTTAAATCATAATCATGGACCTAAGTGTAGAAACCACTGAAATGTAGGGAGAAGTACCCTACAAAACATACATTATATATGTGCTTCCCTGATTCAAGAAATCTCAATTATCATCTGTTGAGTAGATGCATGTTAAACAGGAGCAGTCAAGAAGCCGGACAAGTTCTGCAGATAGGTTGGGATGTCTTTGTTCTTTTTGCCCATGAACTACTATTGTGTATTTTCGCCTGGGAAGACCCTCCTGAGACTGAATATGGGTGAAAAAGATGGTAATAGAAGTCTGTAGACCACATTGAGGAATGTGGCTAATGCTTGACTGTCCCACTCCTACCTTTCAAACCACATCCCAGGTTTTTCATTCATATCTCAAAATTTTTTTGGCTTGTAGGCATTTTGGGTCAAGAACTATCTTTTTTCTTTTTTAAAATTTCATTTCTAGCATTTAGCATGCATGGCTTAACCAGTTTGAGACCAGCAGGCACAATTACAATGCAAAGTAATGACATTGTAATGACGTCCCCCAAAAAAAAGAGCTATGGTTCATGGTGATTAATTTAACTTGGCTCTTGACATAAATTATAACAGTCTTTGTACCAACTCATCACAGAAGAAAGCATTAAATAGCACTTAAAATGGCACATATCCCCTCCGGGTGCCTTTGCAATGGAAAGAGTTTGTAGCCCTGCACAAAACCGGGTCTGAAAAGACCCCAACGAAATGTGTCCGTTCCTCTGGCGGCTCATACCTTTCAGTACCGGCGTAAACAAGGAAACCAAGACACCGCAAGGACCTAGGTGTGAATTCAGACAAGAGGGGCTGCTGCTAGGTGTGAAACCTGAGCCAGATATTAGTAAGTGCTAATTATTATTTTAAAATCTACAGGCTGGTGGTTCTTACAAATTGCATATTGCAGTTATTGCAAAGAAAGTACAAGTACCGTATTGCAAAGAAAGTACAAGGAGCCTTATCGCATCACAGGAAGGAAAAACATGTTGTTCTGTATCTTCACTTGCTGCTCCAGTGTCCCCACGCGTTGTCAGGCCCTTACCGCTCGTGCGGCGTTTCTTTCGCAAGTATCCAGGCTGGTATCATTACTCGGAAAAGAAGCATTCCAGAAACCGTTGCTCTTCCTTTTAGCACCATGAGGAGCCTGGGAAGAGCTCTCTAGTATTACTGCTCATCACCTGAAGACTGGTAAGCTGTAAATGTGATTCTTTGGTATAAACAAATGATTGAAAATTTCAAGTTCTGAAAGGGCCGTGCAATGCTTTTTAGTAGCACATCACACGAGGATATAGTGAAATCCCTGAGAATAATTACAAGCAGACTTTTGTCGTCACCTCAAGCCACAGCTTCATTGAGTGTTAGGAGACTTATTTTTCATTTCTATGCTCTCTGGAAATATCAGAACAATATTGAAATAAATAATGCAGGAATTACTGATTGCTCATTAGGGAGTCTGGGTTTGTAAACTGCCTGCCACAGCTTTGCAGAGCTGAGCATTCCTTTAACCTTTAGGTAGTTTCAGCTTTAAACTTCCAATTGTATTGTGGTCAGTTCGTTACTTTCTGATGCGTATCTGTCTTCACACCATTTACAGAAATATTGCTGTGAATCTTCACAAATATTTGACCTATTTTAATAAACTGCCTAATATTTTAGTTTGAATCTAGGTGAAGTAAAGAGCAAATAAGCAAGGATGGAGCTTAGCATTTGTGAAGAAGAATCATGAACATGTGACAATGCTGGCCTCTCATATTTTTACCAACAGTGACTTACCATGCATCCTCGGACAAATATTGTTACTTCCCTGTGCCTCGGTTCCCTGAACAGCAAGACTGTGATCATATGATAATAACTGCCAGGAAAAATAAGGCACATAGAAGATAAGATTCCAGTGTATGCATTTGTATGTATGTCAGGTTTTCATATTTAAAATATTTAGTTTAAAAGGTGACTAGATCACAGTCAAAATAATAGTTACTCGTTCCAGAAGAAACTTAATTTTGGGGGTACTTTCCCAAAAGGAAACAAAAGTTAAACATTTTTAAAATGACATCTTTTAAAAAGAAGGGTTAACTTCCAAATCAGATTTTCAGAATATGTCTGATTTTCCAGTACTTGAGGTTTTTAAGTAGAGAATTAATATTATGTAAAAGATCTTCTGCCTTCAGTCACATTACAGATCTTCCAAGTGTGCAGTTGCATACTAAGGAAGACTGGTTTTCTGTAAGAAAAAACTTGCTGCATAATGCGGAGTAGCCATGGTCCACACAGGTTAGAGAAGATGTTCATGCTTGTCTCCTCTAGCCTTATAAGCCGTAAACCCATGAGTTTGCTGAAATTAAAATAAATTGTAAAATACTGTGTGTCCTTTAATTCATTTAATTGTTCTTTTGCTTTGTAAACAGTGCCCATTTAAAATCGTATCTCTCTAAGAACTTTTCAAGGGCAGGTTTAATATTTTCCTCGTAAAGGATGTACATGTGAGGTAGATAAGATTTCTACGTATTCCCTTCATCTTGTGTTATTGCATATGCCTTGCCTTTCCTTCACCGTAGGAAAGTTTCTGTGTAAGGCAGAACATTTTTTCTCTATTACAGCTGATATTTGGATGAGATTCTCTTCTCAAAAGTTACTGCAATGGTACCTTTGTTCATACTCTTGTCTTAACCAGAGGCCTGAGTTTTCTAACTTGCATTGAGCCACTCCAACAACCAGGCTACATTTCAGGTAAGTAAGTAATCTGTGAAAGGGCTCATCGCTCAGTAACACTGATACTGTTTCTGTAGGAATAAAGCATGGTGAATAAAAATCTTCCTGATCCTTAATTTCTTTGTCTTTTTTTGCACAGAAAACAAAGGGGATCCATTAAAGAATCTTTAATAAAAGAAACCCTGATATCCTCTTTATGACACCAGTTATATTTGGGCTGAAAAAAAAATCTCTTGGAGGTTTTCACCAGACGGCTGCTTATACCTGCGGCAGTCCCAGAGTGCTCTCAAAGTCACTTCACCCTCTAAGTGAGAGGCAGGTGAAAGCAGCACCTCCAGCTCTCAGCAGGATGCTGAGATCCATGCTTCAATGGAACAGCATGGACCATTTCCCCATTGATGCTGGATTGTCCCCAGTGACCTTTAAAGATCAAGGAGATGGAGTTCCTGCTAGACTCTGGTGCCACTGGGAAAACTGTCTAATTGCCCCTAATGACTGGTTTGAAACCAGTTAGAGAGGATTCCAGTCAATATCTGAAATCAATGTCAGCATCCTGCCAAACAAGGATTTTATGCTATTTAGTTTTGTTTACGTCTGAAAAAAAGAATTCCTTAACATGTTTGACAGTGTTTATCCACTAAATCTCTTTTGGGCTTTGTGCTGATTCAAAAAAGTACAGTCGAAGACTCTGGCCTCTCTTGTTCCCGCAATTTTATTCCTCATCTCTGCCTCTGCCACCATCCCTCCTATTATGCCTCAGTCAGGTCCACCTTGCAGGCTCACAGGAGTCCTCAGTGTAAGCTCAGACTCTGGTTCTCCTCCCAGGGGATGACCAAGTCCAATAGGCTCTAACAGCAGCAGAAAGCTGACCTGAAAAGGAACAAAGGGTTTGGGACTAAGAGAAGGGAAGCTGTAAAAATTATGCCCCAAGTGCTACCTTAAAAATAAGACTAAAATGAAAGAGAAAATTGGATAATAAGCTGTGGAGGAATCACAGGAGGGATGGGGGACTCTTGTGGAACATCAAGTAGAAACTTGCTCTGACTTCCAGAGTGACAGCAATTGCTGGAAGGAAAAAACTGAAGATGACAAGACTATTACCAACGATTTTATATTAGAATAAAAATATTAAGCTCAAAATATCAGGGCAACGTTGGCCAAAAATACGCCTGAGAAAACCAAAGATCAAGCTGTCATCTAAGTGGAAGTGGCAGTTGCAGATGAAGCTACATAACTGAGTGAGGTACTGTTATATCATCTGGGAGCTGGACTACGTATTATTTCAAATAGCTAAGGGTTTAATGGAGCTTAGTACATGTGCAGGATGTCTCCCTGCAGGCTTAGGGCTTTGCAGAGGCAGAGGAAGGTAGCGAGACCTGTTAAATGTTGGTGGGCTCTGGTCACGAAGTGAAAGGCCAGAGAACATTTTCCACATGTATGTGGGACGATCCGTGGAAAAGTCAGTAATTGTGGGGTCTTGCAAAAGGGCTTTTATAAATCACTAATGATAAATTACATACTAATCTATTGCACATAGCAATATTTGAGCATAATGTAAACAGATGACTGGTGTCGTCTGTTGTGCAGGCTGTGAATTAATCTTCTGGTGGCTACAAAATAGTGAAGGAAATCTGGATTTTTTTGTAATTTCAAGGAACTAATTAGTATTGTGTCCTTTTAATTGCAGGGTGTTTTTACCTGCCTGGGAGAAGGCTATATCCGTCCAAAAGATTTTATCTTTTTCCCCAGGTGTTTAGAATGGTCACTGCTTGCTCTTCTGTTTTGTAACATGTTTAACTCGTTGCCCCTCTGAATATAAATAGCAATTGAAACAGTCTTAGCTTAAGACACATGGTGATAAGGCAGCCATCTGTTTAAAAAGTGGTCCAATAAATCTCATTTTCAGTCATTGACTTAAAATACCCTTTAGCTTTAGCTCCTTTCATTCTATTAACTCATTTTATTAATGGTTTTCAATTTAATTTATTTTTTGTCCCACATTACATGGAAAGTTGGAGGCTTAGAGTCTGTAAGCTGAAGCGAAACAAAAAAGGCAGAAACCATGTAATGGTACAGCTTGAGATGCAGGATTTCCAAAAATCTCAAAAGGCATGCCAAAAAAGTCCCCAGAATAATCAGAAAACTTGCAAAAATGTGAAGCAAGGGTTTTTTTTCAGTTTTCAGGACTGGGAGACGTTGACCATACTTGGCACACAGAAAGTATTACAAGGCATATTTACAAATTACGTATTTACAAGTGTAACTTGTTTACACTTAAATACTGAGGAGTAGAACAGCAGAAGTAAAACTACACTGCCCTTATGAATCCTTCCTAGAGATTTTCCCTCCCCTCCCACCCTCGGATGAGTCCTGATGTCTCAAACCTCCTGTAAGGTTTCAAGGACCCCCTGGTTCCCCTGATTTCAACGGGAGTTGCCAGCAGTGGGCAGCTTACAGATTCAGTCACCAAATGTATTCACTGCTGCAATGTGTTCACACAGTGTATTCACTGCTGCAACCGCTAACTGCAGTGAGTCAGGCTATAGTACATTTTACAGGTGAGCAGCACTTGTTTTTATCATAAAGAGACATGTAAGTGCTTGCAAAGACAGCGAGAAAGGGAAAGACACCTCTTCATTTTCTACCCTCCCTTCTCTAGCAGCTGGGTGACAACACTTAGAATCACAGAATGGTTCAGGTTGGAAGGGACCTCAGAGATCATCTAGTTCCCACCCCCCTGCCATGGGCAGGGACACCTCCCACTAGACCAGGCTGCTCAAAGCCCCATCCAGCCTGGCCTTGGACACTTCCAGGGATGGGGCATCCACAGCTTCTCTGGGCAACCTGTTCCAGTGCCTCACCACCCTCACAGTAAAGAATTTCTTCCTAATACCTCTATAATTATCTCTATAATTTCCCCTCTTTCATTTTAAAATCGTTACCCCTCGTCCTATCTCTACACTCCCTGATAAAGAGTTCTTCCCCATCTTCCCTGTAGCCCCCTTTAGGTACTGGAAGGCCACTATAAGGTCTCCCTGGAGCCTTCTCTTCTCCAGGCTGAACAACCCCAGCTCTCTCAGCCTGTCTTCACAGGAGAGAAGCTCCAGCCCTCTGATCATCTTCATGTTCCCTCTGGACCCACACTTTTCCCATCCTCCAGCTGTTCTGCAGCCAGCCAGCTGCCCTTTCATCTCATGGCAACTTGTGCTGGGTGAAATTCTCTTTTCTCTGTGGTGGTGGCAGGTTATGGCTTCCCCTTCATACAAGGAGAGGCAGAAGAGTGAGAAACCCTCCTAATGCCTTCTTCCAAGAGTATGTTGTTTATATTCACCCTTCTCCACTTTGCGGCAGTGCACAGGTTTTTATCCCTGCCTCAGCAGGTCACTTAGGGAGTTGCAGGCAGATGGTTCACTGTCAGGCCCCGATTCCTTATTCCCTCCTTCCCCTTGAGGGCAGTAGCTAATATGCCAGCTAAAAACACAACTAGAGCACTACTTGCTGAATTTCCTTTGCCCGTAGCCTGCTGATATGGAAGTTCATATGTGCACACAGGTTAATTTTCAGTGAAATTTCTGAATTTCCTGGCTAAATCCAAGTAAGGACTTGGGTGCTTTAAAACTGAGTTAAGTACAATGGTCCCAGTTCTCATGACTGGCTTTTTTTTCCCCCCAGTGACTGCTTCTCTGTGGATTTTATGCTATTCTCCAAAGCAGGGATCGCCCCTCCAGGCTGATCACCCTCAGCGTTGGGCTGTAGACCTGTACTCATACGGGAGCCACGTTCTTGCACTGCCCTTTCTCTCCTGTGGCAAAACATCCACAAGACTCAAAAACGTTTAAGATGAAGCTGCCTGTAAAGGAGATACTTGAAACTGTTTTAGCTGGCGGAAGAGACCAGACCAGATCCCTGCACAGCTGTACTAACCTACCCTCTTACATGGCAATTCTACCCACAGTGTGAAAGAAAGCAGTGAACACCTTTCAATAATTTAAAAGAAGATGAAAACAACCTCCAGGGAAGCTGTAGGCTACATATCTTACCTAGAAGAAATTCCTGCAGCCTTCAATCAGGCGAGTCCATGCTAGTGAGTAAAGGGCTTTCGGATACAAACTTCCTTATCCTTTTCTGCTGGCTCCCTGATTCCTATGCTGGTGGTCCGGGCTTTGTTTGAGGATGCTTGTCCCTGTGGACTAGAGAGGGAACACAAGTACCAGCTCAGGGCTCTGTATTTCATGGCAAGGGCAGGTCCATAAGAGTTGCTGCACAGTGTCTCAGCTACTCATAAAGGCACCAGCAGTTCCTACAGGTGAGTAGAGCTGGGTCCTGAGCAGAAGAAGGGTACATCAGCCTGGAGAAGCTGCAGCACCGAGCAGTGACCAGAGCTGACGTGCTTAAGCACTAGCTTGGTTATGGCACTACACTATATAATAGCGATAATAAGCCACAATCTGGGGCTCGAGGCTGCTCCCTCGTGTCAATGCTGTTTAACTTCCTCAAGTCTTGCAGGTAATTGCTACAAAAGTAAAAAGCACACGAGCCATAACAACTGCCACAAATTTGCCATTATTCGATTAACAAACTGCAGAGGTCCCTCCTGTCCTTTTCTACACGGTGTTTCTGTTCCTGTTTGAAATTGGTTTTGTCACCGGTGACAGATTGCAAACTACCTTACCTTTAGAAAGTTGACTGCTTTAGGCTCTGCATCCATTCCTGTCATTTAACACATTGGAAGAAATGTCGAAACAACTGCTGCTGCTTCCACACAGCGTGCTACAAACTTCCTGCGAAAAAATCAGATGTGATGTTTTGACAGCAAACATTGCTTAGCGTGCAAGGCTTCTGAAATTAGCCACTTAATATGCTGGAGTCAGTGGACGATCTACAAATAGGTGCCTGCTTTCTCAAAACATTGAATAATTTAAGTTCACAAATTCACTTTCACTAATCTTGCGAGAGAATAAACATGAGTTTGTGTCCTTTGGGGAGAAAAAAGAAAGTTCTACCTGAGATACACAAAACCGCCATCGCTGAAGTAAAAAGGCTGAAGTGAATCAACTTGCCGGGATTACACAGGAGCAGCCCAGAGCAGGAACATCCAACCCTATTTTTTCAGGAGGCACAGGTCCCTCGGGAGCTTGGCACACGCAGAGTCGTGCACACAGGACATGAATTTGCTTTTTCTTGTTCAATTTGGAGGCAGCCCCTGGAGCGCCTCGTTGGAAACCACAGATTTAGGACTTCCAGAAGAAAGGAAGGGACTAAACATGCCCCACTTTCTGGTCAGTGGGAGTGAGCAGGCTTTATGAAAAAATACATTGTGTCACGTAAAAGTTATGTATAGCCTACAATAGGTAGATGCCTGACCTCAATGTCTAAAAGACATTCTGTCCTGAAAGGACCGACAGGGCTGAAAGCCCCCGTACCCAGCTGTGCGGCGCTTCATCTTCTCATTCCTGCTGCATAGCCATTGTTTTCTTTTAATGAAGTAAATGTTCATAGAGATACCAATCTGGGTCACTGAACTCAAATCATTCCTCAAGCATTTTAGTCCAGTAATATTAAAGAAGAGCTCAAGTAGTTTTGAATCATTGATAGGTGTGACGATCTTTTATTCATTATTTTCTGTGCATTATTGATTGTATCCTTTGCTCGTTTGCTCAAATGGGCTTCAGTTGCATTCAGGAGCTGAGAGTTTGTACCATCTGACAGCTGGGCTGGAGGCATCTCCTGGCCTCCGCGTGATTAATTTCAGAACCTTAATCACTGTGCTCGCTCACTGTTTTCCAGTGATTGGTCAACATCCGAAAGGAAAGACGTGGGCTCTGAATTTGCCCCTGCCCTGCTGGTTTCTTCAGGCAATGAGTGCAGAGGGAACATGTCGGTGTCCATCACAAGTGCAGGCTTTCTGGTGGGTTGTGGGTTTTTTTGGCAGGGGAGCACTTAGAGCCTTTACCATCAGCCAAGCTCCTTTTAGTGTCAAGTATTTTTATATTCTGTAATTAATTTCCAGGGAACAAATTCTTGTCTCTCTGGCCCTATCCAAAATGTTTTCTTTAAAGAAATCAGTTGATTTGGAGGGTTGAGAGTGCTTTTAACAGATTTTTGTGTTTTTACTGAGATTAGCAAGTCAAGCACATGCGTTATTATCCACTGGTAGTTCTTTTTCCTTCAGCAGCCTCTTGAAGCCCTCATCTCTTTTTTGTGAGGACACATCTCAGTCTCTCTCCAACTTACTTGAGTGTAATGCAATTTAATGCAGGTCATGCCATCTAAGAAGAGCGTACAAGGCTGAGCAGCTGCGTTTTCTGTTCTGCCTAACACTGACAAGGCCTCTTCAGATAAGGGAATTGAAAATTTCTTATGATATTTGTCCCTTTTTATTGGGAAGGTAGTTTATTCCGGCATCAGAAGCTTGCCACCCACAACTTCTGTGTTAGCACTTGGGGTTTTGCAGTGAAAGGAGTGAAGGGGGGAAAAAAAAAAGCATAAATGCAATTGCATTAGGTAAAACTGCCAGTAGAAGGGCAAAAGCAGTCTCACACAACGTTATAGAGCACACTGTTGTCTTTGCTGGCCAATTTACAGAAAAATGCTGAAATGGAGTTCCAGGTCCAGCGTAGTGTCTTCATTTATCGGTATGACTTTCCCTCCTGCATTAGGGCAATTTGGCAAACAAGTTTTCTTGCAGAGCAAATTTTGAGAGTTTCAAAACCACTAAATCTATTTGTCATTCTAATCTATTGACATCTTTCTCAAAAGCCTTTTTGTATAAATGGTGTTCAGCCGTCTCTTTTAATTCAAAGAGGCTTATCCTATCCTAATCAGGTTTTCCATATGTACAACTTGGCAAGTATTTTATATTAAGGGATAATTTAACCAATAAACATAAAGAGAAAACAATAAGTTCTCTTCTCTAGAGAGCTCACTGAATGTGAAAAGAAGATTAACGATAGACTCTTTTTTTCTACACTTGAAGGTGAAAAAGATGAAGCTATTTATAGGACTGTTTGTCCTATAAGAAACAACTAAAATAGAACAACAATATAAAGGACTATTGGGGGAAAGACTACATTAAAAAAAGAAAAGGATTTTTTTCTATTTGCTTCTGCATATTAACTTCCCAATATTTTTTTTCTTTTGCAAGTGTCCTGTGACTCCATGTCAATGTTCTTCATCCCACAGTGATCAACACCCTCATACGCTGAAGAGTTCTGTTGTGGGTGCCACGTCCTTAAGCAAGAGACAGCATCTCTGGAGGCCAGAGCCCAGAAGTGCCCTCTGCGTATGAGCACTGATTGCCCAGATTCCCTGTCTCGGGTACAGAAAGGCAACAGTCAGATGGAGGTGCTAAAAGTGAGATAGAAACTCTGTTTGTGTTTCATTCCCAAATCTTTGCTTTATAGACTATTTTCTTGGACTAGGCAGGCCGATTGTTTAATCATTCAGTAGGATCTCATTAAAAAATATTTGGAAGTCTTGTTGTTACATTAGCCAATACAAACAGCATTATTACATTCTTACGACCGCTTCCATCTACTTCTCCCCTGCCGCATCTTAATCCTGTTTAGGTCCTGTGCTCTGAGTGTCAGGAATACATCCATACGTATTTGTGGGATGCCAAAATATCATGAGTACCTTTTCTGCTTTGACTTAGGTTCCAACATAATATAAAAAATGTATGATAATATTAGCTCCCAGCTCCTTCCTTTGAGCACTGGGTAGGTGCATTCGCTCATCCTCCCTGAGCAGTTACCATCAATTTATAATTAGGCTCAGCTATTTCACTGTTGGATTCTGTGCACTTTTCCAGCTGGCATATAAACAATACTTTCTTAATACTCTCCAAAACTACATCTTTCCCTCCCTGAGGTATTTCATTAATGTGTTACCCTCATGTTTTCTAGGATAGCCCAATTCTGCACTTTTATGTCTACAGAAATTATTGGATTCACCTAGAGCAGGGACTCAAAGAATAGTGTAATGATAAGGTCTAACATGCGGAAGTCTTGAAAGTGGTAAAAATTCTAGTGCAAACATATGTCCTTGTAAGGAAAGTTGTTCTCCGGAATTCCCTGGAAGTCATTAAGGCACTTGTTAGCCCGTTAATCAAACAGGGAGGCTGGCACTATTCTCACCATTTCCAGCACTCACGCTTGGGTGAACCTGGGAGGTGAGCCAACTGTGCTAGTTGTGATGGTGAAAGGCATTTTTAAGCATGACGCTGCATTTTTTTAGATCCTTAAATTAAATAGGCTAAAATACTCAAATATTGTGTCAGTAACGTGACATATACCATAGCTATATGATAACCAGCTTTGAGCAACAGGGAAAGATACTGTGCACTATCATGGAAGAATCCCAGGCGTACCTTACAGGATCAGGTGGCACCTGCATGCCATTTTTCCTCACGATGTATCTGTTTGCAGCAGTTGTTTTTAGGGTATTATACTGAAAACCTTTTCCTATTTCCAACACAGACTCATTTGCGTTCACATGGGACCACGCTCTGCCATTGCCACTAACTGGATGCTAAATAGTACCTTCCTTTTCCAAATAGAGGTATTGCTCAAGGGGAGCAAAGGAATTTGGATGCAGACCCACAGTTACGTGGTGGGAATGGGGAACTATTTCTTATCATCTCTCTGCAATTTCAACTTCAGTGAAACACACAGGATCTTCTATGTAACTCCCGTTGCCTGTGCAGGGAAAGTCTTTGCCACTTTGCCATAGTTGTGTTATTCTGCTAGGAGAGCTGTGAAAATATGGCTGTATTTAAAGGCTTTTTAGACAAACATTTTCTCTGACTCGCCCTGGGTTTGCTTTGAGTTTAATTTAGAAAACTTTCCAGCTCAAAACTAATGAGGGTACAGGTCTCTGTTGCGAGGCACTTCTGTGGCAAAACACGAAGCTACCTCCACATGAGAGCCATAGGGTATGGCATTATGCCTCGTAGACGTCTCTCAAGCCGTGCCAATTTTTGCATGTTGCCTGCATAATACACAGATTGTGCATATAATAACTGGGTTGGCCATTAAAAAGGTTTCCATGTTAGTGAGAGGACATGGTAAGGTCTGCTAGAAGTTTGTGCCAACTAAACAACCCTGCTTTAAATCTTCATTCGCAGTGAGACGGTGTGCTAGGGCTATTCCAAAAATAACCCCTCTGCTCTTACTGCCTACGGGCAGAGAGGCAGTGTTTAAATCTTAACTCAACAAGTCCTTTTCAAAAATCAATCATATCCTAATCCCATTGTGCAGCTTGCTGTGGTTGGGGACACAGTCATTAATACACAGATGTGAAAAAATCCCCTGACATCTGCCCTGGGCTGCACTCAAAAGTTCACGTACAACAGCGGGGCTCAGATAAATGCTCGATTACTGTGAATACCCTGAAAATCTGGCATTTCCAGCAATCAGACGTGCAAGGTAGGTGCTCCGCACAGCCTTTTGCAGACTGCTGTTTTGCAAATCAAGGCTCTACAAGGCCAGAAGCAAGTCAGGAAAACAAGTGAGGCAAGGGGCAGCCTGGATGACTGCTTGTGAAACCCTTCTGTTGCAAACAGGCTCTGTGCCAGCTTTTCCTTTTCTATGATGTTTTCCTTTCAGGTTTGGGTCCACTGTCTACCTCTGCCTCTTTTGAAGATTTTTTTTCCTTTGAACATTGCGTTCTTGCTTCACAGGGAAGCAGAGCCATGGGAGCACCAGCGAAAAAAAAAACGTTTGTAGCTCCAGCATCCAGAGTTCTGGCCTCTCACTTCATTTGCTTCGAACTCACTCATATTCAAACCCCTTACAAGCCCCGTCACTGCTGGCAGCAGTCGGTTTGCCAGTTCCCAGTTTCTTTGAGCGTTAGAGGTATTATTAGGGCATCACCTACTTCTGCAAGAGAAGGAAATTACTTGGAAACTTACGTAGCAATTGCAACCTAATTTCCTTAAAAAGATGGAGAGGCTTTTTTTCTTTTTTTTTTCCTTAAAAAAACTGGATCCCAGCTTGATAATGCCTAAAAAACCTCTGAAACACTTGCTGAGCTGGTTGAAATACATAAGCCTAAATTAGACTCTCTGCAGGCGGTTACAGAAACTCGATTCTGGAATATTGATCAGGTAGGAAGCATGGCTGCTGAAAAAACGCGGCGATGTAGAGCCGTGTTTCACAGTCCAGCCTTGCCCGTCCATGCTTCAGGTAACAGACCAGAGCATTAGTGTTAGAGGGAAGCATATTTTTTTCTTGAACATAATTAATCTTTTTCCTGCAACCCACGTGCCCCACTTGGAGGGCTATGTCATGTCTCAGGTTGCACATCCACACTGGGAAAAGAAAAGGGAAGCAAAAAACCTTTCCTAAGCCAAATCCCCCTCTGGAGTGCATCAGACCATCACGCCGCCTGTCCCCACACCGTGCCACTGGCCAGCCCAGCCAGGTCCACCCGTTGCTGCTGCACCTTTCTGAGCCAGCTCTTGCCCCTTGCAGCACCAAAGGCTGAGCACCTTCCCGGTCTCTGGCAGGGGTGTCTCCACATGGAGGGTAAGAAGCCTTGTCCGGGTCTGTCTCAAAGCCAAGCCTAATTTTGAGTCTTCCCTTTGTTTTCTCCAGGGGAAGGGGAATCTGGTGCTTCCCAGCTATCCCAGTGGAACATCTGCTATTGGTTCCTCTGGAGCAGTGGCTGTGTGCTAAGTTGCTTTTGTTTTCAGGCATCTGACGTTTAAATAAGACTATACCCCTTCAGTAGACTATACACCCCAAGAAGTGTACCTCTTTGGGATTGAGTACCTATTTTGGAGCGCATTTTCTGAAGTTGAAAACTCCACGGAACATGGAAGATATTGCAACCCCTGAGTGGTGGGTGCTAAACAAAGATCTCCCAGCAGAGCCAGCAGCCTCAGAAGAGTTTTCCCGGTCTGCCGTGTCTGTGTACTGATGGCACGAATAGCTGCTGCCAGGAAGAGTCCAGCAAGTCTGTGCTGCTTCTCTGAAATTCACACGTACAAGTGCAAACTCCCTGTGAAACAGGGAATTGCTACTTTTTTCACTTTCAGGCATCTGCCTTTTAGGTATTTAAACTCATCATTTAACTCCTCAAACTCATCTTTCAGGAGCCATTTAATCCCAGAGACAGCTGCGTCACTGCAGCAAAATAATAACTTAAATCAGGTTCTTGTTAGAGGATTCAGCAGGCAAATAAAAGCATGTTCAATTTATCATATTATAATTTATATAAAGGTTTGTAGCAAATTTGCATGGTATTCCCTACACATACCATCTCACCAACACAACACAAGGACTAGATGCAAGCCGGTGATTTCAGTTTGTGGCAGCTATAACGTTATGAAAACTATTTTGCTTACGTGGCAGAAAAAGATTTTTAAAATTATTTGTTTTGATCAGTCAGATACATTTTGTTTTCATCTTTTTGTCTTAAAGTTGGAATTGAATAAATGACAATAAAGACAGAAACGGACAATTGGTTATTGAAAACTTTGCTTGCTGCCCATTTAAAAAATACTAGTGGGCTACTAGTGGGCCAGTTTTCATTCCAGCTGAGGACTGGTAACTGGTTTAATTGCTGAAATGCACTACTATTAAAAAATAAAGAATGGTAGTTCAAAAGAGGAAGACAAACTATTCTATGGAAAATTAAGATATTGGCAAAATAAAACCTCTCCCTGTAGGACCTTTGGGTCTAAGCTAGTCTGCTTTTTCGGCAGACGAATACAGTGCTGGAAAGTTTGTGAACAGCTCTTTTAAAATAGTGAAGGGGATGAGTCTAACGGAGCACATGCCTGTCATGGGTTTTCTGATTAATCCTGGAAGATGGGTGGAAGGTCGAGCAGCTGATTTAGACACAGCCCAGGATCCCTCCGGGGGACGGGAGGCCTTTGTGGAGGCGAGGAGGAGAACGTGCTCCTTCGCGGCCACAGCAGAGAACCACTGCCCCAGCCGCCGAGGCAATTAAAAATTGAATCTCGAGACCGAAGGCTGCACAGGCGAAGCCGTGCACGTAGCAACCTGCCCGAGGCGCCACGGCTGAGGTTGCCGCTACCTTCTCCGTACAGCAGAAATCTCACTGGAAATTTGGTAGCAAAGTACATAGACAATCAAAGTGCTCAAATGCTAATATAATAAACACATCATAACTACAAAGACTCAGGGAAAGTAGCTCTGCTTTAGGTGCATTAAACCAGCGGTCGCCTTCTCAGGCTGCAGTGAGGGAGAGGCCAGTTCTCATCTCAACTCGTTGGTACAAACTTCTGAAGGCATGACAGCGATAGCTGGTTTAAAACAGTGCTGCGTGTCTGCAGGGGTGGTTTAAAATAATTTTCCCTTCTGGTGAATAAATACAAAAATGATCTAATAAGCTACTGTAGTATCTTTAACGATCTGGTTCCTGTCTGTTCTGCCCTTCCAGATGGTCCAGTTTCTTTGTAAAATGCGATATTTTAACCCTCCTGATAGACAGGATCACACAGACAACTGGTCATAGTTTTCATGTTTGCAGCATCATTTCATTACCACAGGCGGAGCAAATAGAATAAACTGAGAGATCATAATGTCTCCATTTCTCTGCTGATGCAAATATTACCCTGTGCTGGATGGGTCATTCAAGAAAGCTTAAAATCAAAGAAAAAAATCTAATCCTCCATGTAGATCACTGTCACCTGAACGACTTTGCTGCACAAAGCGTAATGCTGATGGAAACCCGGAGCAGAATTCAGACCAGCTTTAAGTACATGCGACTCATTCCTTCTGCTCTGCCAAGTCATCAAAAGAGGAACACACAGACACAAAATGATTCATGCAGGAAATCCAGAATACTGCAGAATTCGTCCCTCTGCTGTGACAAGCTCCTTTTAGTTTCATGCATTTTATTTCCAATGCAAATAAGCTTTCAAGGGAAGACACTGCTTCCGAGTTTTATCCAGGTTACTCGGGATGTGGTGCGAGTGATGTGCAGAAGACAAGGCAAGAATTAGCCACTACGGCAGTGTTTCATGAACTCAGGGGTTCTGCATGACAAACCTTCAGGCTGGAGATGTCAGCGCTGCAAGCACTGTTTACACTAAAGTCAAGTTTAAGTGAAGGAAGCATCTCCCGAAGTTCTGCTGGGCTGGAGTCAACACAGGGTGTCTGGATGCGGACCAGGCAGCAGCAGGCTGGGCTGCCTCCATCTGTACTGGGGTTCAGTCTAATCAGAAGGGGAAGTTCGGAGATCAGAATAGCCACAGGGAGCATCCAGACACCCTGTGGATGGAGCAAGGTGAGGGTACATAGCCCTGCTGGGAGGGGTAAGAGTCACATCATACGGCTGAGGAGCTCAGGGGCAAGGGATGGAAGGACCAAAGCCACCTCATCCCCTTTTGAGGTGGCTTTCCCCCTCTACTCTGCACTGGTGAGGCCACAACTGGAATACTGTGTCCAGTTTTGGGCTCCCCCGTTCAAGAGGGACAGGGAACTGCTGGAGCGACTCCAGCGAAGGGCAGCTAGGATAATTGAGGGATTGGAGCATCTCCCTTATGAGGAAAGGCTGAGAGAGCTGGGACTCTTCAGCCGGGAGAAGAGAAGGCTGAGGGGAGACCTTATCATGGCATTCAAGTATCTAAAGGGTGGGTTGAAGGAGGATGGAGCCAGGCTCTTTTCAGTGGTTCCCAGTGACAGGACGAGGGGCAATGGGCACAAGTTAGAACACAGGAAGTTCCGTTCAAATACACGGAAGAACTTCTTTACGGTGAGGGTGACAGCGCACTGGAACAGGCTGCCCAGGGAGGGTGTGGAGTCCCCTTCTCTGGAGATTTTCAAGACCCGCCTGGATGCATTCCTGAGTGATGTGCTCTAGGCAATCCTGCTTTAGCAGGGGAGTTGGACTAGATGATCTCTAGAGGTCCCTTCCAACTCTGAAGATTCTGTGATTCTGTGATTTTCCTCCCCTCCTGTATCAGTAAGGAGAGAAACCACTCCCACTCCTGAAGGACACCAAGGCCAGGTTTCCTTTGTTGCTCTCTGAGCCCACGCCTGGCCACACCTTACTTTAAAAAGTCAGTATCTGGTTGCGAGGCACTGAAAAGCAACACAAGTAATGAAGAAAATGAAACTGTGCCTTAAAACTGACATTTGCCAGCATCTGCGTCTCATCTTGAAATTCAGCACACTGTTAGCGAGAAATGAGTAAGCTGCAAGGCACAGATAGTCTTTCTGGAGGGTAAAGCTGCGTGTGCTGGGTTCAAAGCCAAGGTGACAAGGGAAGCTCTCATCCGTACGGCAAACCCTGGTGCCAGCTCCCGGCTGCTGTCCTTCCCCTTCTTTGCCAGCAGAAAGGGAGATGGACACCAATGCAGGCACCAACGCTTCAGCATTCCAGCAAAGGACAAGGCGACATGAACTTCCATGGCTCTAACGCAAGTTTCATAAAATTCTGCTTGTTTTTGTTTCCGGATATTGTGGCTCTTTGTGATGAAAAAAACCTCACCACCAGCCTCCATTTTTTGTAAGGGTAACTTTACACTCAGTGTTGGGGAACAAGAGCATGAAAACATAACCTGGATGCACCTAAGACAGAAATTAAGTGCAAATTAACAGAAAACAAAATGGATTTTAAGTAACATCTTAATCCACTTCTACTCCATGACTACATCTTTTGAAGGGCTGGTTCAACAGCTCTGCAGATAAAAGGCACAACACTTTTTAGGAACAGTACAAAGGTTTTTAAAAGGCTTTCAGAGCCTTTTAATCCTACTTTTGTGTTCTGACAATCTTCCTCAATTAAATACTTCCTCAAGTATCAAAGATGCCCTTGGCACTGACAGGAGCCCTCTGTGGCACTTCTCCTTCTCAGAACCACCGTGGTCTTGCCCACATCTCTGGGTGGGTTTCTTTACCGAATCCTGCGGGTTTGCTCAGTGGGGACGAGAGGTGTGAGCAAGAGGCTTGGCTTTTGCTTGTTTTAGCTTTTTTTCAGGTGTCAGAACACCCCATGGGTAACTTTTCCTGCAGGTTTCGGCCTCCCCACTCCTTCTCCCCTTTGGTATCTCTTTGGCCGATGCTCACTGGTGTTTCTTACCATTGCTCCTCCTTGTACCTGCACTGTCCACAGTGAATTTGATAAACCAGCTTCTTAATACTGCCAACACAGAAGTGCCTCACAGTTTGTTTTTTTTTTTCTAAAATGCTTTTGTTTCCCTCTTTTACTCCCACAGCAAGTTATGCTGACTGAAGTCTGTTGCACGGTAGGGCAAAAAATGGTAGGAAAGGTCTGTGACCCCAGGAGATACCGGGGGGAGACAACAGTAACTCTTCTATACAATTTCTTTCTGCTTCAGGCAGTGCACAGCGACTGGGCAAATGGGCAGCTGAAGATAAGTTAGAGGAGAAAAGGAAGCCAGATTACAAAAATAAAGGCAGTTTCTCCTTGGAGATGATCTCATATCTGAAGAACTGAATTCTCACTTCCTTATCCTTTGTCTTCTGCTTGTTGTTACCAATGTTGTCACACAGAAGTCAGGAAGGAAACAGAACAAAACAATTTTAGGGAGAGAGAACGTTATTTGCAAATATCTGAGAGTGCTTGTAGGAATCACCATTCTCCTTCAGTGTTAAGAGGTTTTTAACAGTATCTTCTCAGCATAACCTAAAAATTAAGTATCTGAGGAAGGTTGGGTTCCTTCTGGTTGGTTAAAAGTAGCAATAGAGACTCATCTCAGGGCAGCCATTTAACTAGGACCGGCTTCACGCAACAGAGATGCATTTCAGCTTCTGTCAAAACCAGACCTAATGCCACAGACTTGGGACCGGTTGCTCAAGACTCGGTCCCTGCAGCTTGCTTTGACCATGGTGGTACCTGCATGGCTGCACCCCACCGCTGGCTCCCCAGGCCCCTCGGCGGGTGCGAGCAGAGATAGAAACGGGCTGTGCAAGGGGAGGGCTGAACTTCAGCAGCTGTGAAAAACCCAAATGCACCAGCTGCTGTCAAAACAGCTGGAGAAAGATCTCCTCCTCCTCCAAAGACAGAAACCCTTGTAGCAAAAAAAAATATCTCACAGCTGTGGAGAAGCCCCAGGTACACAACTATCCACAGTTCTTTGCGCATCACATCTGCCTGGCAAGGAAATGGTGCTCCATCAGAGTTGTCTGCAGTCCTCTCCCTGCAGAGAACTGGGGGAACCCACAGGAGCATCCCCCCAGGAGCGCGGCGGTACCCGGCTGCCTTCAGGGACCAGCACCCGCGAGGGCTGCTGCGGCCGGGAGCGCTGCCGCAGGGCTCCCCGCCTGCCCCAGAAACAACCACTGTTCCTCTTAACAATACAAACCCCAAATTCCTGGTATGTCTGCATATCCCTGCAAGGGATTTATGGGCAGTTTTAGCCTTCAGAGTTTGGAAGATGAATAAAAATAAAAAATATTTCCTAGGAATTAGAGTCTAGATAACTCAGACACGGGCTCACTGGGCTGTTTGCTCTCATTGACAAAAGAAACTGAAATACCTTCAAACTGAAAACTAAAGAATCTGACCGTGCCAAGCAGGTTATAGTGTGACCATAAACAGAGAGCAGTGCCTTGGTTTACAGGACAGGTTTTCTTTGCTTTTCAGTGGACCCATGTCATTCCACAGCTGCCAAAGACTCTGCCCCACGGCACCCTGTGATGCAGATGAGAAACATGGCCTTGCAGCTCCTCTAATTTTTAGGCAGCTGTATTAGCCATGCTGGAAGATTGAAATGGCAAGCCATGAGTGAAATTAGTGTACCGTGGTAGAGGAAAAGCATTCAGGCTAACTGCAAGTGCCGTGCATAAGTAAGACACCATTCTACCTCTCCTGCTTAACGATTCTTTTTCTTTATACTCCATTTACGCTATATTAACTATTTACAAGAGATCACTTTAAATCCCCTTTGCAGTCAGCATGCGTACATCTCATCTGAAGACTCATGGCTATTTTTTGAGGCTCCGTAGCCATGAAAACACACTGTGGGTAATTGTTACTGTGAGGGTTTCGACTGAACAGGTAAAAAGTGTTTGTTTTAAGCGGCTTTACAAAAAAAGCCATTTTTCCATCTAGCCTCTCTTATTTACGTGCAATCCGAATTAATTTAGGTAAGAATGCTAACATGTGCTTGAGAAATAGATGTTCAACTGGGGAGAACCAACTGAATTTCACGTTTTGGAACCGGAAAATGACTTTTTGCCCATATAAAGAGACAACGCGTGCGCTGTGCCCGCGAGGAGCAGCGTGCAGTGTGGTACTGCACCCTGTTGGTCTGCCGCGTTATCGAAGCCCAGCTCCCTTCTCAGCACAATGCAAGGCAATTTCTTTTATATTAAACCTTTCAGCTGAGCTGTCTCCAAATGCAGCGTGGAGACACGTGGGAAAGAAAGAGGAAGAAACTCACATCCTTGCAGGGAGAGTGTGACCTGCAAAGGTGAGAAGAAAAAGTTGGATTAGAAAAGCAGCCGAGGTAGATTGAAGTGCCCTCGCTCGCTAGTTGGCAGGTGGAAGCAACAGAAAAAATAATGAGCAAGCAAGAAAAAGGGAAGAAGGTTTTCCTGCCACTTGTACGGAAGCAAGAAAAGGGTGACTCAAAAGCCTGACTCACATGGTTCGAACATCTGCAAAAGAGCGAGTTCAGGAGAACCTAAAACGACATTTAGGGAACTTGGTGCCAAAACTCAAATTCCAGAAAAGGTGGTGAAAAAGGTGTCTGATGACGAAGGTGCCCGAGTCAGTCTTATTGCCTGAGTACATGGCCACTGAACTCATTTTAACTCAGAAAGATGACATCAGGGCAGCCTCCCCGCAAAAGTGGGAAGGACAGGCTTCCTGGAAGGGGGCCAAGGCAGGGGATGGAAGCGCCGAGGGGCTGGCGGGGCTGTAGAAGAAGGCACGTATACAGGGCCAGAGTGCCATCGTGAAGTGGGTAGCAGGATCAGAGAGAACATGCATCTTACAAAAGAAACCGGGCAGGGAGGTTCAGGGGCAGCTCCTTAGTTAGGACAGTTCTCTGCAGAGGAGCCTTGCCAGCGCTCCCCACTGATCCCGTGGTCATACGCTCTTCTGCCATTAACACTGCTTTATCGCTGAGTCAGGAAACAATGCACACTCATCGGGCAGTCTGCAAAAATAAACCCATCCTGTCGAAGCCACTGATTCAGGGGTTGCACAAGACTGTAACTTCATCTACGTGTTGGCCAATGACTCTTTCCCAATCCAGTCCTACTGGTTATCCGCGCTGTGCCACCGCCTGCCTGGTGGGGACCTCGCAGTCATTATGAGAACAGACAGTGGTTGTTAGGTCCTCGCTTGCTCCCACGCTGCCGCCCACCCTCTCCCCCCTACAGACAACTCCCGGAGATCCTGGTCCTGCCCGGCCCTTGCTTTAATCAGTCTTGGCCTGATTGATTTACCCTAAGACCAAATAGGGTAGAAATAAATGCCAAAGATAAGCAGCTGGCTCTAGTCACTTCTGGACCAGCACCTTAAGGGAATGGCTTCAAAGATGTTTGTTTGGTGAAAGCACAGTCTTTAGTAGTTGTTGACAGTGGTATTTTAAATCTGCTGCATTGTAACAATATGAGAAAGGACTTGGAGATACGATTGCTATTTTGTTCACAAGTTTCGGTGACTCTTTGTCTCATGACTTACTTGGAATTTAAGATAGGATGCAGCACAAGCTGTACATGCCTGAGCATCCAAGTGCTCGCTTCTCACATAAGCGCATGATTTGCAATGATCTGCTGTGGCTTAGTCCATGCATGAGATTAAATCAAAGATGAACTGCTATGGAAAAAGGAGGAATGAGGTGGGATGGGATGAGGTAGGATGGGATAAGGGAGTATCCACCACTCAAAAGGCATTGCCATTGATGCCTAAGCAGGGTTTTCAGGTGTCACATGCCAGTTTTACCCACAGCTAACATTGTAAACCATTTAGGTTACACATTTGGGGGTCATGGAAGTTGTTAATTGATGGAGTCAGGAGACCCTTTTAGTTTCTGTATTAATAACACAGTCCTTTTCCTGAGATTTGCTTTGCTTACAGCTCCAAACCCCTTTTTAACGTACATACACACCAACAGCTTCCATGGTTTTCTCTCACAATCACGCCTCTCCTCTGGCTGTGGCCTTTCCTCCATTCCTCCACCAGGTCACGCTTGTCCCTGCATCTCTCACTGGTGCCTGGGGACACCCCGCTGGGGCTCAGGTTTGCTTTGGGCGTCGCATTTCGAGTAGGGCTTCTACCAGTACAACTCCTCTCCTGTAGCAGACCCAGCTGCTTCTCTCCGCACCTCGGGGTGCAAAGCAGCCCTCAGACTAAGCGGCTTTACAGAGTTTAAGCCAGACTGGAGGAGTGCTTCACATCAGCGGTTGTGACCTGCTGTCCTCCAAAGGCTGACAGAGGACAGCGTGCGCCCCTATGGGCAGGAGCCATGCCTCAAAGGCTGTACGTTTTATTACTAATTTCTGTGAGAAACCTCAGCATTTTCTGGCTCCCGTTTTCTCTGGTGCTTGATGTAGCAGGAGACAGCTTTATCCCAGCAGCTGTTTGTCACACAGTGAAAGAGAGAGCTGCCACCGCCTCTGACGACGGAAGGCGAGGGGGTGAGAGCCAAATACCCACCCCAAGCCCTGGCTCCAGGCGCCCGGTGACGGCAGCTCACTTGGGAACCTTGCAGGCGATATACACAAAGAAAGCCAGCATAGCAATAAGGCCACAGATGTCGGTGCAGCCTTCGGTATCAACCCACCTATGTCTGTGGAGGGGAGGGGGGGAAGCAAAATCAGTGTGAGGTAGAGCAACCCATGGCGAGTTTAGCTTGTGCGGTGGGGCCGGGAGGGCACCACGGCCACCCAGGGAAGCAGGAAGGCAAAGGTCAAGAAATAAAGCACCCCAACAGCCCCCCTGCCAAAGCAGGGCTGGCTGAGAGCCGCTGGACGCCGCAGGGCCGGGCAGGCAGGCGTAGGAGGAGAGCGGGTAGCCAGGTGGCCACATGGCGCCGGTGCCTCTAGGCAGCCCCGTGGGCTGCTGAGCTCTCACACCATCCCGACACAAACCTACACCTTCTCCTCTCCCTGAGGACATGGTCTGCCGGATCACTAGATTTGCAGTGACAGAAAACCAGAGTCTTCTTCCCAGTCGATACCCCAGGGGCCAGGACAGGACCCTCCTCCTTCTGCCTGCACCCAGCAGGCACCAGCTGGCCTCCCGGTTGGGTGCAGAAAGCAAAATCAACCATCGCTGCCCAGCCCAGAGCAACCAGCACCATTTCCAAGAGCTTTGCTTTCGCAGCCCTCGCCTTCGCGTCTCTCCGCTGCATGGCCACAGGAGCAAGCCATTTGCCCGTGCTGTGGAAGTTACGCTCACCCAGAAAGTCTCTTGAGAAGTCCCTCCTGACAGCAGAGAGCAAGACAGGTCTCCCCACCCTCTATAATTAAGAGCCGGATAGGACTTTACATCTTCCAGCACTATGAGCCAGCTGAAGGCAGAGCATTGCCACCCTGATGGGGTCATATGTAGGAGATGGGACTTTCCTCAGGGAAATCCAGCTAACCCTGGGGAGCTTTGGCTTTCAAAGTGTCTCTGCTCCGTGGGATAACTTTACAACCAACACTGACTAATGCCATGCATTAGGCCCCTTTCTTGTGTGTTATCTATTTCTGTACCCTTGCCAAACATCACATTCATTGGGTTCAAACTAAGGGTAACAGCAGGTATCCAAAGTGCGTAACATAAGAAAGAGAGCTTCTGGGAAACTCCCCAGCTCCAGTTGGCTTCTGCTTTAGCAGGTGCTAAACGTCAGCAGTATTGCCCGTTGCCTGGGGGCTGGATTACAGGCAGTGCCAAACAGCAGTTGTGGGGATTTGAGGAGCGGTTTAACGTGCAGGGAGCTGGCAAGACCTTCAACACAGGAACACCAGAGTGGAAATGGTGATCTGGCACCGTAGCTCTTGCCTACTCCTTTTGAAAAAGAGAAATTTTGATTTTCATTTGACTAGTCACGTGTGGCAGGCAAATGTGATGTACGACCTGCAGGACAGTGGTCATGAACATTGCCTTATTTCAAACCACTGAGAACAGGCTTACTCCTATCTGTTTTCAGTGTTTTTCATTTATTCATCTTGCTTAGATATGTAATATTGCCTTTTCTTCCTGTGTGAGCTCATCTCTGTCTTTCTGGTCCCCTGGTGACATGCATGAATATCAATCACTTATCCAACTGTTCAAACTAACGAGGATGAAGATTTAACTCTATTAAGCTGGTTCATTATTTTATGATGTCCCTCACCCCCCACCCTCGGCGCTGAATATCAAGGGAAAGTTTCGATCACTCCATCTTGCTTCAGACCACCCCAGAGATGTTATTAGCGCGTGATGAACACAACCTCTCTTACTTTACCATTTCACGATCACGCTTAACGCCGCGGCAGTGCAGCCAGCCAGCGGGTGAGCTCCTGTGATTAGCTTGCAGATCTGCAAGGAAATCTGGACGGTCCCTGGTGTTTTGAAGAATTCAGAGTTTGTTTCCCCACATTAAATTCACCTCTCGCTGCCCGGGTGGTGCCCGCAGACTCGACGAGCCGTATGGCTGGCAGACCTTGCTGGGGACCGCGCTCCTCAGGGGTGCAGTTTTGCTCAGGCCTTGTCACTTGATGGCCGAGAGAGGCACGCTCTCCCCTCCGGGAGCGCTGGCCCAAATCTCCATGACAACAGATTTGGGGTGGAGACCCGGCATACCGTATGCCAGAAGGTCACAACGGCAGAAAAAATATGTATTGGGGGGGGAGGGAAGAGCAGCTGATGAAGAGGTCAAGGGGCAGCCTGCAGCACCTTCAATCATACTGAAGTGTGAGTTCACCGGCTCCACGTGCTGGGGCTTTTAAAACAATTTTGTGAGAAGCCATTGCCATAGAGAATGAATCTAGTCAGATCCCGTGTAATTCTATCTGCTATTACTTTTTTTTATTACTGTAATGAAGAATACAGAGAGCAAAACCACATTTCTTGCCCCACGGACCTCGCGATCTAAATTCAGGGTGAGAGATGAGGAAAAGCCTGGTAGACAGACAAAAGGCGATGGTACTGAGGATCCGTTTTCCGATGTAATTCATTTTTAGCTTGGTTTTCTAAGGAATTGGAGCTGCGCAATTGCAGCGTCTGCCTGTCCTCCTGTCTGCTCCCCCCCTCCTCCGCAAGGGCTCCTGAAGCTGTCAGGCTATTTTTACCAAATCTGCCCAAGAAGTAGAAGTCTCGCGGATATTTAACTCCTAGAAGAATCAGAAAATGCCGGTGACTGTGTAGAGCAGAGAGGGAGTGCCCCGACGGAGGAGAGGAAAGGGTGGCTCAGCCCCCCTCCGCCGACGAGGCATCGCTGGGCTGCGTGAACGGCATGTGCTCGCTGGCAGCCGGGCGACACGCACAGAGCTGGGAACCCGCCGGAGCATATGCTGCCTCGTGAGCTGCCAAAAATATAGAGGCATGAGAGGAAGATGAAGCACCGCGGTGAGGAATTAGTGAAAACATGATGTACAGATGAAGGAACCGGGGGACAGAGTAAGGCAGACGGAGGAGGTCTGGCCAGTGTTACAGGAGAGGGGGTGCAGGGACGAGGAAGCGACTGGGATGATCGTGTGTGGGAGGATGTGGGGGGACATGAGGATGTGGGGGGACATGTGAAATGAAGCAGATTCAGTCCATAGAACTATTTGGGAATAGCTTTTGTGTGTGTGACATCCCTGAAAGTGTTCAAGGCCAGGCTGGATGGGGCTTTGAGCAGCTTGGTCTAGTGGGACGTGTCCCTGCCCATGGCAGGGGGGCTGGAATGAGGTCGTCTTTAAGGTCCCTTCCAACCCAAACCATTCTATGATTCTATGACATAACTGCACACCTGGGAAAGTTGCTGGGAAACGCAGCAACCCCTGTCCTTGATTTAGGCAGAGGAGAGGCACACCGGAGTCAACAGCAAATCATCATCTGCCCCACTGGTAAGGAACAGCTTCAAGGAAAGGTGAGCCTGGTGTTCACCCAGCCTCTCAGTCTCCCTCCTTGCGTCAATGATAAAACTGCTGAGTAGCGTAAGTGCAGTGGAAGCATTCTGGAAGGCGCAGCAAGCCCCACCTGCAGAGCCGCAGCACCCGAGGGTGTGCCTCCTGCCCTCCTCCTGCTCCGCCTGCGCTCGCGCAGCTCACTGGGTTGCTCCACGCAGGCTGCGATCTGCCTGCAAACGCTCCCGGGCGTCTGCTTCTGCCAAAGGTAAGGGCAGTTTTCCCACAGGTATGTCAGCCACATACAGCCGTTATGAAAAGATAAATAAACCACAAATATTTGATATTGTCTTCTGCGCACCTTCGCTCTCACCCGTTCTACAGGAAAGCACCAAGTCTGATGTGCGCTGCTGTAAGCAGCCTTGGTCCCTGCTCATCCTGCCGTTCCCCGTGAGTTCCTCATTAGGCCACACTTGTCTCTAATGAGTGCTAAATCTTTTTCCTTCGCACACCTTCTGACAGTAGCCCGTTAACAGGACACATGAACCGAGCAAGCCATAAGAAAGGCAAAGAAGAGAAGCGTACCTTTGGTTAGCTTGTTCTGTGCAGCAGTGATAATATATACCGAGTAAGTCCAGGTTCCGATCACGGTTATTCTTGAGCAATTTCATCAGAGTCAGTTGTATTTCACAGGAGTAATTGGTAGTGGGATTAAAAAATTGAGAACGACAGATAAAAATTACTTAGCATATTGCATGGGGTAGTGGTTCACACAGAACGCCTTATTCAAAACTATTACTTTACTCCACCATGCAAGAAAAATAGCTCTGCCTAAGGTTGGGTTTTACATTTCTGGGGTTTACATTCATTTTTGTACGCAAAATATTTGTTGAGCGTAAATGACTATGCCCCAGCGAGTGCTCTGCACTGCTAAATCATTTATTATCCCCAAATAATTTAATCTGATTGTATGGAAACCATGCTGAACTCCAGAAACCTGGATGCCGTGGGGGCAAGCTGCCAGCCAGGGTAAACCAAAGACATTCTGTCCTTGGGGTGGGAAAGGTACATGGTTGGCACGAGCTTTAAAAAAAAAAAGGGGAAAAAAAAAAAAAAATCAGCATCAGGAAGTATCTTGGCCAAGAGGAACTTGGCAGAGCAGTATTTTAGCTCTGCTGAGGGACTGTGTATGCCCATTGAAACGGTAACATCTGTGGAGGAAGGGCAGAGCGCGCGGATACAATGCAGTTTTATGGCAGCGCTGCTTAGTCAGGGAAAGGGACTCCAAAGGGAGCCGATGCGGCCAGCTGGCTGGCTGATGAATGGAGCAACCGTTGTGGAAGAGATCAAAAAGCTAACGAGTGCTCCATCATCCCCCATAAAGGCTGCAGTATCAATTTCTGAGGAACAGCGAAGCTCGCAGCTGAAGTATATAGGTGTGATTTCGGGAAATACTCAGCGCTTTTTGGGTTCTTAATCACGAAAAATTAATTTGGCCTCACGAGCAAGGCAATGCAATGACAAAATTCCAAGGAATCCAAAATTCAGCATGAATGAATGCAATACAGACAGAATACTGGGCCTTTGTTCACAAAACGAGGGCAGAAACGCAATATATTTTGTATCGGTATGATGGATTCCCACTGGACTCCGCTGTGCCCCTGACAGAGTCGCTCGCTGCGCAGAGCACAACAAAGGCTATTTTTTGCTCTGAAATGTGTTGTGGTGTGCAGCAAAAATAGCTCTTGAAGACATTTATTTATTTTTACTCAGGTTATTGCATTTTTTTATTTCGCTTTTACGGAACTTCAGGACATTTATTAATTTTTCCTTCATTTACCACAGTTACTGAACCACAGTAACTATAGAGACATTGTCAGCTGATCAATTCCAAACAGTAAATTGAAGCAATTTCTAACCCTACACCTCTCCTTGAACTTCCCTGCGTAATTTCCTTTGTTTCACACTTACCTGCTTAAAAGCCCCAAATGTTCTTCCTTTCCCTCTTCCCCCTCTTTGAGAGAGCCATACGAACAGCAGGGAAACGACCTCAGCAAAGCCATAGAATCGCTTGCAGAGCCGCTACATCAAATGCCTTCCAAAATACAGGGAAATACATTTTTTCCTTATGTTTTCTAATATCATCATGGGTGTTACAGCGCTACTACAACAATGGGCAAGGCAGTTCCAGGCACCATTGCAATTTTCAGCTGGCAATGGGCCTTCTGGTGTGTATTACCTTTTAAGATGCTTTTCTGGCACCTAACAGCTGCCTTCAGGAAGATTTATATGCTATTTTAGTTTGTTTAATTTCTCTTCACAGTTAATGTGTCTTTGTTATTGCCGTGCGGAGTTCATTAACTGCACCAGAAGATGGCAGCAATGGAAACCACTTTCGTGCCCTTCATTCATAAATTACGTTTCATGCTGAGCAGCAATCAGTGATATGATGATACCAGTCAACGTTTAAAAATCGTTTCAAAAAAATCAAGAAAATCGTTTTAAAAGCAGCAGACCTCACAGCTGTAGACACTGAAAGACTTGAAACATGGAAGGAACTACGTGCTCCCTTCCCAGGACTTGAAGGTCATTTTCCTGACACCTCAGTTACAAAGATCAGGGATAGAGATGTCAATAAATAAAACCCTCGAAAAGCATGACTTTGCCAGGCTACCATGACCGAAAGAGTCTAAGGCAGCCTTAATTCATTTGACCTTCATGGCATGCCACAAAAAGCATGTGACTCTGGAACGGAGGAGAACTGGGGAGATTCTGCAGAGAAATCATAAAGATCAGAAATAGGTTTTGGGGCTGCTGGGTCTCGACTCGTGTCACTGATTCGGTGTGAAGAGGCACCGGGAGTAAGCTGTTTATTTAACTGTTTCTATAAAACATGCGAAGGAACACGTAGAGCCAGGCAGAGCGTTTCCTTAAGAGGAATGAGTATTTACACAGGCAAATTAACATACATATTTCCCACAGGACACAAGCATTATTACACCTGTTATGAGCTTTGTCAGCAGCCGCGGAGGAAAAAAAAGAATCTTATTTACCCTTCTAAACACGGACCAGTCTTCAGGGCAATACAGCTGCTAAACTTATTGACACGGGCGCCTGTGTTACAGCCAGGATTTATCATCCGTGATAAATGCAAAACCGTCTCAGTCTCCGTTGCAAGCTTTTGCTCTCGGAATATTACATATTTTATTTATTTATTGCCCAGAATAAAGAGCATGTGGGGGAAACGAGCTTCCCTGCTGGGGGCGGTGTTTGTGAGGGCCATGGCAGAGCCCTGATGCTGCTCCGGGCTGTGGTACCTGCGGGGCAGCGGTGGCAGCACCAGTGCCAGCATCGGGACTGGGATGCTCCGGCTGGCACAGATGCTCCAATACATCCACAGCTTTCAGCCCAGCTGGGGCAACCCCGGGCACGTGTCCCCGGGAAAGTTTAGGAGGCAAAGGCTGCTGTTTGTGTGCTCTCCTGAAAGGGAATTTGGGCAGTGAGAAGTTGACTTGCCTTCTTGGTGAACAAAGAGGAACTCCTGTCCTGAAGAAACATCTGCTTTCATCATCGATGTATCCTCACAGAAAAGACTGTAACACATAAAGCTTTGGCTAATTGCTTGTTTTAATGAGATAACCAAGTAAATCATGTTTATGGAAGTAAATCTGTCCTGCATCGCAGTCTTTTCATTAGTGAGAAATTAGTCATGACTACTGGAAACAAATGATGTTATGAGGTTTTATGGGGCTTTCTTGAGTTAGAAAGGCTAATATTGCCAGAAGGAATACAGGGGTTTTGTAGCTACAAGCCATTTCCATCATGGTAGAGACTTCCGAGTATTTTTCCTTCTGGAAATTGAAGATCCGCAACCCACAAGGTGTAATGAGCTCTATTGCAAGAAAATCTCACCAAGACTGCTCAGAGACGTCCCCTGTGCAAACCAGGTCAGTGATTATTTTGATGTAAAGCAACTTGATCTAAAAGAAGTGCAGATCAAAAGCAGCCTCCTTTAGTTACATAAAAACCTGTAATTATGAGGTTAGTTAATTTGCAGAACAAAAGATCGCAGCCTCTGGGTTTGTTCATAGTTTAATGTATTCTGTATCTGAGAGCACATGAGGAAAATGGACTTTTGCACCTCTAATTGTTCTTGTGGTTAGCCTCTATGAGAAGTGCCTTCTCTTAAACACCTCAAATGTAATTATGCCCTATTACTACCTGTGTCAAAAATTTTATTACGAGCTACAGTGAGTATTCATCCTACCCGGGTCTATAATAGCCTAATGCGTAAATGTGTCTCTCTTCCTTATTTCTAGCTCCTCAAGTGCACCAAAAGGCAGGCAGATTTACATTTTCAGCGTGCTGTTCTACTGCTCCTAAGATGTTTTCAAATCAAAAACGGAAGGGATGGTACATGCAGCACTAGTGGTATGTTGTTAGTCTTATAGGGTATGCCTCACTCCTCCATCCCTATTTATATAACATATAAACAGAAAGGAGAGATTTAAAGAGATTCTAATAACCCTAGGTGCAATTATGAGTAATAAGTATATGAGTATAAGCGCTGGTAAAAGGGGCACACAGCGCTGTGCTGGGGGTCCTGGGCAGACAGCCCCGCACAGAACTGCGGGGGTCCTGGGCAGCAGCACCCAAGAGGAGCCTGCCCTGGGTTTTCTTGAGCTCCGTAGGCTTTGCCCTGCAGGAGGAGGAAAGGGCCCTTGAGGGCTTGTAGGCTCTGTCCCTCGCCCTGCTGCAGGCTGGGTGCCGGCTGCCTGTTCGTCGCAGCGCAGAGTTTTACTGTGAGCCTCTTTTAAAAGCGAGATGCCCTCCGAAACGCCTGAATTGAGTCGCAGATGTGTTATACAGCTTGGAACAGCGATTAGCTCTTGCCAATGTCACCAGACAAAAGGGAACGTTTTCCAGATTTAGTAGTGGAATTTAAAAACACAAAAAACCCCACCCGCCACCAAAACCCACACAAATGGAAAAAAACCTAAAAGAATTACCTTGCCCTTCCTTATCACCTGACCAAACCAGAGCTCTCATAACCACAGCAGTCCTATCTTACACAAAACAATACTGCATTGTATTGTACTATATCTTGCTATAGCTTATCTTCTGCATTATTACCTTCCTTACACTGGTTTCCATCCTGAGCCCACTGCCTCTGTCCTAGAAACAGCAGGGAGACTAGTGGGGTGGAGCTGCCAGATGTCCGGAGACCCCCTCACCGGGCCTGATCCTGATCCCCACTCACACACGAGCTGATGTCTCAGCCTGACCTTGGCCCGTCCCCATCCCCATGGAGATGATTCCTGGTGGCTTGGGCTGACCACGGCTGCCCTTGCAGTAGGCAGTAAACGACTGAACAGGGCTTTGGTGCCAGCTGCCTGGAGATGAGGATTTGGCTTTTAATGACGTTATTGGCAGGTGTGGTGAGGCGCTGGCATCCGCCGGACTGGTTTGGGATGCTGAGCTCAAGGCAGAGGAATGCTGCCTGCGCTACGCGTGGTGATTATCGCCTCCAACCAGCCGGCTCACGAGGCACCGCATCTGCAGATATTTCCACTGCGTCTCTGCTACGATATTTGCGACAGCTCCCATTAGATGTGCATTTACGGGGCGCTGTGAACCCCCTCAGGGACGCGGGGGCAATCCCCCTGCGCTGTGCCTGCAGGGACAAACGTCAGATGCAGTGGAGGACGAATGTGCAGACACACCGCCTGATTGAGAGATGCCACGTCCAATGTTACCGTGTGCATGGTGAGGGTCAGGCAGGCAATATTGTCATTTTTTTTCCTTTCTTATATGAGAAAGCGAGCTGCTGGAGGCAAGAGATCTCCCGTGTGGAGTCTTACACATCCAAACACTCAATATGAAACTGATGCAGGGCCCCATATTTTACTCTCTTCCTCTTCTTCTGTTTGTTCTTTTTTTTTTTTAACCATAGTTTCTTCTTCCTTTTTCTTTCTTAAGGTCCTTTTGCCAGGAATACTCAGATATCAGGAAGACAGCGTGTTTTTACCCACAGACCTCACCCCAAATGCGATTCTGTATTTCCGATGGCACGCACATGTATATTTTCCAACAGCTTCTTTTGGGGATGGGTATTTACACAACACTTCTGAGGATAAAATTCTGCTTTTCCTAAACAACCTGCAAAAATTGCCTGCATACCGTAGCAAACCATCAAAGGATTGGGACACCAGGTGCCCAATAAGACTAAGAGTCTGTCCTGCCACGTCCTTGGGGCTGAAACATGCTTGAGAGCGGAGGAGAGCCGTGCGGCAGCCAGGCAGGTCCGTGCCACGGAGCCTCCGAGCGCAGACTCAGACCCAGGGGACAGAGCTGGGACGGGCAGCGTAGGCTATTGACGTGGCAAAGGTACTGTGGCTTGTCACGTGTCACTGAGCAGCTGGTTGTGAAAGACACTGTTTAAACAAACTGTTGTGTACATTTCCATGCCAGAACCTGTTTGCCCGGATTCTTATTTTCAAAGCGCAGCTCTTAAGCGTATTTGAATGAGTCATTATTTTTGGCCAGCATTGACAGAAACCGGAAAATCTGAACATTGCCCTGTACATCCCTTGCACCCCACAGATTGCACTGGAGTTTTCTGTAGGGGTTGCATCCTATTTCTGCTCTGTTCACACCCTCTTTTCTCTATTTTCATTCAAGAGCATTCTAGTTCTGCCAGGAAGGGCTCTCTGATCCCTGATGGACACGTACGTTTCTCCCCTCAGTGCAGGAGCGCCTCTGTACAGCTGCTTATCGAGCCAAAGGTGGCAACTTAGCACTAGCAATTTGATTCTGTTAATTTTATTCATCGGTGCCTGAAATGGTAAAGCAGCTTTTGCATGCAGGAGTGAGTCCTCACCTTTGGGAGCTCAAGCCAGGGCCCACAAAAACCTTCATACCAATGTCTGCTTGTTTATGTTTGCCTGTAACAGGGTAACTGTACAGCATTGCATTCAATCATTTCCAAAATATTAGAGGAATGTTACAGACAGCCCTGGGCAGAAACTGCCTGATTTTGAGGACAATCGATCAGAGAGCGGAGGTCAGACCTCCTAGTTAGCGTGTCCAGCACTTCCAACAGCAGTTGGAACTGCTCACCGCCCAGAAAATAAGTTGATAAAATCTTCCAGCATTGCGAAGATCTCGGCTCTTCTCAGCGTAAGTCCAAAGTGTTTGATTAAGTCCGTGAAAGAGAAGGGGAGAGGGATGGGAGAGAGGGGAATCACGGCGGCCGTGGGGAGGGAAAAGGAAATGGGGGACACTGAACCCCTTGAGGGATAAGGAGTTTACCCAGACACAGATGATGCAGGAGCCACGGAGCGAAGGAGGACTTGGAGACGGTGAATAGAGAGAGATGGGAAAGGGAGAGCGCAGTCATCCTGTGGGGAAGAGGAAGGCAGGAATGCAGAAGTATCCGGGATGTGCCAGGACTTTGACCACAAGGTGTACAGCCTATTTCCTTGCTGTGACTTAGGTAGAATAAAAGCCATGTAGCTATCGGCTCTCGTGATACCACAGAAAAAGACCAACTCTCCCTTCTTTGGAAATGACCTCTCCCACTCCTCTTGCTTGACCAGCTCTCCATAAGCCAGTAGCTGAAACAATCTTTCCCCTCCAGCAATTAACCACTCTTGATACTTCCTATTTTCAGTGTAGAGAGAAGTATGAAGTCTGCGTATTATTGAGACTGCGGAGCCTGGGCTTTGGCAGGTCTCAGCAGCTCCAGCACGACTTGCAGCGAGAAATCACCTTTCAAATAAGCAGCAATCAAGCACCAATCAAATAATCATCTTTCAAATAAGCATCAGTTTCCACTGACGACATGGAAATAGGGCTGCAATTACATGATAGCTGATAACAGCTTTATTGTTACATTTCCCTCCATTTCAAGAATAAATTTATGATTTAAAAATGACCCCTTTTGACATTCACTATTTGGGCAGCCTGGCAAATGTGTTAGCAACAAGTGGGTGACTATTCAACACAAAATGCGGACTTCCGACAGGAATTTCTTGTTCTTGGGAGCAAGCAGCCTAATGCTGCCACTAATGACCAGGACACCAGAACCAAGGGGGTATTAATGAAATTTAAAATAGCCATGTAAAGTGGGAGGTGATGTCTTTCTAAAGGAGGTTTTAAATATTGCCTGGGAAGAACTGACCATGAGGTCTAAGCTGACAGAAACAAAGTACAATTTAATAATCCACAGTGAAAGATCATTAACTTCAGGACAAACATGAATTTCAGGTCTAAACGAGGGAGTTAATGAACTGTAAATCACTGGGAGGAAGGAAATACAGTGCAGAATTCAGTACGCATAATGGCAAACTATTTCAGACAGGGTATTTCCACTTGACAGAGAAGCAGGAAAGCCATCGATGACAGTGATGAGACTTCATCTGGAATACTGGTCATCTGTGTTCAAGAAGGATAAATTCCCATGGGAAGCAGTGCAGAGAAAGACTTCAAGATTGGTCAGGAGATAAAACCCAAGAGCATTAAAGCCTGGATTTATGCTTCCCAACTTCAGGTACTTCACAAAGACATATAAATTAAGTGCACAGTCACCAGGGACTCCTGTAGTCAATGGAAAAAGATGGGAATCTCCAGTCATTCAGCCTACCTAAGTTCTGACTTGGCTCCTAAATTAGGTGTTTTATTTAAATACTTTAAGCCACATAGGAAGAATATTGCCCTAGGGAATTTGCATGGCGTCCTCAAAAACAAAGGCTGAGAAAGGCACCAGCTGCTCCCAGAAGTATAAACACCACAGAAGAGGTGAAGGTCAGGTTTATCAGCAGGACAAACTGATAAATGCTGGGCACGAATAAACTTTTCTGATAAACAGAAGGCCGGTCTTTGGAAATGGCCTTCCGTATGTAGATGGGGGAATAAGAAACTTGACTAGAATCAAACTGCATCTGAATGAGTTAATTTAAGAGGTTATGAGATGAGCATACCTGGGTGAGCAAACATTTGGACTGGCAGATACAGAAAGGTCCCTTCTGCTCTGTTGTGCTGTGCCGGTTTATTTGGATTTTCGTTAGTGAATACAAACAAGGCTAATCCAAAGGGACATCTTGCAAAATGATGTGTGTTTTGGCAAAGAATTATCAGAAGGTGCTGCTGCCTTGTTGCTGTTGTCCATCTGCATCAAGGGGAAGGACAGCAAAATCTATTTCCTGGGAGCAGAATTGCTCAAGAGGAGAACAACCAGGAACGGCTACAGCGCTGAGCGCCCGAGCTGCCGCTGCGTTACTGTACACCCCGGCAAACCGAGGGACACGCTGTGCATCACAAGGTGCTATTCAGAAGCACCAGAAACACTGTGAAGAGCGCCTCCAGTTGCCGCTGGCACACGTGGCGTGTGCCGCTGTGTGTATAAGTGATGGCAAGTTAGGCCAAGTTAGTGTCCTCCCGCTTCACGACTGGGGCAGTAACGGGAAAACATTGCCCGTGGGCCAGCACCCAGTACAAGCCTGAAGTGCTTGGGACACGCAGTTAAAAGCGTCCCAGCAAATACAAACCCGGACTATCGACGGCGGCTGCGTGTCACCAAACGAGGCGGCAGAGCACAGCCAAGTGCCTGGCAAACAGCTAGAAAAGCGTGATCCCGGAGGAGATCTGGCTACAGCACTGGCAGAAACAGCTCTGGAGTACTGTCTCCCACCATTCAATCCTTACTGATTTTCAGTGGAACAAGCTTCTACACGCATTGCCCGAAAATAATGGGGGAGAAACAGAGAAATATCTGATTCTCCTACAAAAGACACTGAATATTGGCTAACCAGTTGGGTCAACAGGGTTCTAACGCAATATAAACACGTTTGTTAAGGGGAACAAGATGTGTACTCCTGATTACTGTATCACAAGCTAGGGGAAAGGCCGTGTCACCGTCCTCTAATTCTATCCAAACATGATATTTTAAAATTAATTTGAGAGGATGGAAGTCATTGGGAATTCTAGAGTTACACTTGAACCTGGATAAAAAAAAAAAAAAGAAAATTAAAAAATCCCCCACCCTTCATTTCAGAATAGCGGAAAATCATTGATTTTCCTCAGTAATACTTAGCGTCAACTTAGTGGTTGATGTTAAGAAACTCTAAATTTTGCAAAACCGGCAGATAACCAAGTGAAGCAAGACCAAAACTGACAACATACAAGGCCTTAAGAGGCATGAAATACTTGCTTTTACAACACAGTTTTACAACAGCACTGATGTTCATTACTCAAAGTTGTTTGTTGACTAAAGCCCCACAAGAAACAATAAACTAGAGACAAATCTAGTGTCCCATACAGTTATTTAAAAAAAAAAAAGACGACAATTGTTCACCCTTATTCTAGCAAAATCTTATTAGCTATTGCAAAATATCTGCAAGGGCTTTACATTTGACAAGGAGCCTTATCTTTCTTTTCCCAGGGGGGCACGGTTGCTCTGTAATGCTGTTCTTGTTAGGGATAATGTTTGTGGTCAGTTGCTATTGACAGTGACAGTCGAAGTTTGGGTGGCCAAATTTAGAGATGAAATTATTAATGGCATATGTACCAGAGAGCTTAACTATGCATTGTTTCTTCGTGACTTACCAGGAAAAATTCTTAATAAGGTCCAAGAAAGTTTGGCATGAATAAGTCATAAATATGGAGCAAAGGATCTGCCTCAAGAAAAGGAGGTTAAGTACCAGTATTGTATGGATAAAATCAGCCAAAATATGTAGGGTATGAATGCAGCTGGATCCCTCTGCCGTGGAAAGTCAGGGTAGTGTGTAACTGCGGACGTGCTCAGCTGCATAAAATACACAGTGTTTGATAAAGTCCACATATATCGTACTGCAGCAGTAGTTAATTTAAAGAGGATTGTAAATTTGAAAGAGCACAAGCCATCTTTCTTTTTACATGCAGAGTGCAATATATGCCTCTAGCCCTGTATATATAATACAACCACCGCCAGGGCTGCAAGGGGATGGTGTCTGTGACCATGAACTGCTCAGCTGATTCGCACAGTCGCGCCTCTGTCTCAGCAGGCAGGCTTGCTAAATCCATCCACTCCCCATAAATAATTGAACTTCTTTCCTGATTGCTTTTTTTTTCCCCTTCAAACTGTCCTCTGTGCATCCATACACACAGGGCTGCCAAAACTAGGGGAAAGAGCACGGGCTGCTTTTGCATCCCCTTACAGCTCTGGACTTCAGCCGGACGTAGACATCAGGAACTTCCCCTTGGCGTCTAAAGTTACTCCTTCAGCTAAGCCAAAACTCCCTCAGAGTCTAAAAATAGTGACTCCAACGGTGAGCCTGCTGTCACATTTCATTTTATTCTGGACTTGGGGTTCTTGAAGGTACTTGGACCACAACTGGACAGGCTTCCAAAACATAAATAAGAAGATGAGAGGTAAATGATGTAAGAAAACTGAAAGGACCTCCAACCTGGATGCTGTACAACTGCTGCTGCAATATAATATCCCTGAAATGCTGCTGGGGGACTGTTTAGCCCTCTAATTTAAAAAAAAAAATAAAAAAATGCTGCAGCTCTTGGCTTTCCCTCGCTATATTTTTATTTGAAGTTTGTATCTTACTGTTGTCCCTTAAATATTCCTGTCAGTTGTAATCGCCATCTCAGAAATGCCATTAATCACTCTCTAAGAACTGATGAGATACACCCTGCATGTATGCCTGGAAGTACATGCATCCATCTGAGCACCTTCCCAGTAAAAACCTGACATGACCTCTCTCTTCCAAGTCTTAACCAGGTGCCCTACCTACGCCAAGGAAATAAATGAGTTGCCTCTGCCTACAGAGTCGAGCGAGTCCCAACCAAGCACAGCACGGTACCCACTGCAGCCAGAGCAGAGGGGGGCCGTGGCTGTAATTTGTTAAGGGCAGCTTTATTTTGGGCAGTGAGGCTACATATCAACGCTGACAGCATTTGGAGCATTAAGCGTTCCAGAGTGAGGGCCTGCTAACAGGTTCACGCTCTGAAGGCTTGTCAGGTCAAGGTAGGTCACTAGAAACACAGGCATTTTGGAGTATTTGTCCAAGGACTGCCTTAGCATGGCCCGTTGTCCAGCTTTGGACTTTTTTCTTGGTTCTGAGATCTTTTATGATTGTGAGGAAGTTGACCAGCCAATACAAGGCAACCAGCACGGGCCTGGGATTCTCTTCTGTGTCTGAAGGACCGGCAGAAAGAAAAAAAGAAAATCCAAAAGATTTTGTCTGCAAACACAGCAGATGCATCATATTAAAAGAGAAGGAAAACATACCCATATGAATCAAAGATCCATGTAATTGCCTTATTTCTGACTTCTGTTATGGTTTGAGGAACCCACAATAACTTTTTGTCATTTAGACAATTATTCTATCACCTGATGGTCCCTCCCCACCCATCAGGAAAAAAAAACAAGGAAAACCCAAGGGATGAAATATAAACTGATTTAATGGAATAATACTAAATAATTAACAATAATACCAAATAATCAATACCAATATAAAACATATGAGGATTATACTCAGCCCATTCTGTCGGCAGGAAGCTGTGCACTCCCGGCAGGGGACAGCAAATGTCGGACACTGCGAGTGCTGCGGCTTCAGGAGGAAGGGAAGGGCTCAGGGGTCTGGCACCGAGGCAAGAAGTTCTCAGGATCACAGTGATCTAGGGAGAGAGAACTTCTCAGCAAACTTTCTAATGTATATTGAATGTGATATTCATGATATGAAATAATCCTGTTGGCCAGCTTCGGTCAAGTGCCCGGGTCTCGCCCCTCCTCATCCCCGCAGCTGGTGAGCTCAAAAACACTGAGACCTTGAGACACGCATACCATAGCTGGCTAGAAAGTAAATATTTTCACAAATTCAGACAATAGAGTCTTCTAAAAGTGCAGTTTCCCCAAGCATTAGAGGAGACTTTACTGAAAAATAAAATTACTGAAAGAAATCAGTCCTGTGTCGCTCAAACCAAGACATTTCTTTACAGCATTTAATGGTGTAAACAGAGTAGGTCTGTCCATGGCTCCAATTGTTCATAACAGGATGACAGTTTACATGTCTTTAAAATAAACTCTGGTAAACAAATACTTACTAAGCCACACATACTGACTCAGTCTTACATACGTGACCCTGGACCAGGCTGCCGTGCGAGAAAGAGCTGTAAGAAGCGAGGGCTGCTTACTTTCGCTCAGGAGCTGCGCTGACACTGAAGCCCTCTCCCTCGGTCTTTGCCCGAGCTACACTACAGATACGCCTCTGCTGGGCCACATATGTGCTGGTCCAGACTCTGACCCACTCGGGCTCATCTTGGATCCTCCCCGTCACTGTAGGCTTGTCTGACGATGACCGGACTGGTGGCTGTCTGACCCCAGTTATTGTCACTGAAAAAGATTCTGACCCTGACTCGCTGGCTTGCCTTTCTGGCTCGACGTCAGACCTCCTTGTCACTTGGATCATCACTGGCGATCTGTACTCTTAGCTCAAACTCATAACCTCCACCAGACCTACTTCGCTCTTCTTGTTTGGGTGCTGTGGGGCTGCTTCTGCGTGGCAGCGAAGCCACTGCTGTGCCTGCCTTGCTGTCACCCTCTGCTCCCAGCTCGCCTTGCCACTTCATAAAAGGTGTTTCTCCAAGGGATGCCACCTCTCATCTACCACCAGTATCATTGGTGCCGGTGGGACTGACACCCCCAGTATCAGTAGCGCCAGCACAAGCCAGACAATAGCTGTACAGATCACCAACACCACGTGACTCTCCTTTTAGCCAAAGATTTTTGTTAGAAAGTAGTCTTGAGCCAGCCTACAGGCACTGTGTGTTCCTGCCAACAGGATAAATCAGGATAGTGGGCAAGAAATCAGTAATTGAGACAAAGAGTCTGTTCTGCCACAGACAACAAAACTAAGCACTGATACGCAACCCCTCTGGTGCAATCTCCTGAGCCGTTGGTCAGATAACCAGGGAACCTCAGCAACCTGGAGACAGCACGCTGCAGAAGCCCAAGTAAAATTCAAAGTGGTCATGTATCCAAAGCAGTCAGGGGTTCTTTGGTTTTTGTCACCTGTTGCAATTCATTTCGGTTGTCCAAGTCTGGCAACACCTCTGCGTAGCTTAACAGTTGCCTTTCCCACCTGGGCTGAAACATTGGCTCCTCTCCAGGGCTCTACCGCCACCTGTCCCGGTGAGACCATCCTCAAACACACAAGGGCTACGACACTTCTCTTCACACTTCCAGTTCCACCATGAGATGCTACTGCCGCACCTGCCCGCTACAGGACACCTGGACTGTACAGGCACAGTTCTGCTCGTTGTTGAGATTCTCTGTCACACCTGCAAGGAGCTCGGTATGAAGCCCAATCCCTGCCAGCAGCCTCAGACGGCACTGCTGTGAGACGAGGCGACCAGCACGAAGGCAACCATTTCAGCTAAGTCTAGGCCAGTCAGTCTGCACCTCTGAGATTAATAATTATTACTTTATATATTAAGAGGGCCAGCACACAGGAAATTGTCAGGACACGGCTGATATCACTGAAATGGTATTGGCGTCTTCCATTTAAAATACTCACAACCGTACAAGTTTGCTTGGCTGCTACCAGGCGTTGTAGCACTTACCCAGCACTGCTCCCTTGTTCGAATATTGAGTCTTGTGTACTGAAGAGCACAGTTATGCCTTCTGTATTTAACTACAACTCCTCTGCCCGCTTACATGGAAGGCTGTCCTCTGCTCCAACATCTCATTCTGATGGAGAAAAACTGGTGCCTCTGGGACACTCTTGTGTTGTCCTGTGCACATTCAATATATACTGACTTTTGCCCCTTTTCCCGCTCTTCTTAAATAGGATGCTAACAAAACTGGCTAGAACTTTTCAGAAATTTGACTCTCCCGTGTCCAAGGGATCGTTTACCAGGAGGCTCCCTCTGCACAGCAATGCAAAACATCGGGCTGCACCAGTGCCCACAGATATCACAACCGACAGCTACCATTTTCTAGCAATAGACACCACCAGCATTTCCTTACTCAACAGGCACAAATGGGTCACTAAAGCCCATTTCCTTTACCTTTATGTAGAATTGTTATGAAAGTTCACCTCTCTGGAAGTCTGTGTAAACATATTTTGCCTGCAAAGGAACTGAAATAGTGCAATTATTGTTGTGTCTTCGGTAACTTTTCAGCACGTTCCGCAAAACTGTCTTCCCCTCCCTCAAATCTGCAATACTGTTGGGACCCACCAGTGAGGTTTCACAAACACTCACCTCTCAGAAATGTTATAATCCGATCCCTTTTTGGTGGATAGGAATGACATGCTATTTTTCTTCATTTGAAGTTCAGCAGAAAACAGGAAAAAAACCCACCAACCCCATTTGGGATCAAAACCAGAACCATATAGACTTACAGTACTAACTCCCTAAATTGGAAGATGTAATTGACAAAAATGTGACAACAAAAACCATTTTTGTGCGTGGAAGAGCATCTGTTTTGAAGAGTTGCGCTATCTATCCGAACCTACCCGTTTTTAAAGGAATCTACCCTGAATTTGCCTGTTTTTAAAGGACAGGCACACAGCTGAGCTCTTCCGGCGTTTCCCTGGGGCCGTAACTGCAACCAGCGCCGCAGCCACGTCCCTGTCCACCGACAATACTTCATATGGCAAAACCCAGCTCACACTTTCCGCTGCCGGCGATGAAGGCGGCACACGGCCCGGCCGGACACACCAGCCGGCAGCACTCCGCAGGGCCGCCCCCGCGCCGCTCCTTTCCCCGGCCGGCCCGGCCTTTCTCCCCACCCTTCGCGGCCTCAGACGCNGGCCAGGCCCACCGCTCCCAGCCTGCACCGCGGCGCGCGAAGCGGCGATGACGTCCCCAACCCCCGTCACCGGCTCACACGACTGAGTCACCCGCTCGCCGCCGCAGCGCCCGGCCA